>JAAGEH010000411.1:5513344-5555271 GCA_011751065.1 Lasiurus cinereus | reverse complement strand
TTGAACGTTTTTAAACTTGCTTTCCCTCCTTCCTAATTATGGCTATGAGCAGCTATCACTCTCAGGCCCTTATACATTGGTCTCATTTGGAGATAAGTGCCCGGGAAAGGGGGTCGAATCAGAGTGTCAGCTGATGCTAGATTCTCCTCTAATGCCTACTACACAGGACTGTTGTGAGAATGAAAGGAAATAATGCATGTGAAATGACCAAGGACTACACCCTCTTAGGGGGTTGTTTTATTATTGTTGCCAAAGTTTTGAGAGAGTCTAAAGTGATTAAGCTACCCTAAGTAGTAGGACAGTCAATAAAATACAGTTTCTGCCTTATAGAATAAAATATTGGGCCTGGATTCCTTTTTTGTCTCTCTCTCTCCCTCCCTCCCCCGCCCCCCCCCTCTCTCTCTTCCTTACCTGAGGACATTTTCCCATTGATTTTTCAGAGACAATGGAAGGGAGAGGGAAAGACAGACAGAGGGAAACATCCGATTGAGAGAGACATTGATTGGTTGCCTCCTGCATGTGCCCCAGCCCTGGAGGAGCCTGCAACCGAGGTACGTGCCCTTGACCAGAATCAAACCAGTGACCATCAGTCCTCAGACTTATGCCCTATCCACTGAGCCAAACCAGCTGGGGAGAGCTTATTTTCCTTTTATGCTCGTTTCAAAAGCTACCACATTAAGATGCCCTGCTATATCTTTTTAAGAAACCTTTGTAATTCCCTATATTGCCAATATTCTATGAGTATCTCAGAAAATGTTGCTTGATCTCAAACATTTATATGGAAAAGATAGTAATAAAATAATTGATTGTTTGTAGAACACATTTATATTCTGCTAATAGTTGATATGCACTACAAAAAATATTATTGTAGGGGAAAAGAAAAGAAAAATTGTAGTAGGCTAGTATTTGTCCCTGACATTTAACTTGAAAGTAATATTTGCTTGGCATACTAGTATGTTTTCTGTTTACTTGGTGGATCAATAAAGGTGGTTTGTGTATGTTAATTTGAGGATTTCTAATATGATTTGCTAAAGTTATATTGCTTGATTTATGCCTGGAAGAAGTAGCTCTGACTCTGTTTTTTCCCTTTTTATTTGCATCAACAGGAAGAAGGCAGTATCAAAGAAATTGCAATCACACATCATGTAAAGGAAGGACATGAAAAGGCAGATCCTTCCCAATTTGAACTTTTAAAAGTATTAGGTCAGGGGTCATTTGGAAAGGTAAGTCAAGAGTATGTGTTTTTTAAAAAGTTGCTTTTTGGAATTCATGTGTATTTCATATGGATGGGGAATAGAAATATTTTATGAAATAACTACTGATCTCCCTACAAGCATTATTTTCTCTGTGTTTTTACATTTCTGACTATCAATAAGTGTGGGAAAGTTAATAAAGTCATTCAAAAATATATTGGAAAGTTTCATAAATTGGCAGTATTCACTTCATATTTACTTTATCTTCAAGACCATATGGCCTCTCTAACTGCACTTCTTAAGTGATTAAAAATCCTAAAATATCCCCTGGATACACTGGCCTCTTTGAATCCTGGTATAGAATTGAAAGGTAATCTTGCAGTGCACCTCTGTCTTTCCTTCACAGTCTTCCTAATAGCAGCAGGAAGTGAATGGCTACTCCCAAGGAACTAGTGCGAGGGTTACCACTTAAAAGTTTGGAATTGGGGTGACTTACAGTTTATCTTTAAAATGAATGCAAGCATTGCATCCTATCCATGATTTCCTTGTTTGTTTTTAATATTGAAACTATTCCCAAGTTTGGCAGGTATGGCTCATGAACCAAGAGGTCATGGTTTGATTCCCAGTCAGGACACATGCCCGGGTTGCAGGCTCCATCCCCAGTGTGGGGTGTGCCAGAGGCAGCTGATCAATCTCTCATCACTGATGTTTCCATTTCTCTCACCCTCTCCTTTCCTTTCTCTGAAATCAATTAAAAAATATTTCCCAAAACCACCAACTAAAAATTGTTGCAGCAGATGTAACATCTCTGTTTTCTTCCAGTAACCCTTGTCCCCCTACCACACACCTCACAAGTACTTCCTGCACTCCAATTTGAGAAGTTCAGTCCCTTTCTCAGCAAGAGGAAAATTCTGAGATTGCATTCAACTTCCACATTGCAGGGCTTCCTTCCCACCTCTCGGTGAGGAAACATTGAAGATACTTTGCAAGCTTCAAAACAACACCAGTTTAAGCTCTCTTGTATATTTTTATGGGACTAGTTAGCAATTCTTGGCTAACATAGATAATTTGTTAACAGCCATTGACATCTTTCAAATCCAAAGTGATGCTTTTAATCCAAATATAGATTAGCCAGCAGAACATAATAGTTGTGAGTTTAGGCTACTTACTTGTGTGTGCTTAATCTCTAGGAGCCCCCTTTTTTCCTTCTAGTTAGTCATTTAGTATTGAAGTTCCTCAAAGTTCCCATTCTCAGCTGCCTTCTCACTCTACTCATTACTAATTTCTCTATGCTCCCTATCTTAATTATAATCAGTCTACAGCCAATGTAATAGATTTGTATCTCCAATCTTTCTAGTCCTCCTTTCCCTTCCCACACCCGCGCCCCCACTACCAATCTTATCCATTTAGTAAAGATTCCTCAAATCATACCTGTCCTCTCCTCCACTGCCACTCCTCCGGTCCATGCACCACTATTTCTCTCTGGACTCTTGAAAGTCTTCCTAACTTGGGCTATATTTCCCTGTTTTATCCTCTCAACAGTATATTCCTTATCTTCACAGCACTCACCAGAATTATAGCTTTTCATTTTAATTATTTGTTTATTGGCTATCTCTCTCAATAGACTATATATTCTATGAGTGCAGGGGACATGCCTTGCACCATTGAAATAGAAGCACAGTAGCTAGCCTATAATTCTAAAAAGGACTTAATGAGTAAATAATAGTCCTGACCTTATAGGGCCATAGTAAGAATTAAAGATATAAGGTCAAATATATAATATCTGCTATGAAATTGTAGTATGTAATGTATATGGATAAACCCAAATAGAGGGATTTATTTCCATACATTAAGATTTTCAGGGAACGCATTATTTAGTAAGTTTCCCGGAGTTAGCGTGCTTCTCCCTTGATTTCTTTAAATACCTTACTATAAATAGCAAACATAAAAAAACAAGTCTCCTTCCTTACTCACCCTAAAAAGCCAGTGCAAGCCAAGGAAGCAGGAATGACCTGTCAGCCTAGAATAGCTTCATGGAGGAGTTCGAAAGGTCAGAAAGGCTCTGATGGGGGAAGAGCTGATGGCATCTGAGACTGCTCTCCTGCTCCGTTTGACTGGTGACAGGCCAAAAGGACCGGATTAAGAGGCACTGAGCAGGAGCACAGAACTGGGTGGTTGGCTTGGTTCTTGTCTCAATGCCTTCACTGTAACACTAGACAAATTATTGAACCACTCTAATCCCTAGCTTGGGCAGCTGTAAAACAGGAATTGCTTAGTAGGTCTACCTCCCCAAAATTGTCATGATGATGTGTTAAAAATTCTTGTAAAGAAGGTTCTTTATAAATTAAGAAGTGCTATAAAGTGTTAAGAATGTGCTTTCAGCCCTGCTGGTATGGCTAAGTGGTCGAACATCAACCTACAAACCAGGAGGTCATGGTTAGATTCTCGGTCAAGGCACGTGCCAGGGTTGCGGGCTTGACCCCCAATGGGAGGCATGCAAGAGGCAGCCGATCAGTGATTCTCTCTCATCATTGATGTTTCTTCCTCCCTGTCCCTTCCTCTCTGAAATCACTGAAAATATGTTTCTTTTAAAAAAAAAAGAATGTGCCCGTAACCGGTTTAGCTCAGTGGATGGAGTGTCGGCCTGCGGACTGAAGGGTCCCAGGTTCAATTCCGGTCAGGGGCATGTGCCTTGATTGCCAATGCATCCCCAGTGTGTGTGGGGGGAGAGGGGGGCGGGGAGGTGTGCAAGAGGCAGCTGATTGATGTTTCTCTCTCATTGATGTTTCTAACTCTCCCTCTCCCTTTCTCTCTGTAAAAAAATCAATAAAATATATTTTAAAAAGAAAAGAATGTGTTTTCAGAGATCATTGAAGAAAGTTTGGAATCCACCAGGAGCATTTTTCTTGTAAAAATGGCACAAAGAAGCTTGGTTAGGGAATCTTAAGACTGAGTAAATATCAGATAAGTCCTAATAACCTCCACCTATTAGAATTTATTTATGTTCAAAAATATTAATGTCTGATAACCTTTAATATTTGAACATCATTCCATCTGTGGGAATGCTTTTCTTTCCCTACATTGACTCACTGTTAAGTGGCTGGAAGGAGCTAAAGGGCGGTGCATGGTAAAAGGGGCTAAGAGGAGTGGTTTGGGGAGAGGAACACACTGCATCAGGGTTTCTGTACAGATTCTGGTACTCTTCAATTAAATTGAAGTCATTGCCCATTGCCTTTGGCACAGTTTCTCAGAGTGAGGAACTCTGCTTTGCCCTAGAATCAGTTGAATCTTTGTGAGTGTGTGTGCTAATACCCTAGAGTGCTAATGCAGAGAATTGAGAGCTGACCCTAAATTAATTCTTGATTGTAATTATCTCTTCTTCCTATCTGTGGCAGCTTAATAACACTGCTAGAAAAGAATGAATAGTAGAAAAAGACTTTAAATTCAGCTCCATTTGCAAGTCTTTTTAAAGGTCTGATGGAAAAAATCATGAAACTAATGGTCAAAAAGAGTAGAAGAGCTTTATTGATAGTTTTGTATTACACATGTTATAGCGTAACCATGAACTATTTAGAGCAAGTGTGATTGGTTTTATATAAATCCCACACTATATATAGAAAGAAGCTAAAACTATTTGGAAAATGAAGATGCTCAATAACATACCTAGGAATTGTGGTTCTTCATATTTCGATATATGTGATAATTCATTATTAAAAGGTAAGTGCTTACTAAGTTAACATTTACATGCTCTTTGAGATTTACAAACAACAAAAGAAATAATAGAAACTTTCTAATAATAAACGACAAGGCAGGATTCTTATTTTAACAATGGTATAGTTTGTGAAACTTTGTAAAATTTATTTTCTTTTATTTAAATACAGGTTTTCCTAGTAAAAAAAATCTCAGGCTCTGATGCTAGACAGCTTTATGCCATGAAAGTATTGAAGAAGGCCACCTTGAAAGGTAAGTACTGCTACTATTTGTAATGTTCATGTAATATAAACTAAAAGGTCTCAATAGCCATCATATACTCCTAGGCCACTTACATTTTGATCTGTTCCTGTTACCATATTTAAATTTAAACTTTCTTTCAGTGAATTTTTTCTACCGGGCTAGAAATCATCTGACTAGTGAGAATGGGAATTGCCATGTTACAGAAGTATTATAAATTCTTTTGGGCTTTAGACAAGTAGAAGTTTTTAAGATTAAAACTGGATTTGATGCATCTTAAAATTGATACAATTATTTTAATGTTTTAAAAACCTTACTATTTTACTGGATGCAAAATAGATTTTATTCTAAGGACATCTGGTCTCCAAGTAAGCTTTTATTCCAAGTCACTAATTTTGAAAAAAAATATAATGTAGAATTTGGCTCTTATAATTAAAGTCATTTAGAAGAAGTTATACATAGATTTTTAAATGCTTAAGTCTTTATTTTATTTAGTAAGTTAGTTATTTTACCACAAAATCTATAGTTCTATCTATTGATTTCTAGCATCATTTTTCCCCTCTTCAATTTGTCATTTCTTAAACTTTTAAAATATTCTGTAGGAACATTAGGTAATAGCCATTTATCATTCTTCCCAATGAGTCACCTACCCTGGGCATTATCATTGTTCCAAGAAATTTCACCTTCCTCTATAAACATCGTCCTTTGCTTTCTTTCTCTTGCTCCCTTCCTGAATGTATTTTGTTTGTTTCTTACCTAGTCTCTACCCCCTGCCTTATTACTTAACTTGGTTCATTCTAGGACCAGGAAGTTAAATTATATCCTCAGTGCGTTATTTGATATCGCTACTTTTATAACTTTGTACTCATAAAACTGCATAGTTGGAACATGTATAAGTATTCATTCACAAAATCAATAAAAGTATTTTGTTTTTGCCCTGATCAGTTTGGCTCAGTGGTTCAATTCCGGTCAAGGGCAGAATCTTGGTTGCGAGCACATCCCCAGTAGGAGATGTGCAGGAGGCAGCTGATTGATGTTTCTCTCTCATTGATGTTTCTAACTCTCTATCCCTTTCTCTTCTTTTCTGTAAACTATCAATAAAATATATCTTTTAAAAAAAGTATTTTGTTTTTACTTATCTAACAGGATTTTTATTGTATATATGTAAAAGGAACTATGAAACTCTGAGAAACCAAAAAGATAAATAGCAAAAGAAATAAATGCCAACTCCTTTTAGAGAAAGCTAATTGTTAAGAGTCTCAATATTCCTCTAGCCATCCAGTTAGCCCATATCCTTAATATTCCAGTTGTATTTTTCCTTGAAATGCTCAAAATTTCATTTGAAAAGCATACATCTCAAACAGTAGTCTAAAAAAGATGACAAAGAAACAATCTTATAAGATTTAAAGCTTATTTAAAGCAGTTAAAATTCAGTGTGTTACATATTGGAAAGGAATAATACAGACATACAAATTAGTAGAACAAAATAGGACAAAAGGCCTTAGCCGGTTTGCTCAGTGGATAGAACTCTGGCCCCTGGACTGAAGGCTCACGTGTTTGATTCCTTCAAGGGCATGTATGTACCTTGGTTGCAGGCTTGATCCCCAGCCCTGGTCAGGGCTCGGAGGGAGTCAACCAATCAATGTATCTCTCTTACATTTATGTTTCTCCGTCTCTCCCCCTCCCTTCCACTCTCTAAAAAATCAGTGGAAAACATATCCTCAGGTGAGGATCAACAACAACAACAAATAGTACAGAAGTATTTATATTAAATTTTAATGTGTTTTTTACAAAAATGTTGAATATTTCCTTGCTGTATGACAAAGCCAGGTATATAGAATAATGGGAAATTGAATATTTATTTCATAAATTTTATCTGAAATACTCCCGAGCAGCCTGGAAAAATTAAGTCTTCGCTTAAACCCTATCCTATATAATAAAAGGGTAATATGCAAATAGAAGAATCTGTGGATTGGCCAGAGGCTATGACGCACACTGACACTCAATGCAGGAGCTGTCCCCTGGTGGTCAGTGTACTCCCACAGGGGGAGCGCTGCTCAGCCAAAAGCCAGACTGATGGCTGGCAAGTGCAGTGGCGGAGGTGGGAGCCTCCCCCGCCTCTGTAGCAGCACTAAGAATGACTAACTACGACGTAGGCCTAAACCATCAGTTGGACAACACTGAGGCTCCTGGACTGCTAAAGGGTGCAGCTCGGGCTGAGGGGACACCCCTCCCCCAGTGCATGAATGTTGTGCACCGGGCTTCTACTTCTAGTACCATAATAAACAACAGTCTCCCTAACTGAATTTTACAAGTTAGCCTAGAAACTTGTGAGGAGATGGGAAGCAAATTACAAATTACAAATTGATAATACAAAAATAATTAGTCTTTCAGAGAATGAAAAACAATATAAATAGGAAATCAGGAAATTATTTTCCTCAAAATATTATAAAATATTAATATAAGGAATTGATTAAAGTGTTCTTAACCAACCAAATGTAGGACAATATGAGTATTTCAATAATAACAGTGATATATTATAACCCCACTGAATAAAAATCCATAAGTTAATCCATAAATTAATTAATGGGGAACAAGAGAGAGTGTTTCCTTACAGTAGAATTCCAACTAATAAATGTAAAAAGAATGATTCAGTTAGGAGTTCCTAAGAAGTAACATTACAACCTCAACTTAAGGATTTCAGAATAAATTTTTTGCAAGACAATAAAAGGAATAATCTTTAGGAAAATGTCCCATTTTGCTGATAAAGAAATGCAAGTGAAATAATGAATTATTGTTTCATATGATGGCAACATTGCAAAGCAGTTTTGCAGTAAGTACAAAGAGCCCTTATTGCTGCTAAATTAACCTGAGGAAAAAATCTCAAAGAAGGCATTTATGCACTTGAAAATTATCATTGTAACATTATTTACAGTATTGAAAATTTACACATCAACATAAATATTGAAAAATAGAGGAATGTTTAAAAAAGTATGGGATGTCACTTAATAGGATATTATTTAAATGAAATGTTTCAAATATAGTCACAAAAATGAACTTAATTGAAACTATATAGGTGAGTAATTATAACAAATTTAACTACTATAAGCATGTAAAATTATATAGATATATGCTATAGAAGAGAACCTCGAAAAGTGAAAAATATTTGACTTATTGGAATTGTAGACTACTGGATAATTTTTGACGTGTTTTTAAATTTAATTCTTATTTTTATCAAAGTAATATATATATATCCCTATCCCAATTCTTGACTCCCAGAAACAATGACTTTCACCTCTTTAGCTGCCATTTACCTCCATATTCAATACTCTTATATTGCAAATTTTGTATTTTTTTCCATTTGGAGACTTAACCTATTGGCATCCTAATATGGAAGATTAGTATTTTGTTTTCCTATACTTCTACCCTCACGTAGTTTGCCGCTTCATATTTTGTTTTCATTATTTCAGCTTTATAAAAATTGTTCTGAGCCAGATGATGTACTAGAGTCACATTTCCTTCACATCTTTGCTGTATTAGATCTCCTTTTCTAAATTCTGTATCTACCTGTTTCTCAGTTTACTTTCTAGTTTTGGTGGAACACATCTTCTAGTAGCTACCTCAGAAATGGTGAATGGATGATAAATTTTTTTATGACTTTGCATTCTACCCCCTCGTTTAATCTAAAATTTGGCTGGGTGTAAAGTTCTAGGTCAGAAATAAATTTCCCTCAGATACTTAAAGGCATTGTTTCCATTGTTTTCTAGTTTCCTGTGTTGTAATTATGAAGTTTACTAGAGGCCCGGTGCACAAATTCGTGCATGGGTGGGGTCCCTCTGGGTGGAAACGCACAGTCCAACACTGCTTGCAGCTCCTACCTGTCGCTCCCGCTCATCCTGGCCCCACTGTGCCTGCCGTGGGTTTGCACAAAATCCATCACAATAGGGAGAGTCTCGCACACCCTCCCAAGGGGAGTGACCTGCAGCATAGCGCTGAAACCAGCTCTCTGACATCCCCCGAGGGTTCCCGGATTGCAAGAGGGCACAGGCCAGGGTGAGGGACCCCACCGGTGCACTCTCTGGCCAGGGAGGGACTGTGGGAGGGCTCTAGGATGTGTCCAGCCCATTTCTCTCAGTCCCCATCCGCCAGATCCCAGCAGTAAGCTGACTTAGCAGTCTCAGTATCTGCCCCCTGATGGTCAGTGCACATCATAGTGAGCAGGTGAGCAGCATTAGCATATCATTAGCATATTACACTTTGATTAGTTGTTAGATTGTTCTGCCATGTGGTCTATTTGTATATTACCCTTTTATTATATAGGATTACCATTCTGATTTCTAGTCCTTTGTGTGTATGCTGCTTTTCCTCTTTGGAAGTCTTTAGAATCAATCTACTCTTTATCCCTGGTATTCTGAAATGTATATAGTAGTACTTATTATTGTGAGTTTTTAAAATTCATCATACTAGATATGGGATGTCTCTTTCAATTTAGAATCTCACTTCTTCAGTTTTAGGAAAGTATTCTAATCCTTCTATTGATTTTTTGTTTCTATCATATTTTTAATTTTTTAGATTTTTCTTGTTCTCTAATCTGTTTTGTAAAACATTTTATTATGATAAGTGTCAAACACAGAAAGAAACAGAAGAATATAAAGAACACCATTTACCTTCCTTTCTGTTTCAATATTTCTCAACTCAAGATATATCCCAAACATTGTATAATTTCTTCCATGAATATTTTAGTATATATCTCTAAAAGACAAAGACTCTTAAAAGAAATACTATAACTCTATCATATACCTAAAAATTAATGTACAGATATCCAGTGTTCAAATTTCCAGTAGTCCTTGTTATTATAATTCATTTTTCTTTTTGCAATTTGCTTGAATTGGGATCTATGTAAGGTCTGTACGTATTTTGCAATTGTTTTATATCTCTTTAAGTCTTTTAATCTATGAGCTCTTGTCTCCATTTCTGTGTGTGTGTGTGTGTGTGTGTGTGTGTGTGTGTGTGTGTGTTTTCATTGTACTATACTTGTTGATAATACTGCTTCCTTCCCCCCTACCTCTTTGAAAGCTTTTTGTTTCATGGGTGCCATATGGTCTTCAATCTCTTGGTGGATATAAATTATAAGGTTGAATTTTGTTTAAATTTCCTTCTGTTCTTTACATTGTCTTTTACTTTATTCCTTTTTTTTTCTATTTAATCAGATACTTTCTCATATTAAAGCTTTTTTCCTCAAATGCCTGGGGACCCTTTGCTATCTTTTCCTTGCTTAAGAGTGAGATAGCAAAAAGCTAATTGGAAAGGATTCTATGGCAAGAACTTGTTTATTACTCATTGACTTCCTTCCCTTAGGCTTATATTTTAGCTTTCTCTGATCTGTGTGAGTTACCACTTACACAGCTTCTTCTGCTACTGCTTCCTCTCCTGTTCTCTGTCCTTGTGAGTTTGTGCATAATTTTTCCATTATTGTAATCTCATTGGCATTTTGGATTAAGTAGAAAATAAAACATCCATGCTTTACCAGAAATCTTTTTCCATTCTACAATTCCTATTAACACAATAAATGGGGTCAAATAAAAATCAATAGTGTTAGGTTGAGCTTCTGGGGATTTTTCATCCTAATAAAGTAGTAATTGGGCCTGAAAGGTTTTGTAAACCATTATTTAAACTATTTCTTAATAATATATCACCTTAAAACATAAATAGCACTTCTTCTTGTTCACTCTCATGTTTAAGTCAAGAGGCGTTTAAAAACTAATAATTAGTATATGAGAAAAATTATTTCAGAGGAATGTAGTTGCTTTGCCAGCAATAAGATAGTATTAACAAATTCCATATTAAAGTTTAGAGTTTAACCAATATAAAACATCCTTTTCTTCATTTAAAAAACAGCTTTATTGACTTGAAACTAATACAAAATAATATCAATTGTAAACTATAATTGAGAAAATTTTTTAAAATATAACTTAAAATTAAAAACATTTAAAAAAGAAAATAGCTTTATTGAAGTTTAACTGACATATAATAAACACATAAAACATGCTTTGTTATAAACCAGTACATCATAACCAAAATTCCTGATTATAGGATGATTTATATTTGACATTAGGTCTTTACCTAAGTAAAAGAAACAAAATTATAATTATTACACAGTCCTACCTCAGACAAAATGAAAGAATTCTTTAGCAAGTGAATCTCACTGCACATTTTCAACTAGACAGTTTCATCACTGTTACATATAAGGAAACTATCTCTCAAGATAATCATAACAGAAAGAAATCATCTTGTTCTAGCTTCTCATTTTATAGAGAAGGTAGCAGGAAGTTTCTGAGCAGTAAAAGGATTTGGCCAAGGTAAACCATCTAGATATTAGCATGGCCACTAAACTATAGTTTTTGACCCCCAGGTAATAATTCTTTTCATTATGGTAGAATAGACAAAGAGGAATATAAATATATTGATGGATAGTTTTATTGCTTACTGAACAGAGGAGTGATTTCTAAGTGATAAGTTTTGTAAGGTTTGTATAATTTTTTTAAGGAGGTAGAAATTTGGAATCTAGCATTAAGATAGAACATAATCTAAGGTTGTATGGGTAGCAGTGGGAAAGGGGCAGATCTGGGCTAGATGGGGACACAGTTATCAGCAGGCCTAGGTGATGAGCCTCATTCACATAAATAATAGAAAGGGCCTGTTGAATATAAGACACCAGAGTTGTAGTGATAGGACAAGATAATGAAATCAGAGGTTGGTATTGAATTTGATACACTAGCTGGACAAGTCAGTGAAAAAGAGCTACATAGACATTGAGAGCAATTAATTTCTATTCCTGATTTGATCATTTTCAGTCACTGGCACCAAAATCCCCCAGTTGGAAGTGGAAAACTAGTGGACTGGGAAACAGGATTTTTTTAAAAGCTTCTTTGTTTATTTTTCACAGAGATCTTATTTCTGTGTTTTAAATATCTGTGGTCACCTTAGATTGAAAGGAAAACCAACTCATCTTTCTCTCAGATCCCCTCCAAAAAGATTCTCTTTATCATTCTTTTTATTTAAACTTTGACACGACCATTCAGTTACTCTGGCTTAAAAAATAGAAGTTATCTATGATTTATCCTTAGTATGTAACAGAAAAAATTAAAACTTTAATGATCATTTTCACCTCTTAAATTCATTGAGCTACCAACACAAGTATACTACTTCTCATAATCATTTATTTACTTGTCCATCATTCCCACTAGATTATGAGCTTCTTGAACATTATTTATTTGTATTTGCTTCACAGAGCTGGTATATAGAATAGCTCAGGAAAATGTTTGGTTGCTAAAAGAGAACTACCTATATGGTCAAACGTAAATTCTTCCTGGCATTTCAAATTGTCCCTAATCTGTATCCTCTCTACTTCACCTCCCTACTTTCCACACTGTTTTGGTTCCTTCCTATTCAGCATGCATGCCTTCGTGTTCCTGCTAGCGGTTGCTATTCCATACCTTTCTTCTCTAGGCCCAGTCCTTCCCACCCACCTAAATTCCATTCTAAAAGTCCCTAACCCTACCTTTTCCCTACAGCCTCCTTATATAAGCAACACTGATCTTTTCCTTCTCTGAATTCCTATACTACTTATTGCTAGTAATAAATCATTCTACTTCTTTATCATATCCATGATGCTATGTGTGAGATCTCTTATATACCAGAATCTGGGGTGTACAAACCTCATCACAAATGATCACACAGCCCCCCAAAGGTATAGAGGTATTATTCCCATTTTATCAATAAAAGGTAACCAAAGCCCAGAGTTTAACTAACTTGCTTAAGATTACACAATCTGAATCCAGATCTTTCTCACTTCAAAAAGTATTGCTTTACCAGCTGCACCATAGTATTTCCTCTCCTCCTATTTCTCCCCCTTCAAAATAGATCTTTTGGTATATATCCACCCTTCCCCATATCTGCCACATGTTCTAGATACTTAATGAATGTTTGTTGAATTGAGTTGATAGGGTTGATAGGAGTATTGGAACCTGTTCCCTTTTTTATGTTTTAACTAGTATCCTGGTGCACAGATTCATACATTTTGAAAGGAAATTAATTAGAAGAAATACTTTAATATTGCTATTGACATCTTACTAATGAAAAGAAAATAGGATTCTACTGAGTCTTCTATCTCCCTACTCCAAGACTCCTATGAGGATCAAATGAAATGAGGCACAGGAAAACACTTCATAGACATTTGGTTAAACTGTAAAATGTTTGCACCTGGCTATAAAGCAAGTCAGGTTCCTGGCCTGAAGAAATTCAAGTCGCTAGGGAGAGGAAGCCGGGCGTTGCTATGTGACATCATTACCCGGCACCCACAGCCACCATTTCCTGGTCTGTGGGCCACATTTTGTGCCATGGGATCTTGGCAGTATTGGCTGTGATTTGGTGGAGTGTTTCTCCAGGGTGGTGGCGGAGCCTGTGTCCCACTTGGGGGAAGCTGAGTGTTGGTTTGTTGGTGCCAGGTCTGCGGTGTCATTTATTTTTAAATGATCAGTGCACATCATGACAGCTCCTGCATTGAGCATCTGCCCCCTGGCGGTCCATGTGCATCTAGCTACCAGTCAGACAGATGAAGACTTAACCTTTTATAGATACAGATATTTCATTGAGATGCCTCATTCTTTAAATGTTGCTCTTTTTTTTATAACTTTAATTAAAATACTTACAAATTTAATGTTAATGCCAATATCAAATATGTTTTCTGTATTTTTAATTCAAAGCACAGATTTTATAAATATATACAATTTCTTCTGGTTATATAATTGGGTAAAAATATAGTTATTAGTTTTAAAAATTCAAGAGTAAGATGTATAAAATGTGATTTACTTTTTTATACATACAAGCACAATTTTATTTAAAATAAGAACCAAAGACATTTTGTTCTAAAGCTTGTCTCTGAAAGCTATTGCAATGTAGCCATATGTGCAATATTTTATAGTTCGAGACCGTGTTCGGACAAAAATGGAGCGTGATATCTTGGTAGAAGTTAATCATCCTTTTATTGTCAAG
This sequence comes from Lasiurus cinereus, assembly GCA_011751065.1. Classification (NCBI taxonomy): domain Eukaryota; kingdom Metazoa; phylum Chordata; class Mammalia; order Chiroptera; family Vespertilionidae; genus Lasiurus; species Lasiurus cinereus. The sequence continues at coordinate 5,541,073 of JAAGEH010000411.1, read as the reverse complement.
TTGCATTATGGTAAGTTATAAACCACCTCCCACCTCACTTCTTCATCTCAATCCCCACTTCCTTAGGACATTCAAATACACTAATGTGTATAAATATTTATTTGTGTATATTTGTGTTTAGCAGATATATATAGAAAGTCATAAAAATTAAATCATTACTTGAATACACTTTTGAAACTTTTATCACATTTAACTTTTATGTTTCTTTTAAACATTATAGTGTCTGAGTGGGTAACCATAGGAATAGATAAGAATAATCATTTTTATTATATTAGTAATAATGTGTTAGCCAAACTTAAAAACAAGAAAGATCCCTAATGTCTTGAAACTGTTATCACCTCTCTTTCCCCCAAAGGCATGTGTGCTTTTTCTCAGTGGGTAAATGTATGGTGATTCCTACTATATGTAATTAAAGCTAACCAGCCCACTTTTTTTTTCTGTAGTCAAGTGAGATGGTTTTTGTATTTTGTTTCATGTTTAAGTAAGTCTTTTTCTTTGGGGACTATTTCTTATTGATCACATGTTTTAAAACTATTGTATTTCTCAGAGACTGTAGCCTGAAGAAAACCTAACAAATGTTCTAGTGGTTTCATAAAAAGAAACACTACATTTAACTTTTCTACATGGAAGCTAAGAGAAATCAGTGGGTATCTTCTAAATAAAAATCAGTTTAGGTCTATGATATAATTATTAATTTTCTAAAAATAATAATTTATGAATGAGTTTGCCTAATATAAGCCTAAGAAAATAAACTATGGTGGATTAAACAAAAATTTTCTCTTTTCATTCAGCTTTTCAAACTGAAGGGAAGTTGTATCTTATATTGGATTTTCTCAGGGGAGGAGATTTGTTTACACGCTTATCCAAAGAGGTATATGATTAATGTTTGTTTTTCATCTATTTGTACTCACCCTGTTTCAACTAAAGCTTTGTTATATTTCAATATTATGTTTATCATATTTTCTCTAGTGGCACAAGATTCTTACATTGAAGAATCAGAGCCAAAAAGAGTTATTTTTTTTTTTTACCTTTTGAATTTATTCTGAAAGTAGGACTTTAAATTGATTAGTTATCCTGGTCTTTCATCCTTCTTTTAGTTACAGTTTTCTTAGAAGCAATAATATATCAACTAGATATCCTTAAAGTATTGGTAGTGGAAAGTAAGCATGCATTTTAAAGATCACTTTTCATTTCTAAGATATTGCTGTGGTGGGCAACAATCACATCTTCTTAATATAGTTGTTATTTAACAAAATGCAAATTATTTCTCCCACAGTGCATATTTAGCATTTAGTAAATAATTAGTTGACTGATAATTTTGCAAATTTCATATGTAAATTGTGGGTAAAATTACATGTAATAGCAAAGTTTTAATTTTTTAATATTTAAACTCTGGGATGGAACTTTAAATGAAAATTACAGACAAAAAGAAAATAAAGACAGAAAAATTATTTTTATAAAATAAAAATTATTTTTATTATTATATTTAGGTGATGTTCACAGAAGAAGATGTCAAGTTCTACTTGGCTGAGCTTGCACTTGCTTTAGACCATCTACATAGCCTGGGAATAATCTATAGAGACCTAAAACCAGAAAAGTAAGGAATCTTACTACTAAGTTGAATACAATGTAATATTGTTTAGGAGGTAATAAAAGGTAAAATTACTTCATAGAACTATCACAGTATTGCATTAGGGTCTGTGTGTTTCACATTTCTGCTAACACAGTGTATTCTCATACTTTTATTTTTTAAATATGTTTTTATTGATTTTTAGAGAGAAAGAGGGAGATGGATAGAGAGAAACATTGATAAGAATCATCGATTAGCTGCCTCGTACAGGCCCCTTCCTGGGGATCAAGCCGGCCACCTGGGCATGTGCCCTGACAGGGATTGGAACTGGTGACCTCTTGGTTCATGGATCAGCACTCAACCACTAAGTCATACTGGCCGGCTTAAATATCTGTTAATCTGCTAATATTATCTTGCTTTCATTTGCATTCTTTGATTTGTAATGATGTTAAAATCTGTATTCATATATTTGTATTTTTGTGTGATTTTTCTGTTCATGGCTTTTGCCCATTTTTCTTTTGGAATGTTACTTTTGTCCATTGATTTGTAAGAGACCTTTACAAATTAAGAATTTAATGATTTGACATTCGGGGTGGGGCAAAAGTAGGTTTACAGTTGTTCGTATGGGAAATAATAGAATATAAGAATAAACTTTTGGTGTTTCACGTACTCACAACTGTAACCCTGCTTGGGCCCCGCTCGGTATTGCAAATACATTTTTCTGGTTTGTCTTTTATTTTATTTATGTTATTTTAACATACACAAGTATTTTTTCCTCAGATATATCAATCTTTTCTTTTGTGATTTCTTCTTTGACTTTTATTCTTAGGAAGGCTTTTCCAATCTCATGAGCAGATTTTTTTTTCTAATTTTATCATTTCTGTTTTTACTTTTAACTCCACCTAGAAGTGTTTTGGTATGATATATGGCATAGAGCTAATGCTTTCCTCCAAATATTGTTTATTGAAAATGTTCTTCTCTATATGATTTCAGATTTTAAGTGTGAGTTAAGCAAATTTCCCGTTGCTTTTATAACAGCAGTCATAAAGAAGCTAATATTTAAATTGTATGGTCTCTTGATTTTTAATTTGTGTTTATCACTTTTAGTAAGAAAGTTTTTTCCTCTTTTTAAGGAAATAAACAAGAGCTTTGCTCTAACGGAAATTCTTAAAATAATTTTATTGAGATATAATTCAGATAGTATACAATTCATCCACTTAAAGTATACAATTCAATGTTTTATAGTATATTCAGAGTTTTGCAACCATCATCTTTATCAAGATCTTAGATATAACTTACATTACAATGTTACATGCACAATTTGCATAATTACAACAGGAAACAGAAGAAATTAAATCCTTTTAAGTGATCATATAGAAATTGTTACACTTTCACATTTTATGTTTGGTTTTTCATATATTTTGTTTTGAGATATTTCATATAATTCTGTTTTTATTCCCCACATAATTACTGGGTTTTTCTCGCCATTTTCCCAATTTCTAAATATTCTTACATAAGATATAGTCCTTAGAAGAAAAAGTTACTGTAAACATAAAATTAAACACTCATAATAAAAAATATGTTAGTGCTTTTGCCCAGCCGGTGTAGCCCCGTGGTTGTCAACCTATTAACCAGGAGCTCAGGGTTCCATTCCCAATCAGGTCACATGCCAGGGTTGTGGGTTCAATCCCCAACAGGGGGTGTGCAGGAGGTGGACAGTCACTGATTTTTTTCTCATCATTGATGTTTCTGTCTCTCTCTCCCTCTCCCTTCCTCTCTCTGAAACCAATTAAAAACATGTGCTTTTTTTAAAAAAGGTAATAGATGGACATGGCTACTTAAAAGAATGCTTTAGAAGGTATAGGTAATACCCTTTTAACCATGTTTTCTTTTTTTCCTCTCAATATGAAGAATGACTTTAGAGTTTGTTTTGTTTTTAAAACTATCTTTCATGTATTTGTTAGAAAGGAGAATGATTTCTACCATACTAATAATTCCTTTTATATTCCTAAATGGTCTACTTCATAATCAGTATAATCAAGATTAGTGTTTTTTCCTAACAAGTCCTTTATTAGGAAGAGACTTGAAAAGTATGACCTTACTGAATTACTCTCACTGATAAACTTTATTGTAATCATAGTTGAATTGATGGCATAGGAAGATTGATAGTATTTTTGACAGTAAAATTTCATTATAACAATTTGGTTTGAACTTCTTTTAGTTAAAAGTAAAAGTAAGGAAATCTCTATATTATGAAATAGCTTTGATTATAAGTTAAACAGCTTATTACTTGACCTTTCAAGTTGAATACTAAAATACCTATCCAGAAATACAATTGGCTTACATTTTAGTATTTAATTAATGACATACTCTCCACTCATGTATTTGTTAAAGCTAGAAACTTGAGTGTCTTCTCAATTTGTTCTTTTTTATCACAACCCATATCTAACAGCTCACTAAATACCCCTATTTTTCCCTCTAAATTTTCTTTCTAAAATTGTAAGTCTGTTCATTTCTACCCTCTATACATGTAAACCTTTTATAGTCTCCAATACCCTTGAAAAGAAGCCCAAACTATTAAAAATGCCTTAGTGGCCCTTTGTAGACTGGCCCCATTCTTTGAACATGCATTTCTTTTTTTTTTTTTTTAATTGATTTCAGAGAGGGAGAGGTAGAAATATCAGTGATGAGAGAGAATCATTGATTAACAGCCTTCTTGCACACCCCACACTGGGGATCAAGCCCACAACCCAGGCATGTGCCCTTGACCGGAATCAAACATGGGACCCTTCAGTCCCCAGGCCAACGCTCTATCCACTGAGCCAAACCAGCTAAGACTGCATTTTTTATTTGTCTGTGCTCTGCCAGGCACTGAGCTACTAGAATCATAAGGTTAGACCTTCTAGAAGATAAAACACTGGGGAATGTATACAGTGAAGTGATGGGTCAGTGAAAACCAAGGAGTGTGAGGAAGGTGTGTTAAGGAGAAGATTGTGTTGGTTGTGTCAGAAAAAAAAGCTAGGGAAGAATGACTGAGTCAGATGCCTTAAATATGACCAAGAAAATGACAACTCTAGCACATTCAACTTGAATATGTAGACCTTCTGTCTATTGTGCAAGTTCTGGGTAGTTTAGTTAGGTCACCTCTGCAGAATGGCATTAGGAAGAGCAACTTAGCAGAACATATAGGTTTTGTTTCTTTTTCTATTAGTTTTCTAGCGCTCCTGACTCATTAATAAAAGTTTATAAAGCTTAACCTTTCGAATTTGTTATAGTCATGTGTCAAAAAGAATAACATTTTCCTCCTTTACCTTCCTATTCACTGTCTAGAGCACTATTTTAGATGAATGTGGTGATTTGATGCTTAACAAAGTAATTTAGTTTTAGCATCCTTAAATCTCTAGAAGTTTGAAAAGATTTTTCTAACTTTGTTTCTTTTTTTCCCCCAGCATACTTCTTGATGAAGAAGGTCACATCAAATTAACAGGTAAAATTCCTAATTTTATTAAAATATTTCTCTCTATATAAATTTCCTTTAAGGTTGATCATGATATTAGATTAGAATCTTTTAATAATTAATTTAAATATTGGAACTCTAAGTTTAAACGTTACATATTCAAATTATTTTAGGATATTTATTAATTCTATATTTATTTTGGCAGATTTTGGCCTAAGTAAAGAGTCTATTGACCATGAGAAGAAGGCATATTCTTTTTGTGGAACTGTGGAATATATGGCTCCGGAAGTAGTTAATCGTCGAGGTCATACTCAGAGTGCGGACTGGTGGTCTTTTGGTGTATTAATGGTGAGGTTTGGAATGTCTTTTCTTTTTAGAAGTTTAGTAATGAAGAAAGTAGAAATATAAATCATATGTTTTATTATATAGCAATTTTAGAAGACTTGGTTGTAATTAAGATAATACTTTCTTACTTTCTGACCTTGAGATTTTATACTATTGACTAAAATCTCTGATTATTCTGCCTTTTTGTAGTTTGAGATGCTCACTGGTACACTACCTTTCCAAGGAAAGGATCGAAAAGAAACAATGACTATGATCCTTAAGTAAGTACTCCCTACTATATGTTATTTTTAAATTTAATAAATCTTTATTGTTCAGATTATTACAATTGTTCCTCTTTCTCCCCCTCATATCTCCCCTCCACCCAGCTCCCACCCCACCCTCTGCCCTTACCTCCCCCCCACTGTCTTCATCCATAGGTGTATGATTTTTGTCCAGTCTCTTCTCGCACTCCCACACCCCTTTCTCCCTGAGAATTGTCAGTCCACTCCCTTTCTATGCCCCTGATTCTATTATATTCACCAGTTTGTTCTGTTCATAAGATTTTTTAATTCACTTGATTTTTAGATTCACTTGTTGATAGATATGTATTTGTTGTTCATAATTTTTATCTTTACCTTTTTCTTCTTCTTCCTCTTCTTAAAGAGTACCTTTCAGCATTTCATATAATACTGATTTGGTGTTGATGAACTCCTTTAGCTTTTTCTTATCTGTGAAGCTCTTTATCTGACCTTCAATTCTGAATGATAGCTTTGCTGGGTAGAGTAATCTTGGTTGTATTCTTGTTATTCATCACTTTGAATATTTCTTGCCACTCCCATCTGGCCTGCATAGTTTCTGTTGAGAAATCAGCTGACAGTCGTATGGGTGCTCCCTTGTAGGTAATTAACTGTTTTTCTCGTACTACTTTGTCTTTTGCTCTTGGCATTTTAATTATGATGTGTCTTGGTGTGGTCCTCTTTGGATCCCTTTTATTTGGGGTTCTGTGCATTTCCTGGACTTGTAAATTTACTGCTTTCACCAGATGGGGGAAGTTTTCTGTCATTATTTCTTCAAATAGGTTTTCAGTATCTTGCTCTCTTCTTCTGGCACCCCCATAATTCTGATGTTGGTACGATTGAAGTTGTCCCAGAGGCTCCTTACACTATCTTCAAATGTTTGGATTCTTTTTTCCTTTTGTTTTTACAATTGAGTGTTTTTTGCTTCTTTGTATTTTAAATCTTTGACTTGATTCTTGCCTCCATCTAGTCTGCTATTAGGTCTCTGTATATTTTTTTATTTCAGTCAGTATATGTTTAGTTTCTAGTTGATCCTTATTCATATCCTTGAGGGTCTCCCTAAACTTATCAGCCCTTTCTAGGAAATTCTTAAAAAACCTTAAAACCGTGTTTTTGAACTCTATATCCAGTCATTTGTTTTCCTCCATTTCTTTTGTTTGTGATCTGTTTCTTTGTCTCTACATTTTTGCTGCTTCCCTGAGTTGGGGTAGAGTAGCTTTGTGTCCTAAAAAGGTAGAGTGCTAGGTATCCTAAATGGCCTAGTGGCTCAGCCTCCACAGTTACCTGAGGTGGACACACTTGGTTCACTCCTTTGTGGACTGTGTGTACAGTCTTGTAGTTAACTCTTGATTGTTGTTGGTATCACTGAGAGGAATTAACCTCCAGGCCAATTGGCTGTGAGGATTAGTTGTGTCTATGCTGGGGAACTTCTGTGCAGGAGACAGCCTTATGAGACAAGACTTGCAAAATTGCAAAAGCCTCTGTGCTTGGCTTGGATGGGGCAGAGTCTCAGGGCTGAGCAGACAGCCTTGGCTTCCCATTAGCCCTGCCCTATGAGGCCCCTGGGTCTCAGTGTCCCTCGGTAATTGCTGCAGTCCTCTTTGAGCGCACTCGCGTGCACACCTCCAGACCTTTGCCTTTCGTGGCTCCCCTGAGTATCCGTGTGCTCCTCTCTTTTCCTGACAGTCCAGACTCCCCGCTTATGAGTCTGGGTCCCAGGGTCTTGCCCAAAACTGGGATTCAGTGCATTCAGAAATGGAGTTCAGTGCAGTTGGGAAGTTCCATCTTCCTCCCACTAGAGAAAGCCAGCGGCACTTTCAGCAGTCAGAGCTCTCTGCACGCACTCATGCATGCACCTCCAGACCTCTGCCTTTTGCGGCTCCCCTGAGTTTCCATGCGCTACTCTCTTTCCTGACAGTCCAGACTCGCCCCGTAATGAGTCTGAGACCCCAAGGTCTCACCCGGAACTGGGGTTCAGTGCAGTCAGAACTGAGGTTCAGTGCAGTCAGCAGTTTCCATCTCTCTCCTGCTAGAGAAAGCCAGCTCGTCCTCTCTGCACATGTGTCTCTGTACCTCAGCTTTTTGCAGTTCCTCTGAGTCTCTGTGTGCCCCTCTCTTCCCTTCTAGTTGTAGAATTTCCACTTTGCCAGCTTTCCTGTGGTTCTGGATGGTGTCCGGTTTGTCTTTTAGTTTTGATATTGTTGTGCAAGGCATAGTTTAGGTGTTTACCTGTGCTGCCATCTTGGTTTCTCCCCTACTGTATGTTTTGATGAGATTTAAAAGTAAATGTTTCACCTGCCCAGAGTGGCTCAGTAATTGAGTGTCGACCTGTGAACCAAGAGGACACAGTTCAATTCCCTGTCAGGGCACATGCCCAGGTTGTGGGCTCAATTCCCATTCCACGGCGTGTAGGAGGTAGCTGATCAATGATTCTCTCTCATCATTGATGTTTTAGTCTCTCTCTTCCTCTCCCTTCCTCTCTGAAATCAGTAAGATATTTGAGTGTTGGCTGTAGTGTAAAAGAATAACTAAGAAATTCATCAATATTATGACATTAGTATTATGTGGTTTAAATACAAATAAACTCCATTTAGAGTACTTGTATTGTCTTTATTTGTTATGAAGTATTAAAAGCTTTACATTTGAGATTTGGAATATGACAAGAATGCCCATTGTTTCACTTCTGTTCACATTGTCCTGAAACTACTAATAAGAACAGCAAGACAAGCAAAAGAAGTAAGGTTTAAGATTTTTAAAGGTTTAAGGTTTAAGAAAGAAATACAATTGTCATTATTTAGATAACACATGATCATGCCCATAGAAAATTCAATCTTTACATAAAGTCTTGGAAGTAATGAGTTTAGCAAAGTTGCTGGATAAAAAGTCAATAAAATCTATTTCATGTCTGTATACCAGCAACAAAGAATGCTACTTATAATCCTATGTAATAAAGGGCTAATATGCAAATTGACCAAGTGGTGGAACAACCAGTTACTATGATGCTCACTGACCACCAGGGGACAGATGCTCAATGCAGAAGCTGCTTTCTAGTGGTCAGTGCACTCCTACAGGGGAGCACTGCTCAGTGAGAAGTCAAGCTCACCAGCCAGCTCATGGCTGGGGAGTGCAGCGGCAGTGGCAGGACCCTCTCCCGCCTCCTTGGCAGTGCTAAGAACATGATGGGTTCTGGACTGTGAGAGAGCACAGGCCGGGCTGAGAGACCCTGCCCCCCAACTCAGTTAATGATTGTCATGCACCGGGCCTCTAGTCTGTATATAAAAAGCCAGGGACCGTAACGCCAGAACAACCAGTCACTAAGATGCCCACTGTGGCCAGCGAACTGGCCTGATCAGGGGGTGGGGCTGGCCAGCCAACCTCCTGCAGCCCTTCCCCCTGGCCAGCCTGCCCCTGAGTGGACTCTCCCACTCTGACTAAGGGCAAGGCCAGCTGGCCAAACACCTCCCCCCTTGTCCAGCCCTGCCCCTGATTAGCCTGCCCCACCATGACAGGCCTGCAGCCCCTCCCCCACAGCTCCACCCCATCACATCCCCCACCCCTATAGGGGGCGGGGCCAGCTGGCCAACCTCTTGTAGCCCCTCTCGCTGGCCATCTCTGCCTCCTATGGCCCCCCACCACCCTGATCAGCCTATAGCCCCTCCCACTGGCTGGCCCTGCCCCAGATCAGCCCCCCAACCCCAATCAGGGATAGGGCTGACTGACAGCCACCCATGGCCCCTCCCCCAAGCCGCTGGCCCCCAGTCAGCACTCCCCACCCCATTCAGGGTTAGGGGTGGGGCCGGCCAGCCAACCTCCTACGGCCCCTCCCACTGCCCGGCTCCACCCCAGATTGGTCTCCAACCCCAATTGGGGTCGGGACCCACCAGCCAATTGCCCATGGCCTCTTCCCCCAGCTAGCCCGGCCCTGATCGGACCCAATGAGGACCAGGTCGGCTGCACCCCACCCATGCTTGAATTCGTGCACTGGGCCTCTAGTTGTATAATAATGTCAAATACCTGGGAATAAATTTAGCAAAAATTATATAAGAACTCTGCAGAAAACTAGAGAATTTTATTTTAAAAAATTTAAAAGACCATAATAACATGGAAGTTTGTACTATATTCATATTATGACAGAGCCATTATTATAAAAATGTGAGTTCTATAACTCATTGTTATCCAAAGAAACATAATTTGAAACATAATTTTAAGTTTTCTAGTAGCAGCCTGAAAGTAAGAAGAAATTTAAAATTGTTTGTATATAGTCAACAGAGCCAAATATCAACAGTACAACAATGGAAATTTCTCTTGAGAGCCAAATTTTTTAAACTTAAACTTCTTCTAAAGCCACTTCTTCAAAATAGATTCACCCAAGCCGTGGTATTTTGTGGACGAGCCACACTCAAGGGACCAAAGAGCCGCATGTGGCTTGCAAGCCGAGGTTTGCCGACCACAGGGCTATACCATAGATCCTAGGTGTGTCGTAAGCTATACTACATATACCTAGGTTTGTGTAAGTGCAGTCTGTGGTGTCTGCACAATGCCAAAATCACTAATGACACAGTTTTCAAAAACACAGTGCATGACTATAATATATTTTATTTGACCCAGTATATCCAATACATTAACATTTCAACATGTAATCAACATTAAACATGATTAATGATATATGTATTTTTTCATAGTTATTTGAAACTCAATGTGAATTTTACACTTACAATTGGGCTAGCCACATTTCAAGTGTTCCCTGGCTGACTGTGGCTAGTGGCTACCATATTAGACAGCATAACTATAGTTTGAATGCAAATCAAATTTAGGTCCTAACAAGTTTTTTATGTGGAACTCGATTCTAATAAGATAATACAAAGGACCAAAAATAACTAAAACACTATGAAGAAGTTCAAGATAGGGAGACTTGCTTTACCAAGTGTCAAGTTTTACTGTAACTGTAATTAGAAAATATGCCATTGAAACAGGTATAGAAAATAGACATATGCAGTAGAATAGAGAACCCAGTAACAAACCTATACATATATGGACACTTGATTTGCAACCATTGGAAATTGCAGAGCAGTAGAGAAAGAACAGCATTTTTAAAATAAATCATACTGGAAAAATTGGTGTTTGCATAAAAAAATAAATAAAACAACCCCTATCTCACACCAAACACAAAAATCATTTCCAAGTATATTACATACCTATATATATATACACACATACATACTTGCTTAAGTAAAAAGGCAAAAAATATTCTAGAAGTGTATAGAAGAATATTTTCATGACCTTAGGGGCAGGAAGAGTAGTCTTTAAACGCAAAAAAACACTAGTTAGAAAAGATTGATATATGATTACTATGTTAAAATCAATAACTTTTTCTCATTAGCCAGCAATCCTACTCTTAGGAATATATCCTAAGAAACTAGAAACACCATTTAGAAAGGATTTATGCACCCCTATGTTCATAGCACCACAATGTACAATAGCTACAATTTGGAAACAGCCTAGGTCCCCGTCAGCAGATGAGTGGATCAGAAAACTATGGTACATCTACACAATGGAATACTATGCTGCCATAAAAAAAGAAGGAATTCTTACCATTTACAGCAGCATGGATGGACCTGGAGAGCATTATGCTAAGTGAAGTAAGCAAGTCAATGAAGGAAAAATACCACATGATCTCACTCATTTATGGATAATAAAGAACATTATAAACGGATGAACAAAAGGATAGATACAGAGGCAGTAAAGCATTGGACAGACTGTCAAATTACAGCAGGAAGGTTAGAGAGAGGTGGGGTAGATAAGAGATCAAAGGACTAGTATGCATGCATATAAGCATAACCAATGAACACAAGACACTGGGGGGTTAGGGTATGCATAGGAGTGGGGGGGATGGGAAGATATGTATACATATAATACATTAATAAAAAAAAATTTTAAAAAGATTTCATTACAAAAGAGTAGAGAAGAAAATTGTGATACCAACAAAGAGCTTAAATCCAGAATATATCAAGAGCTCCAGTCAATCAATCAATAAAAGACAGCCAAATAGAAACATGGGCACAGAACATAGGGACTTCATTGGCCAATAAACTTCTAAAAAGATGCTTAACCTCATTAATCAGAAAATGCAAGTTAAAGCCACAAGCTACAACCACATACCCACCAGAATGACTAACAGTAAAAAGGCTGACAGTACAAAGTGCTGACAGGATATGGAGCAGTGGTAACTTTTATACATAGTTGGGAGGAATATAAATACTTTTATAATCACTTGGGAAAGCAGTTTTTGGCATTATCTGAAGTCATATATCTTCATCCAATAATTCCACTTTTAGGCATGCACCAGTTTATGTGCATCAAGGTACTTGCACTCAAAAACAAGTACAAAGATTTTCATAACAGCATTATTTGTCGTAGTCAAAAAATGGAAACTGGGTCAATCATTAACTGTAGAATGGACTTATAATTATGGTATCTATACTAATAAAAGGGTAATATGCTAATTAGACCAGACATCTTCCAGATGACCTTCCGGGTGTCCTTCCTAACAAAGCCAGGCCCGGGCAAAACTGCCTGTGGTCCCAGGCACCTGCAGCCAGCCTGCATGAAGCTGGCCTGGGTCCCAGGTGCCTGTGGCCAGCCAGAGGAGGGAAGCCTGGGTACTGGGTGTGGGGGCTGAGGCAGAGGTAGTTAGGGGCGATCAGGCTAGCAGGGAAGCAGTTAGGGGCAATCAGGCTAACAGGGGAGCAGTTAGGGGTGATCAGACAGGCAGATGGGGATTAGAGATGATCAGGCAGACAGGTGAGCAGTTAGGAGCTAGCAGTCCCAGATTATGAGAGGGATATCCCTTGAGGGGTCCTGTATTGGAGAGGGTGCAGGCTGGGCTACAAGACACCCCCTCCCCACCCTGTGCATGAATTTCGTGCACTGGGCCCCTAGTATACATATAATGGAATACAGCAGGGGTTGACATACTACCTATAAATATTTTAGGTTTTTCAAGCCAGACACAATGTCTGTCACATATTCGTAATGTTTATTTTTTGTTTCCAATACTTAAAACATGTAAAAAACCATTTCTAGCTTGAAAGCCATATAAAAACAGGCTGAGGCCTTTAGCCCATTGGTGTAATGTGCCATATAGCAAAGAAAATGAACAAACCACACTTATATGCAACAACTTGGGTAAATCTCATAAGAATGTTGAGCAAAGGCAGTTCAGACACAAAAGAATGAATGCTATTATAAAGTTTTAAAAACAGACAAACTAAAGCCTAGATTTTAGGGTCTACATTTAGATCACAAGAGCCTGAGGCAAAAATAAGGAAAGTGGTTACATTGGATGAGGGGTTCTGGCAATGTTACATTTCTTAGTCAGATGACTATTCACTTTGTGGTAAATCATTGAGCTGTGTATTCTGGGTTGGATTGTTTTGTATTTTATGTTTTTCTTCACAATAAAAAAAGGGTGGTTTAACATGTTTGTTGTATAAATGAATGTTCACTGAACCTTCATCACTCCCATCTACTCTGGCCCTTTTCTTTAAGCTAACAAACACACTCTAGTGTTGGAAAAGAGAAACAACTTTTTTGACCTGCCTTGCCTTCCAAGTTTCTGTACCATCTTCCTGCATCGTTTCAACACAAGCCTCTTTAAAGAGTGGTCTTTCTTTTAGCATTTTGGAGCTGCTTTTATTCTGTAGTCTGTCATTCCTTCCCGCCACTCTATTGAGACTTCTCTCACTGTTGTCATGAGTGATGTAGTTGCTTAATCCAGTGGTGGCAGATTATGAGAAAGATGACTTTTTATCATGTATTCATGTAATTCATTCAATAGATGATTGAGGTCTTTCTACAGATACTTAAGATGCAGTGTGAACAAGACTGACAAGATCTGTGGTCGGAGTTTGCATTCTACTGGGGCAGACAGGAATTAATATTTAAACAAATAAATATAATAATTTACTGTAGTAATAGTAGGAATAGGGATAATAAACCAGGGTACTCTTGAAGTGTGGGGGCAAGGGCAGAAGCCATTTTACCAGTAGATGGGACAGTTAAGGAAGGTTTGAGAAATCTTTGACATCATTGGCCACTTCCTCCCCGCTTAGTTTTTCCTGCTCGCATTGGCTTCTCCTACCTCTAACCATTCCTCTCTTGTCTCTTGTTTGACCATTCCTTCTCGGCCTGCCTTTCTCTTTTTAATTATGAAAGTTTTCAAACATAAAGTTGCAAAAATAGGATAATAGAGTGAACACACATATATCAGTCACCCAGATTGAACAGTCATCAAGATTTTGTGACATTTGTTTCAAGTATTCCTTTTTTTCTAATTTACTGAAATATTTTAAACATTCCAAACATGTCATTTTTCACCTACTTCAGTTTGCATCACTACAAAGTGTAGATGTTTTCTTACATAATCACATCTAATAAAAATAGTAATAATGCTTGGGTATCATCTAATACCAATGTTTAACCAGATTTTTCAGATAGTCTCCAAAACAGTGTTTTTATAGTTCCAAATTAAGTCTGCTCATTTCATTTGGTTGTATTTCTTAAGCCTCTAGAACTTTCTATTCCTGCCACCTCCTTGACACTTACTTTTAGAAACCAAGTCAGTCCATTTAGAATTCTTTTTTTCTAATTTTATCTTGTGAAAATATAAGATCACTCTCAATATCTGAAACCAAAAGCATAAAGCTGATTGTATTGCTTATTATAGTAAGGTAAGGCAATGCTGGTTCAGGACAGTCTCCCCAAGGAGAGCAGACCACTGTTCTTTATATGGTTTTAAGGAAGAGTGGAGTTCAAGACATGGCAGCTTTTCAGTAAGTGGCTAGACATCATCTATAAGAATGTGGTTACTTGGGTGGGACTATTGTTAATCTGTTGATTCAGGTGCGGTTAGTGGAAGCAGCCCTTTCTTGTTCAGCTAATTTTCACAGAAAGCCATTGGTTGGTTTGCAAAAACAACAACAACTATGTACACCTGGGCAAGTTGTCTTTCATCAGTTGAATAGATTTAAACCAGTTCTGGTGGCTCTCTTGCTACCATGGTAACATAACAATTAAGTCTTTTTGTAGGAGCATGCAAATATCTTTATTCTCCTTGTGATGCCATTTAACTTGTTCCTTTATCCTGTTTTCTGGTTAAACTTTTTTGGCAAGATTATTTCCTAACTCGTGCTGTTGCATCACATCAAGAGGCTTACAACATCTGGTTGTTCCACTTTAAACAATTAGTTCCCGTGGATACAACTGATTCCTCCATTGTCAAGTTCCCTGTCAGGCTTTCATCTGTAGGTTTCATCTATTGGTAATCATTACTTGAAACGATTATTTTACTAGGGATTCAAAATAGTGGTTTTCTATTACTGTTATTCTTTATCAGTTGAGTGGTTGTGTTTTTAGTTTTTGTTTTTTTGTTTGTTTGTTTTTTGAAACAATGAACTTTCCCTCTTCAACTAGGGCTATTTAGTTACCTTTAAATAAGGCTCAAAGAAGAAAGGCAGAATAAATGTTTAATTATTTTCTTCATTATTTCCAATTGTGAGAGTCCGAATTACTTTCATTGGGGGTTGTGTCCAATAACTTGGGTTTTTATGTTAGTTTTGCTTTTTCCCTATAATGAACTTGTGGGGTTCAATAATCACTGTGATTCAGCCAATTGCATTCCTTGTTTTTGATGCCCAAATTGTCCTTATTCTGATCATTTTAAATGTTCTTGTTACCCAGGGTTTCATCTCTAATATGCTTTTTTGCCCCTCTGTGTGCTCACTTTCCTGTCTTTCCTTATAACTACTTTCAGCATTTTAATTACTCCCAAATCACATTTTCTTACCTTACCAGACACCAGACCTATATTTTCATTTATTTCCTTGCCTAGTTCTCCCAAAATATATGACACGCATGACTTAACATTTTTATCTCTATTTGCTGTACTTTTCCTCTTGTAGCCCCAATTAATATCATTTCCATGCAGCCAGAAACCTGGAAATCATTTTTATTCCATTCTTGCATATGCAGATATTCACCACATTTGCCGTCAAGAATATTTTCGTGCCTTAGCCTTTCCTTTGCATTGAACTGCTTACAGTTTTTAGACAATGATGATCTCCCACCCATACTACTGGGCCAAAGCTCCTAAATAGAATGTCTGTTACCTACCAGTGCTTCCCACTCCAGATAACTTTATACTACCCTTGGAGTTACCTTCTTGAAAATAAATCTGGTCATGTTAGTCCACTGTTTAAAGACCACTGCTGTATCCCTATTCCCTAATATGGAAATGTTTCCCCAGATTTGTTCAACAAAACCCTAACTCCCTAAGAGGTTAATGCATATTCTCTGAGTAAGAGTTGTTAGAAACAAATGTTTAGAAAAATACTGATTTTTTTTTTAACTCTAGATGTCTCAACCTTTTATATGTAATGTATTAAATTCTGGGTTTCAGCAGGGGAGTATAATAGATAGCATTCCACAAATTCATTGGATCATGAAAATGTTTTGTTGTTAACTATCTAGAGAGATTAATGCTATTCAGTAAAATGTTGGATAAACACTAGCCAAATGGATAAATTGTCAACCTTTAAATTGCTTTGAAGCCCTTTCACAATCTCTTGTGCTAAGTTTGAGATTCCCTACTGTTCCCTTAGCATTCTTTTCATATGTCCTTCTGGATTTGGCTCTTAAAATTACAAGGATTATCTATATCCATCTTCCCTACTACCCATTGGAGGCTGTCTTTATCTCTGTACCCTCAGCACTAAGCAGTGTCTAGCACATGGTAGCTCATAGTAGCTGAATAATAGATGGATCTATTTCTGAAATAGAAATTTCTCTGCTAGCCATTTTCTCCAACTGTTACTATTTTCATACTTATAGGATCGTTGGTTTCCATAATTTGTAGGTTGGAGAAAAGAATAAAATTATATATTACAGTTGAAACAGACCTTCAAGCTCATCCAGGCCAGTGGTTTTGAGACTGTGCTACAAACTCAGATATTCCACAGACCCCTTTCCCACCAGCTCCTCTTCCCTGCATGGCTATTAAAGGGAATGAGAGAGAAAAATAAATGTAAGAAGCACATGTTCTTTGAGCAGTTTTAAATGTTGGATTTCTTAAATTCCTTTTGAAAAAGGGTTTCAAGGGTACAGTTTGAAAATCATTGATCTAATGTCCCATCTGCTTGCTTATGAATAAGTGGTAACAGGCCCAAGAGGATTGGCTTTCCCAAGGTCACAAAGTTCTTAGAAAAGAGCCAGAACTAGGACTCAGATGATCTTACTCTCGCAATAGTGCTTTTTGTAAAATTCTGAAAAATGAAGAAGTTCATTAGGGCATTATGGATTAAGATTATTATGTGTTCACGCCAAAACTTTATACACAAATGTTCTTAGCAACTATTTATAGTAGCCCAAAACTGGACACAATCCAGATATACTTTAACAGGTAAATAGATAAACAAAATGTGGTACATCCATGCTATGGAATACTATTATTTAGCAATAAAAAGGAATGAACTATCAGTATATACAATAACTTGGATACATCTGAAGGAAATTCATTCTGAGTAAAAAAAAAAAGCTTACCTACTATATGATCCCATTTACATAACATTCTTAAAATGACAAAATTATAGAAATGGAGAATAGCTTAGTGGTTTCCAGTAGTTAGGAATTCGGGAGGGAGGAATGTGGGTGCAGTTATGAAGGTGCAACATGAGGGATCCTGGTGGTGATGAACTTGTCAGTATTTTTACTGTAGTGGTGGATATAAGACCCTTTATTTGTGATAGAACTAAACACACACACACACACAATGCAATTAAAACTGGAATGAAATCAGTGGATTGTATCAATATCAATATCTTAGTTATGAGAGTGTACTATAGTTCTGTAAGATGTTACCCTTAGGGAAACTCGGTAAAGGCTACACATGATCTCTCTCTCTATTGTTTCTTACAACTGAGTATGAATCCTCAATTATCTTAAAATAAAAATTTTAATTTTAAAAATAAAATATAGATACCTCCAAAAAATAAAATGTTGTTATGTGAATTTATTATTTAGAGCTAAACTTGGGATGCCACAATTTTTGAGTCCTGAAGCCCAGAGTCTTTTACGAATGCTTTTCAAACGAAATCCTGCAAACAGATTAGGTAAAATTTTGATTTTGTTTCTTTTGTCTGTTGTTGGGATTTGGTTTGGAGGGAGGGGGACTGAAATTTATTTTTGTTGTGGAATTATGAAACATTAGGACAAATATTGAAAGTGAAGACTAAATAAAATATATTCCTCCTTGAAATAAAATTACTATTTAATAAAAACTGGTTAATTTTTTATAGGTGCAGGACCAGATGGAGTGGAAGAAATTAAAAGACATTTATTTTTCTCAACAATAGATTGGAATGTAAGTATAGAATGAAAACTTACTTGAATTGTTTTTATAATTAACACATGTCTAAGTCTCTCTTTTTTCCTTCAGAAACTATATAGAAGAGAAATTCATCCGCCTTTTAAACCTGCAACTGGCAGGCCTGAAGATACATTCTATTTTGATCCTGAGTTTACTGCAAAAACTCCCAAAGGTAAGAAGAAAACATCAAAACCCAAATAGAAAACATATTTTTAATTTGTTTAGAATATGTTTTTATTGATTTTTAGAGATAGGGGTAGGGAGAGGATAAAGAGATAGAAACATTGATGAGAGAGAAACATCATTGATTGGCTACCTCCTGCACACTTCCTACTGGGGACTAAGCCAACAATCCAAGCAAGTGCACTAACCAGAGTCGAACTGGCAACCTCCTGGTGCATGAGTCAGTGCTCAAGCACTGAGCCACACTAGTCGGGCAACAATGTTTTTCTTATTCAGTCAGGAAAACTTTTCCAGTTTAATTTTTGTGCTATCCTGTCTCCCATTCATGCCCCAGCCCTGCCACAATCTATAATAATAAAAGAGTAATATGCTAATTAGACTGGATGTCCTTCCCCATGACCTACAGGATGAAGCCAGGGCTATGAGGGAAGCCCAGGTCCCAGGTGCCAGAGGGAAGCCAGTGCCGGCAGCGGGGGAAGGAAGGCCTCCTCTTGCACGAATTTTGTGAATTGGGCCTCTAGTAATTAGATAATTAGGAAATACTTTGCAGCATTTTAAAGCAGTTAAGATCCTTGTGAAATCTTGTAGCAAATTATATTGTGCCTTAAACTTTGATTCTATTTATATGGAAGAACTATTTGTGTGTTTATTTACCTATAGCTATTTTTACATGAAATACTCTTTAGTATAAATAGTTCTCTTTAAAATTCTAATATTAGGTGATAGTCTGGAGGTACTGGTAAAGTTCAAATCTCAAACATAACTTAAACTTTATATGAGGATTGATAACTTCAAAATGAATCATATACTGAATCATGCTTTATTATAGAAATAATATTTGAAATGATTATCTATATTTCATTAATTAGCATATGTTTATATATAATGATGTATTTTGCACTCTAATACTCTCTAATTTAGTTGTACTGGACCCCAGGTTTATCACTGATAAGTAAATAAATAGAAAGTGTACTTACATATATTTCCTCAAACCTTGCTATAAAGCTTTCCAGACAAAATCTTCACAATCTACATTGAGCATTGATGGGTGTTTCTTCTTTTTATGAGACAGTCTTAGAAATTTGGATTAATGTATGAACAAAATTTTAGCAAATACATGGATAGTGATATGCAGAGTTGATCTGTAGTGGCCTTTTACTTTGCTTTCTCAATACAATTTGTCCTGGTAGAGGAAAAATCTCAGAATAGAGCAGTTCTATATTGGATTCTGCCCAGTTAGGTTCTCTTAACAAAAGTCTTCAGTATAATAATTGGTTTAAAATTCACTAAACAATATATATTGCTGAGAATATTAAGCTGATGTTCAAAAAGACCTTTATACAGAGCTGATGTTTAAGTAGATTTACCTGTTTATTTTTTGCTCGCCCTTAGCTGTTAGAGTATGTTTATAAATATTAGTATGCCTAAGTGTGTTTATATTTATGTCTTTAAAATGAACATTAGTTATACTGTAAAAGCATTTTTCTACTTGTATTAATGCCAATAGATTCCAATAAATAATTTAAATAACAATACATGTTGTGTCATAGATACATTTTAAGGATTGCATACCATGATTTATTCTAGAAATTACTTTTGATCTTTATATATAATAATTTTTAACTTGTAGTTTAGATTTTTAGATTCTAACATTATGTATTGAAACCACTGAACTAAATTCTTTTCTCCTAAATTATCTGTTGGTTACCATTTAGGGCTGTACCATCCAATATGGTAGCCAATTTGCACATGTGGTTATTTAAACTTAAGTTAATTAAAATTAAAATTTTAATTAATATTTCAGTTGCTCAGTAGCTGCATGTGGCTAGTGGCTACCATTTTGGATGTCACAGATAAAGAAAATGTTCATCACTGCAGGCAATTCTATAGGACAGTACTAATTTAAAATAGCATTAGCCCAGTAATTCATTGATTTATTATATTCTTAAATGAATTAGCTATTTTCTGGACTCTGTGGGAATATAAAATTAATTTATGATGGCAATAAGCCATCAGGGTAGATCTAGTACAGTGCCTTCCTGGGTTATCCTGAAAGTTCTAGGTGCCTGAGATGTAGAATTCCAGAAAAAGTGTGAAAGGTTATAATATGGACAATTCTTCCCTTAATTGCCTTTCAAAGTAATCACCTTCTTGGTAATTTATTATTCTTTTCAGATTCACCTGGCATTCCACCTAGTGCTAATGCACATCAGCTTTTTCGGGGGTTTAGTTTTGTTGCTATTACCTCAGATGACGAAAGCCAAGCTATGCAGACAGTTGGTGTGCATTCAATTGTTCAGGTGAGTGAATGTCTAAGTAATTTTAAGTTTGAAATGTAAGATATAGTTCATTGTATGAATGATTAGCGTAGATTTTACCTGCTGTTTTAAGTGAGCAGCTTAAAATACATTTTATATCATTGATGTTTCTTTCATATGCCTTTGAAAAGGTTGCATTCACCAGAATCCTGAATACTTGTCTGACTTGAAAGTAGAATTCTAAGAGAGTTGAGATAAATATCACCATCTTGTCTCTCCCCCATCCTGTGCCTCAAAATGTTTATCAGTCCTACTTTGTTTCAATCTCTGTCTCGATCAGGTCAGCTATGATGAACTGAGGTCTCCTGGTTCCCTGATTGCCTTAGGGGTCAGCAGACCTTTTCTGTAAAGGGCCAGATGATAAATACTTGAGGCTTTGTAGGCTATATGATCTCTGTTGCAACTACTCAGCTCTGCC
Source organism: Lasiurus cinereus (assembly GCA_011751065.1). Lineage (NCBI taxonomy): Eukaryota > Metazoa > Chordata > Mammalia > Chiroptera > Vespertilionidae > Lasiurus > Lasiurus cinereus. The sequence goes on along the minus strand of JAAGEH010000411.1, from coordinate 5,520,086 downwards.
ATTGCAGCACAAAAGCAGCCATTGACAATACAAAAATGAATGCGCATCTCTGTGTTCCAATAAAACTTTATTTAACTAATAGTGAACCAGATTTGGCCCACAGGCCATACTTTGCCAACCTCTGTCATAGAAACATTTAAGAAATAAAAATGAACTTAAATCTTAAGTCTGCTAAGTTTTGTGTCCTTGTTTTTTTGGAGCCCCGTTGTCATTACACAGAAGTGGTTATGGGTACTGTCTTAGGGTGTCTCCTATCTCATTATCCCATATGATTATCAGAGCTGGAGAAAAATGTGAAAACCACAGAAGCTTGTTTCTAGATATGTTGGTGTGTTTGTAACAGGAGACTGAACTATTAAATGTCATTAGAGGACACAATTACAAAACATTAGATTTATTTCTTCTCATTCTAGTGTCATGGAAAGATAAATTTAATTCATCTTCCTAGTCGTAGAGGGAATTGTTTTGAGGATGTAATTAGTGTTTGAATTTGCTTGATAATTAAGTTGCTTTTGCTCTAAAGTTTATTTTATGAGTCAGTCATGTTCTTTCTCCACTTTCTAGAAAACCAATTTAAATAGTGGTTTTTGAACAAAGTTAATGTTAAAATAGTCTGTCTCTTTTACTGGGACAACCATGTGGTGTATGGCAAGTTTTAAAGAGATAACTTCTGTACCTAACATAGAAATTGCAAACATATTCTATAGAATTCTACTTTTAACTTATATGAAGCTCACAGGCATGGGGGTAGGAGTATCTATCAGTATAGCTCAGGGCAGCAGAGTGTGTTTCTTCAGTGTGTTTATGGGACCAGTCATTTACTGTTCATCATCCTCCATGTTATTAGTCCTTAACCCATGGATGGCTTCTCTAGCAGAAGTTGTATTGAAGCTATGACTTGAGCGCAGAGAAAGGAAGGTTTGGCTACAGATAGTCCAAATGATGATAATAGGTATTAATTACCTTCAAATAACGTTATTTAATCCTCACCATTACCCTCTGAGAAAACACAAGTTCAAGATTATACAACCTACAAGGGATACATCTGAGACAAAAATACAGATGTTCAATCCAGGTGTCAAACTTCTCCCTATTTGCAAAGGTACTTGGTGCTCAGTCACAGGCGATGCTGTCAGCCCATCCAGTAGTTCTGCATTTTCTGTTGTATATATTTAATTTATTTAACTTAACTTAAGTTTTTTTTAAATGCCTATTTCATGCTGCACATTTTATTGTAGACACTTCTAAAATATACAGTTGTGGAAGAATAAATGATGTAAAGATTGGTTTTTATTTTTATTAATATTCATTTATAGTTAACATCAATAATTCATGTTGAGTAATATATCCCCCTATTATGAAATATACCAAAGTCAGTACAGAACTCTTTGTCAATTTGTAATTGTGTTTGTAGCAGTTGCACAGGAACAGTATTCAGTTTACTGATGGATATGAAGTGAAAGAAGATATTGGAGTTGGCTCCTACTCTGTTTGTAAGAGATGTATACATAAAGCCACAAACATGGAGTTTGCAGTAAAGGTAAGTGTTTTTAGATTTAAAATGCAACTTTAATAGTTTTTATTCATGCATGTCAGCACCAGTTAAACATTATGCTCTTCTTTGGTAAATGTGCCTTTTGTTATACAAAAGTAAAGTTACTTCAAATATCCGGCTAGTGATTATCAGGGAACCATCCATTATAGTGGATCCCCAAAAATGTAAGGTAGCGTACATCCAGTTTGCTTGGGGCAGTACCAGTTTACACTGACCTGATTTTTTGTAGCATCCCTTTTGCTTTCAGAAGCCTCCCTTTTTATAGTCAAGGTGTCAGGGAATTCCTCAAGATTTTATACCAAATGTTGTATGTTTACATTTTTCTAGCAATAGTATTCATACCATTATTCACATTTAAAAGGATCTGTGAATATATATATATGGCTAATATGCAAAGGGGTCCCCTCAGGAGTTTGACCAGAAAACTGAGTTCAATCACTCGCTATGACTTATGCTGACCACCAGGGGTGGCACAGAATGAAGGAAAGCCCTGGCCAGCAGCTGGCATCCGGAAAGCCCGATTGGACCTGATAGCCGACCAGACCTAGAGACCCTGCCCGTGCATGAATTTCATGCACTGGGCCTCTAGTAAAAGAAAAAGAATCACTAACATTAAATTTATTATCATTAGATGTTTTAATTTCATCAGGTATTCTAAGGCAGCAAGATTTTTCCAAGTCAAAACCAGGACACATTGCTCTATGATAAAGTTTGAGTTGCAAACCTTTAGCTGAAAGTGAACAAATATCAATCAAATCTCTGCCTTTTCACTTATTGGAATGGTAGCTTCTGCTCTCCCATTGCAAGCAATTCAAATAATGTCTAAAGCTTTCAACTTACCTGCAAGTTTAGAAATAGTCTATAAGTATGGGCAGCCCCTGTTTAGTTAGTGGGAGAGTGGCAATAATTGGGATTACTTCCACCCACCCATCTATTTATCTAAATATATAGTACTAGAGGCCTGGTGCATGACATTCATGCACTAGAGGGGGAAGTCCCTCAGCCCAGCCTGCACCCTCTCACAATTAGGAACCCGTTGGGGGATGCCTGCCTGCCGTGGAGGTGGGAGAGGCTCCCACCACCGCCTCCGAGCTCGCCAGCAGTGAGCAGTGAGCCAGGCACAGGACTTCTGGCTGAGAGATGCTCCCCCTGTGGGAGTGCACTGACCATGAGGGGACAGCTCCTGCATTGAGCGTCTGCCCCCTGGTGGTCAGTGTGCATCATTGCAACCAGTTGTTCTGCTGTTCAGTTAATTTGCATATTAGCCTTTTATTATATGATTTCATATGTAAAAATGAAAATGAATGTGTTTTATATCACTAGAGGGCCAATGCATGAAATTTATGCAAGGGGTTGGGCCCTACCACTGCAGCAGCAGCCTCGGCCTCAGTCCCCAGCTGCCAGGGCCTCTGCCACCTCTGTCTCAGAACCTGTCCACCCGCCTCGGCCTCATCCGGAAGGACATATGGAAGGATGTCCAGTCTAATTAGTGCATTATACTTTTATTAGTATAGATAGAGGCCTGGCACACAGGTGGGGGCCGGCTGGTCTGTCCTGAAGGGGGTCCCGGATCAGGGTGGGCATCCCCTTAGAGGCTGGAGCCAGCCTAGGCGAGGGGCTGAGAGCCATTTGGGGGCGATTTTCAGGCCGTCCACGCCCCCTGCTTTGTCTGGAAGGTCTCCAGAAAGTCTCCCAGTCTAATTAGCATATTACCCTTTTATTAGTGTAGATAGCAAATATCTGAGAAGACATATACACACAAAAATTATTATCTACTATTATAAACTTGTATCTAATTGCTTTAAAAAGACTTCATTGTCCATAAGGCTTTCTGTCAGCTATAAAGATAAACCAGAAATACATTTTAATTTGCTTGTATACTCATTGCTCAATGAAATTTGGGGCAAATAGAAATTTTCAAATTACTTACATGAAGGGAGGTACAGTGAAAAATGTACTTTGTAGACAGTTTAAGGATGTACCTTGCCTCCATAAAAATATCAGGAAAAAAACAAAAATGTCCTGACGCCCCTTTTGAATTACAGAAACTAATAGTTGTATACCAAAACCTTGAGAATATCTTTAAACTATTAGTGGATTATTGTGACTTAAGTCAGAATCATAAAACCAATCCCAGCACAACCTGATTCTACTGAAATTACTACAAAGTTAAGATCCACAAGCATAAGTACGGATTTAATGTGAACTGGGCTCAGATTAGCAGATCAGAGTGTTGCCAAAAATAACATTTCCAGTGTGTTCTGGTTCTCAGAAGACTAACCCCAGATCATATCCCTTGAATTAGCATGTCTATTCCATATACCTTTTCTCTTAATCATCCATTTGCTAATTCCACACTATTATTTACAGTTGATTGCAGTGGACACCTATATGTCTGTCTTCCCTGCTTTCCAACTACAGAACTGTTTTACAACTAAGTCCATCTCAAATAGCACATTTAGCTCATGTTGAAAGTTGCAAGCTAGGTTGTTAGAGCATTTGGGTATTTATTGCTTACGTTAATTACTTTGCTGTTTTAAAATTGAAAATAAGTTGGGTGTGAAGAGAGCAGAGTGCCTGAAGAGTGGCTCCTCTGTGTATAACACATCCAAAAGCAACGTGGGATTACTCTTTACAGGGGGCAGGGACACTGGCCTTCCTGTAACATCACGCCCCTATACATGGAAAAAAAGAAAATAAGTCACAAAATTTATTTCCGACTGCCTTTTGGATGAAATGAAAGCAAGCCTTATTTAAATGCAATATTACTTTACATTAAAACAGTAAGAGAAGTATTTTTAAGAAGCAGCCTACATAAAAGGGTTGGAAAGCTACATTAGTATTTTAAAGGGCTTCATTATAATAATTAAACTTGATTCTAGCCAAGGAAAATTCTAGGTGTGGTTTTCTGCTTAGCTTTCTGCCTAACTTCAAAAATAATCTTGCTCTACTGAACCGTAAATTAATTTTTTATAAGTAGCTTACAACTAATGGGATAGTCCATTGAAGCATTTTATTAAAGGATGTAAAGTTAATTCAATATACAGATGCTAGTAGTGCTGATATATATATATATGTCGCTGTGTCCCCCAAAAATGTATACACACTTTGAATAATTATAAAAGCAGTGTTTGTACTTCATCTTCATTTTTAAACTTCCAGTAGCATTTTAGGATACATTTCAAAACGTAGTGTGGTTGAAAAGAAAGAAACATCAATTGAGCTATCAGCTGTTAAAGTGTGTGTGCATGTTTTGGGGGCACCCTGTATATATTGCTCTTAAGTATCTGTATTGACAGGACTTAGAAGTTGACTGAGTTTCTCAAAGTTTAAGATGTTCAAGGATAAAAGAAAAATGTTAACTGTGTTCTTGGTACCTTTTCTTGAGCTTTTGAGTTTTAGTAAGTCCTAGCTTACTGCACACTTAAACTGGAGAGACCTGGTGGAAATGTGATTCTTGGCATAGAATTTACTTTACAGCTTTGTCATCTACATCAAGACTGGGTTTTGAATTTTGAATAGACAGTCTGGCCAGGTATTTGAGTAAAACTGGAAAAAAATATATATATATATGCAGTGTTTACACAAGATGCTACCCATCGTCTGTAGCTGTAAATACTTAATGCTTATAACTGTAGAGTTCATGAGATTTTGTAATTATTATTTGCCTTTTAGATTATTGATAAAAGCAAGAGAGACCCAACAGAGGAAATTGAAATTCTTCTTCGTTATGGACAGCATCCAAACATTATTACTCTAAAGGATGTAAGTAGATTCTTTAATGTAGAAATTTGAATTGGTTGTCTAACTTGAATCTGGATTATTTACAGAAATCATGTGGTAGATAAATAACTGAATATAATAAGCAAAAAACCAAACAGATTGCAGCACAATATATATAGCATAATTTTAGTTATTAAGAAAAAATGCATTTATATAGTTAATGTTTCTACTTTTGCGATAAAAAGAAAAGTTTTATTGGCATTATTGGTTTTAGTATCTGTATTTACTGAAACATTTGAGTATTCATTAATGTTCAAGATTGACTAGTATCACGCACTCCCTGGATTTCCCAAACTGTCTTTCACAGTACTGCCAGAGAGAGCTGCACTCACATCTCACCATGTTACTTTCCTGCCTATAGTTCATACCCTTCATCACCTCTGGTCCCTGCCTTCCTCCATCCATAGTAGTCTGCACACTTCCTCACACACCCTATGCTGCAGCATATCCAAATTTTTGAACATGCCTCGTTTTCTCGTGCTGCCCCTGTCTTTGAATTCATGGTTCCCTCAGTTGAGAACACCATCTTCTTCCTTTACGTGGCTAACAACTGCACATCTAAGACTTTGCTAAAGCATTACTTCTCCCAGGAAGCCTGCCCTGCCCATTGCCACCCTCAGGACAAATGAAGTATCCCTTCCCTGCTATCAGTGACCTTTTTTTATTGATTTCAGAGAGGAAGGGAGAGGGAGAGGATAGAAACACCAATGATGAAAGAGAATCATTTCCCAGCTGCCTCCTGCATGCCCCCTACTAGTACTGGTGATCAAGCCCACAACCTGGGCATGTGCCCCTGACTCGAATCAAACACAGGACCCTTAAGTCTACAGGCCAATCCTCTGTCCAGTGAGCCAAATCGAGTAGGGCCCTGTTATCTATGACTTTTATCACAACAGCTCTTGGTAAAGGATGTGAATCCCCCCAGGCAGCATTAAGTCCTCTCTTGCTGTTGGTAGTCATATAGGCTCAAAGGCCATATCTGATTGTTGTAGACAGATGTTACCTAGCCAGCTGAGCCAGAGGACTTCTGAGGAACCTTTCACCTTTCACATGTGAGGTTTTGTGAATTCCAAACTTTACCCCCCCTTCTCCTTCCAAACCAAAACTCCAGTTTCCTCAGAATAATGTTTCACTGCTCATTATTAGAAGGGGAATGTTAACAGTTCCATTAAAATGTGAAGCTGTTTGCCCTGGCTGATGTTTTCAGTGTTTAGAGTGGCAGCCTGCACACTGAAAGATCATGGGTTTGATTCCTGATCAAGGGCACATCCCTGGGTTGCACGTTTGCTCCCTGTCCTCTGGTCAGGACACATGCTGGAGATAGCCAGTCATTGTATCTCTCTCACATCAATGTCTGTCTCTCCCTCCCTCCCTCTCCCTCTCCCTCTCCCTCTCCCTCTCCCT
>JAAGEH010000411.1:5421525-5513244 GCA_011751065.1 Lasiurus cinereus | reverse complement strand
TCTCTCTCTCTCTCTCTCTCTCTCTCTCTCTCTCTCTCTCTCTCTCTCTCTCTTTCATTCTGTCCTATCCTCCCTGTCTCTCATTCTGTCCTATCCTCCCTCCCTCCATGCTCTTTGAAAAGCAATGGAAAAAATATTTTCTGGTAAAGAATAACAAAACAAAAAAATTTGCCTGGCTGTGTGGCTCAGTGATTGAGTGTTGACCCATGACCCAGGAGGTCATGGTCCAATTTCCAGTCAGGGCACATGCCTGGGTTTCGAGTTCAGTCTCCATTGGGGGCATGCAGGAGGCAGCCAACCAATGATTCTCATCTTTGATGTTTCTATTTCTCCTATCCCTTCTTCTCTCTGAAATTGATAAAAGAAGGATGGATAGATAGGTAGGTAGGTAGGTAGGTAGGTAGGTAGGTAGGTGGATAGATAGATAAAATGTGAAGCTGTTTAACCTAAGTGACTTTTTAATTACTGTAACCTCTAAGAATCCAACCAAGTAAATTAAAAAGGAAGCATAAAAGATACTTTCTCTCATCTTTGCTTTGGAAACTCCCTAAGCTGTCATCATTTTTTTAAATCCTCATCCCCAAGGATATTTTTTTTATTGATTTGTTTTTTAGGAAGAGAGAAAGAGGGTGCAGAAAGAAACATCAGTGTGAGAGAGAAACATCTATCAGTTGCTACCCATATGAGCCTGGAACAGGGATGGAACCCACAACCTAAATGTGCCCTGATCAGGATACAAACCCACAACCTTTTGACATGCATGATGGTGCTCCAACTGAGCCACCTGGCCAAGATGTTGTCATTATTTTTTACATCTTTGCTCCTTCCTTCATTTCAAAGTCTCTAAATTTTTTCTCTCTTTTATTACAGCATCTCCAACATTTTTAAAATCCTTATATCTTTGTCTATTTCTCCCTCCTGGAATAAAAACTCTGAGGGCAGGTACCTTGCTTTTTTCCATATTTAGGCCCCAGTACCTGGTACCTCTTTTGAGGCTAAATAAAGGTATACAGTAACTCTGTGGTGAAGGGGAAATAAAAGGGGCTGAAGTTTAATAAAGGGCTTAATTCAGTTGAGGATTGCTTAGAATACAAATCCAAAATTATAGAGAGCATTCATTTTCAACATTAGAAGAAAAATTGTGTGCTTCTGGGTAGTTGGCTGGAATTCCTCTTTGCTATGTAATCTTCCTACTAAATTTTCAGTTTAACCCAAACGAGAATAATTCATTGTACTATGTATATAAATATAGAATGTGTGCACTTGCAAAAGTTCCAGGAAAATCACAGGAGTATATCTTTGTAGCAGTCCCTGCCCTCACCAGGAGACAGAAAGATCAAGAGGAACAAACCCTAAGTGCAAAAATTCAGTGCCCCTTTGTATACAATGTCCATAGGTACTTTTATTTCCATGAATTAAGTTTCATAGAAGGAAGTTACAGGTTATTTTTCTGACATTCAATCTCATCAATTCCTATTTTAATCATCTATGTGTATAAAACTTTACAAGATTTAAATCTTCCATTGGTTGTGATAAGTAAAAATTTTCTTGAATATAAGGTAAGTTTTAATTTTTCTTTAATATGCAAAACTTTGTTCTGAGAACATGTAAAGCTTAAAGTAATTTTTTTACATTTTGGTGTTGAATTTTATAGGTATATGATGATGGAAAATACGTGTACGTAGTGACAGAACTTATGAAAGGGGGTGAATTGCTGGATAAAATTCTTAGACAGAAATTTTTCTCTGAACGAGAGGCCAGTGCTGTCCTGTTTACTATAACCAAAACTGTTGAATATCTTCATGCTCAAGGGGTAAGTCTTTTTAATGTCTTAAGTGCATAAATATTATAGATATATATAAATATATGTATATGTATACACATATAAGTACACACACATAAATACCTTTTTCCTTTTCTTCATGTTTGAGCTAAAACTACAAAGGTAGAAGTTACTTTATCCATGTAATGAAAATAACTACTATTAACTTAATTATCCTACTATTTTCCCCATGAAGCTTGAAGTGATACTTTGAAATCCTAGCTTGTTTATATTAAATTCTTACACATCCAAACAAAACGTGGATGAGATCTAAACTAGAAGACATAGCATCATTTTGCTAGGCCACTCTGTATTCTTGAGAACTGGGCCCATTTCACGTTTAGAAACAGAATCAGAGAATCATGAGTTGTATTCAAATGGATGAGACCAAATAGTCACCTGGTTTCTTGCTGGTGGATGCTGTCCTTATTCATTCCTGCAGGTTATCAGTAAATAGCATAAAAATCATGTTTGTAAAAGAAGGGAAATAGATTGGGGGGCAAGGGCAAAGGAGAAAATGTGGGGATAGAGAGAGGAAAAGAGAACAGCAGAGGTGAAGAGGAATGAGAAGCAAGAAAAAAATAAGATTACTTCTTAAGGAATTTCTTTTTAAATATATTTTTATGGATTGCAGAGAGGAAGGGAGAAGGAAAGATAGAAACATCATTGATGAGAGAAGAATCAACGATCAGCTGCCCCCCACACACACTCCTATCGGGGATCGAGCCTGCAACCCGGGCATGTGCCCTGACCAGGAATTGAAGCTGTGACCTCCTGGTTCATAAGTCAACCACCAAGCCACATTAAGGAGTTTATTTTTACTACTTATTCTCATTGTGTTTGTCTTTGCCCAATGAAATGAACACTTGGACTGTTTTTATTTAATACTAGGACCTCTTGACTTCTGGCTGGTCAAAAGTCACCTAGTACTATAAAAGTCACCTAGTACTGTAGACAGAAATTAGTAAAATTTGATGTTCCTTGAAGAATTTATGACTTGTCAGTCACCTAAGTCTTCTAAGTTTTATTCTCAGTACCTTGGCGGTAAGAAGTTATTAAAATGCTCTGGAGAAGTCATGTTCAGGATGTTAGGAACTAAATCTGAGGTCATTGATCAGGATATAGACTTGAAATTTGATGATAGAAGAAACACATAAGTCGAAATAGGAGTGTCAGAGAGGCTTATGAAAAAAGTATTCAAGTAGGTGATTAAAGGAAAATAATACAAAACTCTAAAGGAATATTATCTTTGTGTGTGTGTGTGTGTGTGTGTGTGTGTGTGTGTGTGTGTGAGAGAGAGAGAGAGAGAGAGAGAGAGAGAGAGAGAGAGAGAGAGAGAGAGAGACATTGTTGCATGGATAGCAAATAAGGAATACATAAAGTATCTTTTTTTCTTTTTACTCCTAAAACATATCTCAGATCCATTGAGCCTGTCCGCACAAGTTTATTGTGTACAACCATTGTACATGCTGTTCCCTCTACTTAGAATGACTGTTCTCTACTGTTCTGGCTTGTTTGTTCTGTTCTAAAGAATTTAAATCAGATGTTACTTTCTCTAGAGGCCTTCCCTGTCCTCCCTAGTTATGCCCCATCTCTCACCTATTTATTCTCTGCTTCCCCACTACCGTGTAAGGTCCTAGCATGTAAAGGCAAGAATATATGGGTCTTCTTCACCATAATATGTGCAACTCCTTATATAATTCCCTGACACATGATAGGTACCCAATAAATATTTGTTTCATGAATGAATAACCTGGAAACAGATATTATTGCTATTTGCATTTCCCCTTAATCCACTTACTCAATTGGAGAAAGAGGGAGAGAGAAATACTACTCTTTCTTCCTTCTCTCTTTGCTCTAGTTCTGTGTTAGAGTTACACTTACATTATCAGCATTTTATAATGTTGGGATAATTTAAAAGCCAGCACTCATTATCTTGTTAAGTGTAGTCCCTGACAGTTTTGAATAAAAATTTTTCTATAATGGAAATGTATTGTAACTGTACCTCTTTACTTTGTATTTCATTTAGGTGGTTCACAGAGACTTAAAACCTAGCAACATTCTTTATGTGGATGAATCTGGCAATCCAGAATCTATTCGAATTTGTGATTTTGGCTTTGCCAAACAGCTAAGAGCAGAAAACGGTCTTCTCATGACACCTTGTTATACTGCAAATTTTGTTGCACCAGAGGTAATTATGAAATAGTTTGCTTACAGTATCTTAGCATATTTAAAAACTCATTTTCTATATTTAATATAGAATAATTAATAGTTGTTTAATTGAAGACTTACTGAACAAATAATTGGAATAAAATAGCAACCCCTTTTTTTCTGTTGATAGTTTATTCTGTCATCAGTCTGCTGCTTCCTATAATCCTCTTACTGCCCTGACTTCTGTTTTTCTGTATCTGTAGCTGTTTGTTATCACTTTTGTGCTTATTGGTGCATGAAACTAAATAGAAACTCACTTATTTTACACCTTTTCTAATATATTTCTAATTCCCTGATTTTGTCACTACCCTCTGCATCTCCAAGGCTAAAACATCATACATGGTCTCTTGTCCTTAGCTATATAACTAGTTACCATTTCTTATCTCCTGAAACCAGTTCAGTGTTCTTCTGTTCACAGAACTGCCACCCTAGTCTTGGTACACATTGTTCCCACTTGTAATTCTGCGATCATTCCACAAGAGAGTTGCAAAGCTACTAAAGTCTTCTTCAAGCACTACTTTGGTCAAGCTGCTTCTTTTCATAAGAAATTGTGGTTCCCCATTGCAGTAAATCTAAAATCCACTGCTTTGCCCTCAAAATTTCTTATCTTTATCACTGTGTAAATAAAAATGTAACTATGAACGAGATAATCCTATCTGATAAAAGAGTAATACGCAGATTGACCATATCTCCTCTACACCCCAAGCCACACCCACCAGCCAATCAGGAGAAAGTATGCAAATTAACCCAACCAAGATGGCTGCAGCCATGGAGAGTGCAGGATGCTTGAGTTGCCCTGGTGATGGAGGAAGCCAAGCTTTCCACCTACTCCAGCCTGCCTTGGCCTCAGCTCAAGGTTACAAAGTTTCAATTATAGAAGATAAATAAATCCCAGATACTAGGGCCTCTGCTTGGGTCGCTGGGGAGTGTGGCTGGCCTGCAAACCACCACAGGCCCTCACCCAGGCTGCCACACCCCAAGGGAACCCCCACCCTGATCCAGGAGGTGTCTTTTCAGGGCAAACCATTCAGCCTCCACCCGTGCACCAAACCTCTATCCTATTTAATCCTATCTAATAAAATCATAATATACAGATTGGCCATCACTCCAACACACAAGATGGCTACCCCCATATGGTCAAAGATGACTGCCCCCAGGTGGGCACAAGATGGCCGCCACAAGATGGCCAGCAGGGGAGGGCAATTGGGAGAGACCAGGCCTGCAACGGAGGGCAGTTGGGGGCAATCAAGCGTGCAGTGGAGGGCAGTTACAGGTGACCAGGCCTGCAGGGGAGGGCAGTTAGAGGTGACCATGCCAGCAGGGGAGGGAAGTTGGAGATAACCAGGCCTGCAAGGAAGGGCAGTTGGGGGGGACCCAGGTCTGCAGGGGAGAGCAGTTGTGGAGGCATCAGGCCTACAGGGGAGGGCAGATAGGGGTGACCAGGCCTGCAGGGGAGGGCAGTTAGGGGCAAACAGGCTGGCAGGGGAGCAGTTAGGGGTGATCAGGCTGGCAGGAAAGTGGTTAGGGGGTGATCAGGCTGGCAGGCAGAAGGAGTTAGGGGCAATCAGGAAGGCAAGCAGGCAAGCATTTGGGAGTCAGCAGTCCTGGATTGTGAGAGGGCTGTCCAACTGCCCGTTTAAGCCTGATCCTACCTGGATTCATCCCTCGAGGGGTCTCAGATTGGAGAGGGTGCAGGCTGGGCTGAGGGAAATCCCCTCCCCCATGCACAAATTTTGTGCACTGGGCCTCTAGTAGGAAATAATGGTTAATCTTAATAAAGGGCTTACATGCCAGGCACATATATTAACTGATTTCATCCTCACAACATGTAGTTTCATTCTAACTGTGAGGTGAGTACTGTTATCAGCATTTTATAGGAAGCCAGGTACACAGTGAGAGGGTTATGTAATTTGCTTGAGGTCAGGTCTACAGTTGAGCCCAGACCATCTGGCTGCAAACTCTATGCTTTTGCCATGCAGTGATATTACATATTGGTGTCCAAGCAAGACCTCTTAATCTAGCCATCTTGTTTTTTCTCATATTTCCTACTACATGCAAGCAGTCTACTTCTAGAAATCACCCTGTAGCTGTATGCCTGGGTTTATTGGAATGTTTTTTTGCTTCAAAACCTACCTCCAAATTCATCTTCAGGGTATCGTCCATGATTAAACTCTCCTTAGACTTGATCTTTTAATTCTTTGTCTCCTATCCTCCATTTTGTCATCCAAGTTAAAACTTTGAAATCTTCCGGAAATCCTCCCTATCATTTTTCCATATCCAGTCTGTCACTAAATCCTTTCTATTTGTTTTCTCAATATTTCCGACCCTTTTTCCTTACTCTATATATCCAATCTCTACTAGTTCAAGTCCTCACAGCTTTTCACTTAGGTTGCTCTAAATTGCTTCTTTTCAGCTCACCTTGTCCCCAGTCTTTCTTCTTGCCAGCATTTCCTCTATACCTTGAGTTGTTTCTGGTATACAAATCTCCTTATTTTATTTTCCTGTTTAATGCTTCAATGACATCTGATTGCCTACAGAAAAAATCTAAATTCCTTAGTAACCTGTGTATAAAATCCCTTCGGTCTCTATACTGTTCCCTACCTGGAGATCTGGCCATAGAGAACTGTTGCTAACTATACTCTGCTCTTATGCCTCTGTCCTTTTAATGTCCTCTGCCCTCCCCCCTCTTACCTCCTCCTTTTGTCTCCTGAATTCTTACTTACAGGCCCAGTATAAGCAGGCTGCCCCCTAGCCTTTCTTCTTTTCTCATATCAAGAATGAATTGTTTCCTCATCTTTATACCCATAGCACTTTAGACATATTTGTATGATATTTATCATGTTGAATTGTTAACTACATAACAGGGTGGGGCAAAAGTAGGTTATAGTTGTGAGTACATGAAACAGAGTTTATTCTTGTATTATTATTTATTATTATTATTTGCCATATGAACAACTGTAAGCCTACTTTTGCCCCAGCCTGTATGTTTATTTCCCCTGCCAGATTCTGATTTTCTTAAGGAAGCCAGAGTTGTTTTCAACTGTCACAGTTCATGCCTGATTATAGTTGGTGATTATTAAATGCTTGAGTGAACCAAATTATACACACACACACACACACACACACACACACATACACACATATATATACAGTTTCACACTATATCATTTGTGCTGTTATATGTATATATGTAGTCTTAAAAGTACTGCTTTTTGTAACCATTCCTATAGCCCCATACAAAATATACATTCATTTAAATAAGAAACTTCCCTTCATAGTTCTCTATGTGCCATGGCAACATTCAATAAATGTTAATTTAACTCCTGCTCTATATCTATATATATAAAAGTCAAGCAACAAGACAATAGAACAACCAGAACAACTTCCCATGGCCCCTCCCCCCATTGGGGCAGGCTGGCTGGACCCCACCTGTGCACAAATTTGTGCACCAGGCCTCTAGTATGTATGTGAATTGTAAGTAGTAGAAGGTTCTAGAATAGGATTAACATATTGTCTTATTTGTTAATCATGTTCTATTGAGGTTTTTCTTTTAATTCACTGATTTTAGAGAAAGATAGGGAGGAAGGAAGAGAAGGAGAGTGAGTGAGAGAGAAAAGAGAAACGTTGATTTGTTGTTGTCCTTATTTATGCATTCATAGGTTGTCTCTTTTATGTACCCTAGCCAGGGATTGAACCCAAAAACTTGCTCTAACCAACTGAGCTACCCAGCCAGGGCTTTTCTTACATGTATGGATTAGGAGATATAATCTCATTTCCATAACCTATCTAAATTTATATAATAAAGAGTGGTGTGTTAATACTAATTTTTACTTTTTTGAGGTTTTGAAACGACAAGGCTATGATGCTGCTTGTGATATATGGAGTCTTGGTGTCCTCCTCTATACAATGCTTACTGGGTAAGTATATATTATATATGTTATAGGCATTTATTAATCAATATTTTGTTTATATTGTCTTTATTTTTTAACCTTTGTTGTAATATATTTTTATAGTTTTGTCATTTCCTAATAATAAAATCTTGTGTGTACTAGTATATACCACATTTATAGCTATATCATTACTTATTTTCTATAGTGTACTATTTATTAATGTCTTTGAGGTCTTAAATTGATTTTTCCATACCTTTTTTCGCTCTTGTTATATCATAAACCTGAACTGTTTTAAATATTTTATTCTATAATGTGTCATATCTTAAAGTATTTATGTTTTTTATATCAAGCCTAATGAATATTTCATAACATACCTTAACCTGGAGCTTTATGGATCAAGTATTATATTAATTGAATTACTCAGAGTACTTTTGGCCACTGCAAATGAATATAAAGATTTCCATCCAAAAAAGAAATTTTATTAATTAGCATTCTAATTTTCTCATAAAATAGTTACACTCCATTTGCAAATGGCCCTGATGACACACCAGAGGAAATACTGGCACGCATTGGGAGTGGAAAATTCTCACTCAGTGGTGGTTACTGGAATTCTGTTTCAGATACAGCAAAGGTAATTTTTTATAATTCTTGGTGAGAATAAATATCAATTAGAAACTTGTTTACAAAGTAGCATTTTGAAGTGATGTTACCAAATAACTTGAACTTAGAAATGGACCAGTTATTTTGTTTCTTTCCCAAAAGGCATTGTTTTGGCTTTGTTATCTAAACATCTAAAGTTACTTCTTGCTGAGTGAGGAACATGATGATAAATAATAATAGTAGTAGTCTTCATGATTTATGTATTTACTCTGTGTTTCAGGCTGCACTTCACCTAAATTATCTATTTAATTCTTTTAACAACCCCGTAAAATAGATGATAGTATCCCCATTTCACAGAAGGAAACCAAGGCCCAGAATTGTAGTGTGAACTTGTCCATAGTTACATACCAGACACATGTGGGCGCTTCAAAGTAAATAGCTGATTCCAAAGCCCCAACCCCTAGAACAGTGGTTCTCAACCTTTCTAATGCCTCGGCCCTTTAATACAGTTCCTCATGTTGTAGCGACCCACAGGTTGAGAACCGCTAGCAAGGTTGCCTAAGACCATCGGAAAACACAGATACTTACATTACGATTCATTAACAGTAAAAAAATTACAGTTATGAAGTAGCAATGAAAATAATTTTATGGTTGGGGGTCATCACAACATGAGGAACTGTATTAATGGGTCATGGCATTAGGAAGGTTGAGAACAACTGCCCTAGACTAACTGTACCATCTTCTAGTTTTGGTCTATATTATAAAGAACAAGGTCTTCAATTTACAATAGCTAAGATTTGGAAACAGCCTAGATGCCCGTCAGCAGATGAGTGGATCAGAAAACTATGGTACATCTACATAATGGAATACTATGCTGCCATAAAAAAGAAGGAATTCTTACCATTTGCAGCAACTGGGATGGAACTGGAGAGCATTATGCTAAGTGAAATAAGCCAGGCAATGAAAGAAAAATGCCACATGATCTCACTCATTTATGGATAATAAATCACATTATAAACTGATGAATAAAAAGATAGATACAGAGGCAGTGAAGCATCAAACAGACTGTCAAACTACAGCGGGAAGGTTAGGGAGAGGTGGAGTAGATAAGAGATCAACCAAAGGACTTGTATGCATGCATATAAGCATAACCAATGAACACAAGACACTGAGGGGTGGGTTAGAGCATGCATGGGAATGTGGTAGGGAGCAATGGGAAGATATGTACACATGTAACACATTAATAAAAAATAAAAATTAAAAAAAGAACAGGATCTTATCTTTTCCACAATAAACAGTATTATAGTTTTCTAGTGTCAGCTGGAAATCCATTTGAAAAGCCTTTATTTATCACTGGAAGATCTTCCATCCCCTGAATAACACTGACTTAGTTTCCACCTCTACTCTAGTTTCACTCTATTCATTGAAAATTATCTTTTTTTCCACTTCAAAATAAGAAAAACATAGAGGAGATAAAGAAGATAAATACTGGTAAAAGTGCTTTGCTGATTTTTCTTAGAGGTGGGACTTGAGTTGATTTGGTTTTATAACTGCATTTAAAAATGAAATGCTAGCCTTTTCTTTTTTAACAATAAAATTTCTTAAATCAGAAAAATTTTATTTTTTGAGTACTTGTTTCTTTTTTAATCCATGTGTTGAACATCTAGAGTATGCTTAATAAGTGTAGGCTCCAGAGATAAAATATATGACTCAGAATTCCTGTTCTCAAGGAGCTCACAGTCTAGTTGAGAAATAGCCAACTAGTGTCACAGTGCTGTTACAGTGGTACTAGAGGCCTGGTGCATGAAATTCATGCACAGGGGTTGGGGGAGGGGAGTCTCAGCCTGACCTATACCCTCTCCCAATCCGGGACCACTGGCTCCCAACTGCTAGTCTGCCTGCCTCATCACCCCTGTTTGCCTGCCTGCCTGATCGCCCCTAACCACTCACCTGCCTGCTTGATTGCCCCTAACCACCTCTGCCATAGCCCCCACCACAACAGCTTCATCCAGAAGGATGTTCAGAAGATTGTTCGGCTGTCCTGTCTAATTAGCATATTATGCTTTTATTATTATGGATGTTTTCTGTGATAAAGAAGTTCAGATGATGCTCAGTCAGAAAGATTTCAGGGAAAGTTCAGAAGCAATGGAGGGATTTTTCAAGTAGCTTGGGGGAACAAAAGGGTGTAGTCCAGCCCACGCTGAGGGATCAGCACATGTGGTTTGTGATCATGATGGCAAAGGGAGGGCAGAATGTGTCCAGGGAGCTGCAAGTGGTTTGATATGACTAGCACAGGGTGTATGTAAGAAGCTAGCTGAAGAAACCAGGTTATGAAAGGCTTTTCGGGTCATGTTCAGGATTTGGGGTTTCACTCTAGGTATTGGGAAATGATTGAAAAATATTAAGCATTATAGTGATCAGATTTTCCTTTTTTAAGTTCACTCTGTGGGGTAGTAATTTTTTAAAATATATTTTATTAATATTTTAAAGAGAAGAAGGGAGAGAGAGTTAGAAACATCGATGAGAAAGAAACATCAATCAGCTACCTCCTGCACAACCAAGGTACATGCGCTTGACTGGAATCCAACCTGGGACCCTTGAGTCCGTAGGCCAATGCTCTATCCATTGAACCAAACTGGTTAGGGCATGGAGCAGTAATTTTTACCCATGGAGTTTGCCACAAACTTTGTCATGGTCAGTTGTGGGACATATCAAGTAATGTTACCAAATAAAGTATCAGAGCTTAGACATTGCCTACTTTTTTATTAAGTTAAAGCAAATCAAGGCTATCTCTCTAATTTCTATAATTTGATTCTCACTTGCATTCTAGTATGCTTTTTTGAGAGAAAGAGAAACACAGGCGAGGAGGAGATACAAATAGAGCGCAAAATATTGCATCCATTTCACAGCCTGTGCTATAAATGCCACATTATTACAGTAAGCCCTCAATTTTGTGGACCTCAATTTAACTGACCAGATTTAAAGGACAAAGTTTCCAGTCCATGTATCATATGTGAAAATTAACACTGTTAAATTTAAAACGCATTTAACCAAGATTTGCTTATAGTTAAATAAACAGATTATTTTTGTTATTAATTTTTCTAACAAATTTTAGCGAATGTGCCATATGTTGGAAAAAACTGTAGTAATTTCACTGACATAAGTAAATATTACATGTCTACAGCTATAGTCTACATATTTAAATCTGAGAGTCACAGCTTGTAAACAGTGTTCAGTGAATGATTAGCATGTCATCACACCACATTGTCATATGGTATGACTTTCTGCAGCAGTTTCAATGCATGCCGTGCGGCCTGCGCTAAGCCATGCCCCAGCCACTGTATCCATTTGTTTACTCGCAGTGACTAGTGAATACACCCATTTACTAGGCCTATTCAGTATAAATTTAAAATTACAATAATACATATAGAAAACTTTTCTATGAAATTTAACTTTTCATACATATTTAATTACACAAACATGTCTACATAAGTAAAAACAGGTCAACTAATTTGTCAATTTTTTAACGTACGCATTTGGAAAACCTTTATTATATAACCGACTTTTGACTTTAATGGACACTCTCTTGCCTGAATTAGCCTGTTTATCAAGCTTTTACTCTACTAATCATTTTTGCTCCTTTGTCCAGCTAAGGCTTGAGATTATAAGCATGATGTAATATAGTGAATAGCCACATAATTGGGAGAGATGATATCAATCTGATATGTCCCCTCAGGAGCAGGTTGTACATGTGAATGTCTTGAAGCCTATGTGGCTTTGAGAAGAATAGGACCATAGTTACCATTTTGAGCACATATGTGCCTACACTTTTTTTTATCCTTACCCCAGGATATAGCCATTGATACTTATTTGTTTGTTTGTTTGTTTAGAGAGAGGAAGGGGGGGGAGAGAGAGAAACATCAAGCAGTTGTCTTCCACACTGGCCTGACCAGGAATTGAATGTGCAACCATTTTGTGTGGGACAATGCTCCTAACAACTGAGCCACCCAGCCAGGGCATCCACCACTTTTACTTACGTTTTTTCATTTAGTCTTCACTCACCTAATATTAGGGATATGCCACATAAGATTTTGCGGTATTTGGGGTGATGAACGATGAGTAAACCAGAACGGTGGTAGTAGGATTTGAGTCAAATGGAAGACAAACTGAGGAGGCAGAATAGTTTCTGGTATATTGGACGTAAGAAGCAACAGAGAAGCAGATATCAAGCGTGCAGTCCACATTTCCACATCAGGCAAATCAGCAGCTGGTGGTGCCCTTCACCAAGATGTGGAGTACAAAAGAAGCAGTTTTCAGAGGAGTAATGATTGCAGGTTTGGACATTATGAATTTGAAATGCTTCTGTGATCTGTAATTAAGAGATATATGTCTACTAGGCCAGCGGTCGCCAGCCGGTGGTCCGTGGACCACTGGTGATCTGTGAGATCACCAGAAGGTTGCCAGCGGCTGGTTTAAGGAAATGTTTGGAGCTGTTGCCAACTGGTGGTCCATGAGGTCCGAAAGGTTGGCAACCGCTGCACTAGGCAACTGGCTGATGGATGTAGATTTTACCGGAAAAGTCTGGGGTGTGCATTGAGTTTAGGAGTCGTCATCATCTGTAGTAGCTAAGCCATGAGCATGAGTGAGCTTATCTGAGCAGAGGAATAAGAATGCCATAGAAGGAATTCATTTAAAGAAAAAGCTTCGGAGGAAGAGCTATTGAAGGGTAGCGGTAGAAGTGATTCTAAGTGACTTGTCCAAAAGTGCACTGGTTAACACGTACATCTGAGTAAAATTATAATAGAGTTGTGTTGTGCTTCTGGGCAGTTTTGCAACCTTTTCTTCATTTAAAGCACATTTGCCCACATTCAGAATTTGGAAAGGAAGTTCCCTAGTTATTTTGCTTTTTATGTATAATTCCATTCATTTATTCCTGTTCTTAGCTGTTCATGGTAACTAAAAGTAAGAAACTGTAAATATCTAATAGCAGAGGAGTCCTTGGAATAGTATCTCCCCAATTCCCAATATCCAGTCAACCAGCAGGTTCTGTCAGTTCTCTCTCTTCACTATCTCAATTCCATCTATATTTCTCCATCTTTTATATCCACTCACCAAAGCTATTTTCTCTCCCCTGTCTCAAATTGGAGTGTGCAGGTTTGCCCCTCCGATCAATTTTCCTCCACACTTAGTGTAATCGCTCTAAAGTACAAACCTGACTGCATCGCTCCTTTGTTTTAAGTAATTCATTGCCTCCAGAAAAAGTCCAAATTTGCTAATATGGCTAATAAGGACCTTCACTTTCTGGTCCTTTCTTACCTCTCCCACTTTATCTGCTGCCATGTTTTCCTTTACGATATATGCTGCAGCCACATCGCATTCTTTTCAGTTCCTTAATGTGACGTGTTCTCTCCCACCTGAAGGCTTTCCCTCAAACACGCTTTGTTCCACCTCCCTGAAACAGTTTCCTCCTTCCTTCTCTAATCCAGCTCCTGCCTATCCTTCAGCTCTCACATTTCACTTCAAAGCCACCCTGCCTTGTTCAGGTCAGATCTCTCTGTGTGTCCTCCAGCTGCACCTCAGATTTATTCATCCCATCAAAGTACTTACTCTTTGCTTTGTAATTGATTCCCTCACTGGGCTAAAAGCTTGTGAGGTCACAGTTCCTTTCTGTTAAATACCCAGTGCCTAAGCAGAATGCCTGGCCTTTAATGGGTACTCAGTAGGTGTATTTTGAATAAAAATGAAACAAGCCCTGGCCAGTGTGGATCAGTTGGTTGAACTTAGTACCATGCACCCCAAGATCGCTGCCAGGGCACTTGCCTGAGTTGCAGGTTCGATCCCCAGTGGGGGTGTGCAGTAGACAAACAGTATTTCCTCTAAAAAAAAACCTATTTTTAAAAAAGAAAATGAAACAAGTAGTGCATGGCTTTTATAATAAACCACAATTGTGTTATTTTGGAGAGTATAAAACTACATAGCAATTATATGGATGTGTGTTTCAGGCATAGGAAAGCATTTGTCTCCGGAAGAGTAGGATTCTGGGTATTTATGTTCTTTTGCTTCTCTGTATTTTTTATTTTTTTATAATGGCCAGGAATTGCTTTTAAAGAAAGAAAAAATATAATTCTATAATCTTAGGAGGGGCATTTAGAACTCTAATTAAATTAATGTTATTGAATAGTTCTGCTTTTCAGTATTACCAACAGCACACAAAAAAGTCTTATGGGGCTAAAAATCACGTAGAAATAAACCTATCAAAATGTGAAAACCTCAGAATATCTAAGGGGAAAAAGGAATAAAAAATACATAAAATATGGTAATTCACCCTTTATAATGCACTAAAATTACTGTCAGAGGAAAGACTTAGGTATTTGCTTTTAAAAAAAAAAATACAGCCATTGCTGGTTTGGCTCAGTGGATAGAGTATTGGCCTGTGGATTGAAGAACCTCGGGTTTGATTCTGGTCAAGGGTACGTGCCTGGATTGAAGGCTCCATCCCCAGTAAGGGGCATGCAGGAGGCAGCCGATCAATGATTCTCTTTCATCATTGATATTTCTCTCTCTCTCCCTCTGTGAAATCAATAAAAATATATTATAAATAAATAAACAAAACACAAATTGTCGTGTTGACCAAATAATTGTTTTGATACTGGACACTAAACAGGTCTAAGGCCACCTGTCAGTACTTGAACCAAATGAAGCAGAGACAGAGTTGAATCATATATGAGTGTTTATTCTAATAATGCCGACAGTGTGGGCAGAGCAGTAGGCCACCCTAAAAGTTCTGACCTGCCTTTTTCTGCCAGCTGCCTGATGACATAGGGACGATGAGGATGGCTTCTTGCAGCTGCTAGTAACAGGGGAAAGGGGAGAGATGTCTTGCAGTCTGGCCTTCAAGAGCTCAAAGTCTGATAAAAAGGTGGCCAATCTTCTATGAGGTTGCAAACAGCTCAGCTCCTTCTGGGCCTTGAGAATAATCAGCATTCCTGAGAAAACTCCCAGAGGGGGTCAGGGTCTGGGCACAGCAACTAAGTCAAAGCACTTCCTGTTCTTGGTCCGCTTTTTAAATGTTTGTGGGTTTTTTTGCAACATACCCTCCAGTTTCCCAAGGTCTGTAAGAAAACCTCTTATCTATAGTTCGTAAAATGAATAATCATTTTGTTTACGTGGTCCTATTCTTATTACCCTTTATAATAAGGTGCCCTTCCCCCTATCATTTTGAGCCCAAAAGGTTTACCTACTACCAGGAAAAATTATTGTCATAGTTAGGAAAAATGTTCAACAGTATCTAGCGCTCTAACAGAAAATCAACCAAAACGGTTTAAGCTTCCTTTATTATTATTATTATTATTATTATTATTATTGTTATTATTATTATTATTCCCATTATAGGACCTGGTGTCAAAGATGCTTCATGTGGACCCTCATCAGAGATTGACTGCTGCCCTTGTGCTCAGACACCCTTGGATAGTCCACTGGGACCAACTGCCGCAATACCAACTAAACAGACAGGACGCACCACATCTGGTCAAGGTGAGCAGCGCCATTCAGGCCCTGTTTTCCCTGTATCCTCTAGGAGAGACTGTGAGATGCCCTCTCCATGTCGCAGCACCTGCACCCGTCACTGTCCCTCAGCCTGCGTTCAGTTCTCCTGTGGAATTCTCTTACAGCGGATGATTTAGAAAAGAAAAAGTCAAGCTGTGCCAAAGTGTTGTAATAAATCGAGTTTAAGAAAGACCTCTGTGCCCTTATCTGTTTGGCTCGGTGGATAGAACATCGGCTTGCGGACTCAAGGGTCCCAGGTTCCATTCCGGTCAAGGGCATGTAGCTTGGTTGCAGGCACATACCCAGTGGGGAGTGTGCAGGAGGCAGCTGATCAGTGTTTCTGACTTTCTATCCCTCTTTCTTCCTCTCTGTAAAAAAATCAATAAAATATATATTTTTTTTAAAAAAAAGAAAGACCTCTACATTTCTGAATTTATCTATCAGTTAAGCTTACAGATTTCCTATTTTCTTTATACTTTCCTCTCTTATGCACAACCCAAAGCAAACTACAAGTTCCAAAAGAGCATGCTTTGCTGCCTCTGAGAATAAAGATTGCAAAGGAAAAGAAATTGAATATAGTCCTGAGAAAAGTGAGGACTGCTTGTTAGGAACCCAGCCCTGTCTTCTCATCCATTATTTCAACCTCCCACATTGGCTTCTTCACTTTTTGTTAAAGCAGAGGGCTTGGCCGGTGTGGTTATTTTCATTATGAGGCTAATGCAATCCATATGTTTGCTAGTGAAGAAATTACCTGGGGGAAAATGTTCCTTTCATGTTCTGTGCACATGACTACCCATTGTCATTTCTGTTTCAATATTTCTTTCCTATTTTCAGGGTGCCATGGCAGCTACATATTCTGCTCTAAACCGTAATCAGTCACCAGTTTTGGAACCAGTAGGCCGCTCTACTCTTGCTCAGCGAAGAGGTATTAAAAAAATCACCTCCACAGCCCTGTGAAATGACCTCAGTGAAATATTTGGTACCATGGTGTAAGCTGATAGCACAAGTTCTGGCGACAGGTAGCACATATCTGAGAGACACCTGCAAGCACACACTGTCCCAGCTGGTACCCATAATGCTGCTGCTCCTGCTGCTGCTCCCGCTTTCATCTCTTCTCGCTTTACATGGTTGTTAGCAAGTTAGATTTTCCTGGAGCTTCGGATAGAATGGAAGTGGAAACATGATGAAGATATATTCACTGAATCAATAAGAAGAAGAATGAACATATGAATACCACCTAAAAATACACTGAATAAAGTACTCTACACCATATAGCATTATTTTTATAGAAAATATTTCATGTCCCTTAAATATTCTTTGTTAGTTATAGGGATGGACAGTTTATGTTAAGCACTTAGCTTAAACAATCCGTTTATATTAGCACTGTATCCCTTGTGCCATCCAACATTTTGTATGTTTTTGTAAACAGTTCATATACAGTACATTTCTGTACTGCTTTCTTTAATGTATACATGCCTTGTTTAACTTGGAATCTATTATTATTAATCAATTGACTATTAAATCTGGTTAAATAGTTCACCTGGATTAACAGTATTGTTGGACAGCGCTAAAAATAGCCAGATTGTAGAACAGCTGTTGAATGTAATACTTCCAAAATGTACATATCTTTCCCCATGTCTGTTTCACTGGTTCGTTCGTTTGTTACTTAAAGTCGGGTGCTCTGTTAGACTAACCTGTAGAGCTGTTATAGTAGAGAAAGTTACATGTCTGTGGCATGACATCAAGAGTACACCTATGAAATTAGTTCATATACTTTGCAATTCTTTAGTGTTCTTTTTTTAAACTAAGGAAGTAGTTGTCACGCTTTTAATCTTAAATAGTGTCCATACTTAAAATTGGCATATAATTTGGAATTTTGCCAATATACATCAAAGGCCTGTGGTGAAGAAATTGGCCAAGGAAATTTTAGCAGCAGGTCATTCAGGTCCCATTGGATATTTCATGTTTTAAGTAGGTCAAATTGCAGAATTTAACATATGAATAACAAGATACCTGTTCTTGTATACTTGTGAGAAAAGTATGCTTTTTTTGAAAAACAGTACATTATAATAGTTCTATCCCATTACAATGCTTTATATTAAATACTAATATGAGTGTAATAAAAGCCACAGGCCTCTATGAAATTGGATTAAAACTTTCTTATTCTAGGGAATAAAAGATCCTTGATCAAACAATATCTGTTCTAACCTGAAATCATAGCTAAGGTAGGTTAAGTGAATATCTAGCATTGAGTGTTTTCTGAATTTCTCCTGATGATTTATAGCCGTATAGTACTTCCTTTAACTTCAGATATAATCACTTTTCATAATGGTCACTGAGTCTGCTTAGATTACAGTATTATCTACATCTAATGTAGTATTTTCCATAATTTTATTTGATTAAAGAAATTTCTGTATCCATTATGACCTGTATCTTTGCCAAGTTACCTAGCATACATCAATATGTAATAATACTAAAACATATGAGCAAGGAAAAAGTAATTTAACTTACCTCATCAAGAATGTGCCCAAACAGATCTTCCTTCATCATGTATTAAGCCATTTACATCAGAAATCTCCTTCCTGACAGAGATTTAAATCTTTCACGTGAGAGTACAAAGCCAAGAAAGCATGGTTTGTCTTGGAAGCATTTGTTATTTCTTAATTTCTCCTGTATGCAATTAAAAAGAAAGGAAAAATCTATAACATTCCTTTTGCCCAAGTGACACAAAATGATTATTGCATAGAAATCAAATGTAAGTTTATCTTCCAAAAAAATGTGTAAGAGGAGGGATTTCAGAAGATCCAGATGGAGGGAAAAAAAATTTAAGTTCTTGAATATATGGATGCTTTTCATTGCCTGGAAAAAAAAAAGCTTATTATTTTTTCCTTTCTTTCTATTCAGTGTTTTAAACCCCGGTCACCCCAAATTCTTGTAGCTTTTTAAATGTTAATGTAAATCTGGGCATATATTCCCAGATTTTTTTACACTGATGCTCTTCCATAATTGCTTAGGTGTATTTTCCCATTGTAGTCTTTTAGAACCAGAAGTAAATGTGCAAATCCTTATAAGTCATCTAGTCCAACTTTCTCGTATTGCATGTAAAAAACCTGTGACCCAAAGCAAAGACTAGAATCCTTAACTTCCCATTTAGTTTTCCCCCCCATAACACCGTGCTGCCTTCCCTTCAGATTATCAGCCAACCAGAAGCTGAGTTATTCAAAAGCTACATACTTCTTGGGGCACTCCTCTACTGGTATGTGAACGCCAAGTTTATTGCTTTCCAAGAGAATTCCCTTCCTTGCCTAGTACAACCGCCGTTTTGTTGGAGAAAAGCAAATTCTATGTTCTCAAAACTGAAGGCTTTCTGCCTGAAGAGCAGTTCATGAGCATAATTCGTTTCTAGTGGTTCTGGGGTTCGTATTGCCTTTGATTCACAGCAGACAAACTTGGCCAACAGTGTGCTCGAAGTGTAGTGTTTGTGCTGGGCTCACCTTTCCCTCAGTTCTTCACCCCCACTTCCTCCAGGCCCCGCTGCTGGTGGTAGGGAGGCCTTTATCAGTTAGTGTGGCTGCTTCCCAGGCTTCTCCCAGGAGGTTTTAGTTCAGCCTTAAGGATATTCCGTGTGAAAGAAGGAACTAAACTATCAGGCTACTTTCCCAAGCCTCCTCTTAGCTTCTAATTTAAAGTAATATCCTAAATGGTAGATTGCATTTAGCATTGCCAAGCGCATACTGGAAAATACAGATTATACTACCATGTGTTTTGTATCTTCCCTTGCAAGTGATGATATTAAACGAAGGTAAGTTTTTTTGTCCTTTTAATTTTTTTATATAAGTTATTTCCGCTCCCTCTAATTTATAGAGTTGATGTCTTCTTTTAAGTACAATAGAACCTTGTGTGTAACAAATTTGATATGGATTCATTTATTCATAAGCAACCCCAAAAGTCCAAAGGTGTAGTCATTTTGACAAAGCAGAGTCGAGATGCTGTGAAGCTGACAGGTGGGGAAAGTCAACTTAGCGCGAGTCTGGAGAGGGTGTGGTGTGTGTATGGCAAGAGGTTCCCCATTTTCCGTGGGGTGGGCTGCAAAGAGCAGGTTTGAGTCAACCATTTCCCATCTGTTTTTAAGAAGTTGGTAGGGGCCAGGGGACATCATGGGAGGTGGGTTTGGCCTGTCAGCTGTGCCCTACACCCTCATCCCAGGAAAGACTTGAAGGGGTAGAGGGGTGCAAAGGCTTCATGAATAGACAGAATAGTTTGGGCAGGAAAGGGGCCCGGATAGGTCCAGCCTGAGATGAGAGCAGAGAAACACTCAAGATTTGGGGGCCTTGGTACAGATATGCTTAATCACCATGGAAGCCAGCAACACAATACACATCTCAACATGACTTTGACATTCTCTATTTTCTGGCTTTTATTATAAATGTCCTAACATTTTTCAGTTTTCTTATTTTATAGAGAAAATTCTCTCTTCCGATGGTATCAAGCACTTGAGATTTGTAAAGACATTAGGACAGATATCTCAGGAATGTAAAGGGTCAGAAAAGGTCTGTTTGCTCTGTTTAACCAGTTGGATGGGTTTCATGGCTGACCCTTGGTGCTTAAACCAGGAGGTTCCAATCTGGTTTTAGAGTTCTGTCCCTCCGAAAGGTCCAACTCCATGTGACTAACAAACTGGATGTATACTTTGAGCCTTATTTAACTCACGAAGAGGTTGACTTACCTCTTCCATTTATTTCAACAAATGAAAATAGCCCTCTTTTCACCTCCAGATTGCTTACATGTTGCTGGTCTCCCCAAGTGACCATTGGTGGAGACCAATTAATGAAGGAATGAAATTCACTTTCTTGGGACTGTGGTATTCTGCAGAGCCAAGTTTAACCACTTTTTCTAGTGAAGAATCTACAGAGTGATAATACCTAAGTATGGATGGCCAAGAAGAATTTATATCTACAGTGTGCTTTGTGTATTTTTGACACTGCTGTATTCTGTGTGATCGAGTGACTTGTAACTGGTTCCAATGTGAGTGTTCTCAAAGAATCCTAGTAATTAAGTTGACTTAATTTTCTTAAGCCTTGTATTACTATTAGTCTCACATTTACCACTTTGATTCCAGTCTTTTAACTGTTCATAACAGGGCATACCAAGGGTTGGGATAAGAGCCTACTTCCTACCTCTTAAGGCACTTTCCTCATTATTTTTCCATGTAACCTTGAAGTGCATGATAAGCTGTTTAAATGTCCATGACTTCTCCCAGAGCAATTAGCAGAATATATGACATTGAATAGAGATTAGTGGAAAGGGAAATTTAGAAACTAAGTTCAGAGGTGCAAACCTCAAGAAAAATCTCTTTTAGAGCACATACCATTTGAGTACAATATATATAAACGTATGTGAGAAGAGAGTTACTATAATAGTCCTCTAAGTAGATTAGTTCATTATCTAATGGAAGTGAAAATCTTTACTCCTATTATCACTGTAGTACTGAATGAACTGTATACTGAGTTTTTCAAACAAGTATTTAAAGTAGAACTTTTAAATACCAAGCAAGGGCATAAGGATAAAGGTTTGGGTTTGTGTTCCTCTTAAGTGTAGTGTTCCATCTAAAGCTTTGTTTTTTAATCGAAAAATGCTTCAAGGTATTGCCATTTCTTAGCATCCTTAATAATTATGGGTGATGAGTTTTTAATTCTTAAAATGATGTATGTGTATTAGGTTTATCTTAAATGTTACCCTACGCAGAAGGGAAAGTATACACCTAAGGGATGTAATTATTTTGCATTTTGGGGTGGGAATGGGGTGGGCATCTACTTAGATAGTTTTTAAAAAAAATCACAAGTATTTTTCTACTATTATATATCATCTTACTTTCTACTAGTTTCTCTCTAGTAAGGCATGCCAGAAGCCCAAGGTACCATATCATGAGTTCATATGTATTGTACCTTTTATTGGTGGTTAAATCGTATCAGATGCTTGGCACTGCTGCCGTAATTATGAAATGCTTGTAAAGGATTAAATATCACTGAATACTTTAAATTGTTTTACTTAAGAGTCTAATCTGGGGAAGTTTTCAAATCATACTATTAATGTGTAATCTAAGCTCTTTCAGATGTATCCATGAATAATCCTGGAACAATATTGCTTGTATTCCTGTCACAGAACAGGTTTTGTAATCTTTAAAAGAAATGAAAATTTATATAATAAAGTTTCAAATAAATGCATGTATGTTCCTTTATCAGGTTATTGCAATTACATGATGATTAATCGTTCATGTTATCAAACTTTTCTATCCAAGGTATAAATTTATCAAATTGGATTGGTAAAACTTAAAACAGGAATGTCTCTGGGTTACTAAGAAGTATGAACCAGTTTTTCTATGCAAAGTTTACGTTAGCCTAAAGAGTTTGTCAACTCGGATTCACATCAGTCATAGATCTTACCCAATACCAAACTTGATTAATCATTCAAAGCAAACAGGATAATATCCAGGCACAGATGAGACTCTTCTTAGAGAAGTTGACTCAGATTTAATTCCAAAACAACCTTTTTCTCCCTCATAATGGTACATTTTGTATTGATTTAGAATTAAAGAACAAATGATAATTTCTTCTGTGTGCTGTATGTGGAGACACTTAAACAATGGGAGTCATTTGGTTTTGCAACACCCCCTTTTTATGCCTCATTAATTACACAATTTAAATGATGAGTCCTCATTTTCCATCCAACCATGCCTCATAAATCCATAAATTACAAGTTTTACAAGAAGCTATCTCTGTAGACCAAGTGTATCTTGCTAAAGGCGTTTTAGAGATAAGGACTTTTTGTTCCTACTATTAAATGTCATTATCACATTTAAAAGGGAATTTGAGACCACTGATAGCTGGTAGACAGGGAATGGGTAATAGGCCTGCAGTTATCCCTTTCCTTCTCAGTGGACATTAGTAGTAGTTTTATATGCATTATGCTAGCGTATTAGCTTGCTAGGGTTGCCATAACAAAATACCACAGACTGGCAGAAATTTATTTTGTCACACTTCTGGAGCCTGGTTGTTCAAGATCAAGGGGTCCAGCACCCTATCTCCAAACAAAGTCGGATTCTGAGGTATTAGAGGTTAGGAATTCAACATGAATTTGGGGAGTGCACAATTCAGCCCATAACACTGAATTTAGGTCTTCCCTCCCTCCCTCCCTCTTCTCCTTCCTCGGCACCTACTGTACTGTGTGCCAGACATTCTGCTAAGTTCTGGTAATGGTAAAGCAACAGATGTGGTTTGCAGTGAGGGAGGGAAGACATGTATAAAGTAATAACGTCATGCAGATTTTACGCTTTGGTAATGGGGATGGCAGGAAAACACTGCCCATTGCTTCAGACTCCCAACCTGTTCGGTCGGGTGAGAGAGCCACGTTAAAACAGATGTGAGGTTACAGTTGCTGAATCAGCTGCTAAACCCCTGAGCGGCTGGTTTTGTCACAAAGCAGCCCAAGTCTGGTGTCAGCCAGCAGGGGGCGCTGCCTGACCCAGCCCTTTACTAGGAAGCCGGGCCCCGCCCATTCCCTCCCTGACCCCGCCTCCTCCTTGCTCACGGCACCGCCCCCTACATGTTCCGCGAACACTCCGCGGAGCGCGCGTCGCTCAGCTTTAACAGTAGGGGCGGGGTCAGGCCGCCACGCCTGCGCAATGACGACAGGGGGCGGGGCCTAGCGGCGTCGGAGGCGGAGAAAAGCAACGCAAGCAGATGCGACGCCATTTGCTGCCGGCCGTGCGTGGGTAAAGCAGGTCTCGGAAGAGCTCGGTCTCGGGACTCGTCCGCGCACGCGACCGGCCTCTCGCGCCCGCTTGGTAACGCGGGGCTCCACGCGTCACCCCTCACGCCCCTTGGAGGAGCCGCCGCCGCCGCCGCCCGAGTAAGAGTCGGAGTCGCCGCGCGGCCTCGCCTCCCGCCATGCCCAAGAATAAAGGTAATGTTGCCTGGACCCCAGGCCCCCCACTCCGCTCTGCCGGGTCTCGCGGCCATCCTGGCGGCTTCCGGCTAGCCCAGGCCGCAGTGACCGTCCTCTCCGCCCGGCCTGCAGGTGGCTGGGCGATCGGGACGCCGGCCTGGGCTTGGGAGAGGAGCTGGGAAGTTACTCCTGTCTGCCAGTTTGGTCACATTGGGGTGGAGCCGACGCCATTTTTGTAGGGCCTCCTGCGGGAGAGCGTGGGCATTGGCGCCACAGTGACCTCGGCGTGGTGGGGACCCATGGGGTGACCTCCCCTGGGGCGGCGTGGGGCTCGCAGATGGGCGCTTCTGGCCGTGCTGGGCAAGGGGAGTTAAACCCTGGAAGCAGTTCTGAACTTTTCGAGGGTGGTGGTGCTGGCTTCAGTGACCATCAGGTGCCCACCCCTCCGTGGGTTTCTTTATGGACAGAAGTTGAATATGGTGGAGACCACTCCTCTCTTGTAAACAGTGGGCGAAACCTGGGTGCAGTTTTGAGGTTCATTTCTAGAGATAATTTCCTTCCCCATCCCTTTGCGGAGTTTAACTCCCCCTCCCTATACTTGTTCCATATTTAGCCAAGTGTTCTAGCTTCCAGAAAACAGACATATCGTGCTGGAAGTGAAGACCTTGGAGTTCCCTCCACGCTGAAGTTAAACATTCACAGGGTACCAGGCTTGAGGATAAGTTTGCTTGGACTTTCCAAAATGAAAGGCCTCGTCTAGGTACAAGCAGAACAGTCCTAACGAAAGGCTCCCTGGTTCAGACTTGAGGGTGTTTCTCCTTTTTGAGCATCCTTGTAATTTCCCAACAGGAAATTGTCCCAGTAGAAACTTGGGAAAACTGTGTTTCTGACAGAAGAGCTTATTTCAGAACCCACAAGAAGTTTCCTTTGGTTAGTCATCCCGAGACCCCCTGCCCTGCCCTGGCCTACTTCTGGTTTTTCTACTTCACAGCTGGCTCCAGCTCTCCTACTTTGTTTCCTCTGTAGCTGTCACCACTCATTTTATCCCTTGGGATATTGGTTGCAATTCTGTATACGATCTGTTGCAGTTCCCGCAGGGCAAGCTGCCTTCTTGCCCTTAGAAATCTAACGTGTAGGTCCGTTGTGGAGCAAGGATTTTACTGCTAATAATTCTTGGAAAGATGGGGTGATAAGATAGGGTTTGTTAAAAGTCATAGTTTTCTTGCAACCTACATAATCCTTAATTCCCTATGAGATGGTAACTAGATCGCTTTAATGTATCTTATTCTCACTTTTATGTCTAGCGTGAGATTTCCAATTCCTTCACTAGACTGTAAGCTGTAAAGGGCAGTAATAGTATCTGCCTTAATAACATTGGATTGCTACTACTTGACACTTAGTAGATGCTCAATAAATATTTGTTGGATTAAGTCACCTCCCTTCTGTTGAGTCCACCCTCAGGTGGATAATAGGTTACCCTTTAGTTCTAAGGATAGGACTTCTGCATTAAATCACATCCAGTTCACTAGTCTCCTTCCTTTAAAGTTCGTTCCATTACATGGCAATAAAATAGAGGGGGGTGATCTGGGTATGATTAATTCTGATAAATTGACAAGTGATGAATCACTTTTACAAGAACATTGTGGGCTATACAAAAAGTATAGATAATGCAATGAACACCTGGGAGTCCATCCCACCGAACTTGAGTATCACAGCACATTCAGTTAAAGCCCTCTGTGTCTTCCTTCCTTACCTCGGGGGAAAGTGCTCCCACACTTCTGAGGGCCTTACTACCTTTAATTTTTTTTTAAATATATTTTATTGATTTTTCACAGAAAGGAAGGGAGAGGGGTAGAAAGTCAGAAACATGGATGAGAGAGAGACATCGATCAGCCGCCTCCTGCATGCCCCTACTGGAGATGTGCCCGCAAGCAAGGCACATGCCCCCGACCGGAATCGAACCCGGGACCTTTCAGTCCGCAGGCCGACGCTCTCCACTGAGCCAAACCGGTCTCGGCACTACCTTTAATTTTAAAAGCACCACTCCTTTAGGAATAGGTGGACTACTCTTGACTGATGTATTCAAAGACTTGCCAGCTCGAGTATATAACTCAGCAAAGTAGGTATGATTCTTGTCCTAATGGAGCTTTCTCTTTAGTTTGAAGATCTGGCATGATGAGTGGCTTGAAGCGAAAGGTACTTCTCTCTTCCTAGGGAATTAGTTTGGGTGTGCCCTAAGGATGCCTCAGATACTGAATTCTAAGGACTCTGGGTGGGTCAGGAAATTGTAGAGGCCCACCTAACAATTGCACAGAGCACTGTGAGACTGTCCCCCGGACAGGGTAAGTGCACAGGATGATGCAAGAAGTTAAGTGTGTCTGTCTTCAGCGTGGCCAAGTACACACTCCTTATTCCATTTGGCTTATGAAACTTTTGCTGCTTCCACACACTCTTCCCATATGTCCCTTAATGTCACTACCACTTCTAGCCATTTTGGGAAATGACTGCCAGTGTTGTCCGGGGTCTGAAATGGGACAAACTGCTGTGTAGAGGTACCTTAATGTGGGGGGGGGCTAATGTTCAGTGAGTTACTTCTTTGAGCTTAGGTAAACTCACTGGCAAACTGGAGGTAAGTGACTTATTACCTCATACGGTGATTGTGACAAGTAGGTGGTTGTATAGTGTCTGGTGACTGACATCTGAACTCTCAGGTCAAGTGATACAGCTTCGGATAAGTCACTTAACCTTTCGGGGTCCATTCATTATCTTGTGAAATAAAGACAAAATAATACCTTTCTCATAGGCATAGGCTTGGTAGGGGCGAGATACTAGAACAGGGAATAGTTACTTGAAGCACAAGGGATGGGAAGTATTGAGAGATAGGTTGGTGTCATGTTCATAGGTTGAGAGAGATATTCTCTAAGGTAGTTATGTTATCACTAATAGAAACGAGAGTGTTGAGTAAGGACCAGCTTTGTAAAAGAAAGTAAATGGGGTTTTGAGTAAAACTGAGCTTGAGGCGGCAGTAACCCATTTACTATAGAAACGTACTGAGGCCAATAGAGATAGGAGATAAAGGCTTAGTTGAACTAGGCCGGGATGTAAAATTATTAACATGAAAGTGGTAGGTGGGAGAAAAATAAATTTCCTTAGAAAGTGGGTGAGCAGAAGGAATTTGAATCAGTGTGTCCCGTTCCAATAGCTATAACTTTACCTTTTTTGTTTTGTTTTCAGTCATCTCCTGTTTGTACTCACACCTTTCATGGGGTGCGGGGGGTGTCAGGTGAAAGGAGACAAGGCACTGTAGGTTCACTGAGCTGTGCAGTCAACCAAGTGACTTCATGATCCAGGGCAGTTTGCTCATTGAATGCAGATGTCCTCGGATAAGGATCTATATACGTACTTTTTTAAAATATATTTTATTGATTTTTTACAGAGAGGAAGAGAAAGGAATAGAGAGTTAGAAACATCGATGAGAGAGAGACATCAATCAGCCGCCTCCTGCACGCCTCCCACTGGGGATGTGCCTGCAACCAAGATACATGCCCTTGACCGGAATCGAACCTGGGACCTTTCAGTCCACAGGCTGACGCTGTAGCCACCGAGCCAAACCAGTTTTGGCGGATCTATATACTTTTATATAATATCTGCTTTGGTGTGTTTGTATTTGATGTCAAAAATATTCCAAAAGGGAATTTCCAAGAAGGATAGGGGGGGTGACAATATGTATATGTTTTATATAATTGGAGATTGTGAAATTTAATGATTGTGTGACTAAATTTTTTTAACTAAGTGATTTTTTTAACTGTTCGGTATGCCTCGATTTAGTTTAGTTTTTTTCCCTACTGTTTGCAGATAATGTCTTTTTCTTTCCTTAAAACCATTAGGTAAAGGAGGTAAAAACAGACGTAGGGGTAAGAATGAAAATGAATCCGAAAAAAGAGAATTGGTGTTCAAGGAAGATGGGCAAGGTAAGTGTTTTTCATAAGTTAGGCTCTTTTTAGTAATAGCTTTGTTTTTCAAATATGGAATTTCAGTTTCTAAACATAAAGGAGACACTATGCATAATCCTGAGCAGTGTATCGCATGTCCCTTTTTGTGCTTCTCCATTTCTTCTGCTAATCATTTTGGTTAGCAGTTGAGGATTGGTGGTGTTTCTGTAAATGTATAGGTTTATTGAGTTGCGTATCTAGGAATGAATTCCACAGGTCAGAGGGAATTAAGCCTCAAAAGTGATGGTCCCAGATTGGAGAGGTGCAGGCTGGGCTGAGGGACACACACACACACACACCTTCCAGTGCATGAATTTCGTGTACTGGGCCTCTGGTTAGTAGATACCCTCTTTGGCAGTTAGTTTAATGTGCTGCTTGAATAAGTAAAGGTTCTGAAGTGATGGCCCCTCTTCCCCTCTGTCTTCTGTCATTTATTGACAAAAGAGACAGGCCAATGTACAAGCTTATGCTCATAATCTCAAGGTTTTCCAATGGCATTGAGACCATTTGGCTTCCTGGGTGCCCTTTCGGAAAGATTTTAATTGAAAGCTTGGCATTTTGCCTAAGAACATCTTTCTGGCTTTACAAAAACTTCAGAATAATTACTAAGATATTCTAGTTTAACAAACGTAGCTTAATTAACATTTAAGCTACTTTCATTTGCCGCATCTACCAAGTGTTGTGTTGAGATTATCCTCTGAAGGTTCTAAGGCAAAGGAGACCCAAAATTGGCAAAGGCTTCGAGAGATTGAGGAGAGGTATAGTGTGTACATTTTGGGACACGCCACCTTGCTCTCCAAAAGCAGTCATGAAACATTTCTGATAGCAGAGATGAGTGTTGGTTGTGGCTCTGCCATTAACTAGATTGGGGTTTGTCCCTCCCTTTCATTTATTTTACTGCATATATTTCTTCCCAACTAGTACCACCTGTATGTTCTAGACTGTGTGTGTGTGTGTGTGTGTGTGTGTGTGTGTTGTGAGAGAGAGAGAGAGAGAGAAATTACGAATTGATTCAATCATCCCCACACCAGGTGGCTGAGACTGGATGGCCCCATCCTGTTGCAGTCACTTTTATGTGGACTTCCAGATTGCTTGTATCGAAAGCTGAACAATATCTTATGCCCTTTTCTTTTCCCTCCCCCAGAATATGCTCAGGTAATCAAAATGCTGGGAAATGGACGCTTAGAAGCAATGTGTTTTGATGGTGTAAAGAGGTTGTGTCACATCAGAGGGAAATTGAGGAAAAAGGTAGGTGTGGAGATTTGTTTTAGTTAATACAAAATTGTGGTTAAGGACAGGGGTGGAAATGTCTCTCTAGTTTTTATGGGCCAAGGACCTCATTTTTATAAGTTACCCTGTTTAAGCGACCCACCGGTTGAGAACTGCTGCTTTAGAGCCAAAGACCATTGGAAAACACAGATATTTACATTATAATTTATAACTAGCAAAATGACAGTTATGAAGTAGCAACGAAAATAATTTTATGGTTGGGGGTCACCACAACATGGGGAACTGTATTAAACGGTCGCGGCATTAGAAAGATTGAGAACCACTGATCTGGAATGAATAAACTACCAGTGCACAAATAATTAAATAAGAGGGTTTTTTTTTAACATTCCAAATTATTGAAAAGTTGAAAAAGGCACACCTGCTTGCTATAATTTGTATTTTGTTTTTGTTTTTTGCTATTTGTAAATGTAGTTACTTCAATTGCATTTGAGTGAATAGCATTTAATGGAAATGCTGATTCAATGTTGCTCTTGATTCTTTATTTGTATTTCTTTCATAGGTTTGGATAAATACCTCCGACATAATATTAGTTGGTCTACGAGACTACCAGGTAAAAAAATAAAATAACATTTTTATACACTTGCCAGAGTTTGATGTTCCATTAGTGTTAGGAATATAAGTTATAACCGTATTTTAGCAGTTCTAGCCCAGTATGCCCCTCACCATTGTATCAGCAAACATTTCATAAGGCATTGTGCTAGTCAGTGGTCAGCAAACTGCGGCTCTGTTGACTGATGAGTTTGCCAGCCACTGGGATGGGGGCTTAATCACAAGGAACAACAACAGCCTGTAATTATTGGAATCGAGAGTGTAGGTCAGTGGTCAACAAACTCATTAGTCAACAGAGCGGCAAATCGCGGCTCACGAGCTACAGTTTCCCGACCACTGTGCTAGGTAACCCCAAGATTGTGGTTCCCAAATGTCAGTCTATGGAGTTCGCATTGTCATTAGAAGAAATGGAGGCCGTGTAAATTTTTCATGAAGCTAAGTGGTTCTTTTTCCTTTTCTGATATTGAAATTATTTCCTTTTTTAGCCCAAACTGGTGTTTCTAAGTAGTTAGAATCTTGGCCTGTGGACCGAAGGGTTGCACATTTGATTCCAAGTCAAGGGCATGTACCTGGGCTGCAGGTACAATTTCCAGCTCTGGTCAATGCGCATGCAGGAGGCAGTCAATCGATGTGTGTCTCTGTGTCTCTCACATTGATGTTTCTCTCTCTCTAAAAATCAATGGAAAATATATCCTCACATGAGGATTAACCAAAAAAAGTTTCCTTTTTGAAATGAGATAGTGAATAGTAGTGTTCTTAGTTGGCAAAATAAAAATGCAATCCTATGCTGGTCCTCCCACCTTTTTGTTGTTCTCACACGAGGGTATTTTTTTCCACTGATTTTTAGAGAGTGGAAGGGAGGTAGAGGAAAGAGAGAGAGAGAGACAGAAGCATCAATGTGAGAGAGACATCGGTTGGTTACCTCTCCATGTACCCCCATGAGCCGGGGAATCTTTTTTCTTTTCTTTTTTTTTTCTTTTTTTTTTACACAGGAAGGGAGACGGAGAGAGTCAGAAACATAGATGAGAGAGAAACATCTGATCAGCTGCCTCCTGCACATCCCCCACTGGGATTTGCCCGCAACCAAGGTACATGCCCTTGACCAGAATCGAACCTGGGACCTTTCAGTCCGCAGGCCTACGCTCTATCCACTGAGCCAAACAGTTAGGGCGAGCCGGGGAATCTTGACTAGGAATTGAACCCGAGACCCTCAGTGTGCAGGCCGACACTCTACCACTGAATCACACAGCCAAGACCCCACTTCAGGTTTTTGTTGGTCCGTTTTTTAAGTATACATCTTGAATCCAAAATCTGGAAAGAGTTACTCATGGGGCTACAGCTGAATGATTCACGCTGCCATCCCACAAGATGCAGACAGCCTGGTAATGAGGGGAATAAGAAAAGCACACAGTTAATTGCAGTATAAAGCATGGTATACATTTGTACTCTAAATTTAGATCAGCACTTAGGTGAGAAAATTAAACTTTGTCCTCATGATTTCAACCTGGAGACATTGTGGGTCTGTGAAATCTATTTGGTTCTACCTGTTGGAACTTAACCCACTGTGTGTGAAATCACATTGTGAGTGATAAAATTGTTTTTATTTTTAAAAATATATGTATATATTCCAGAATAAAGAATTAAAATCATTGCTTTAAATCAATGGTTCTCAACTGTGGGTGATTTTCTTTTTAAAATATATTTTATTGATTTTTTTACAGAGAGGAAGGGAGAGGGATAGAGAGTTAGAAACATCAATCAGCTGCCTCCTGCACGCCCTCTACTGGGGATGTGCCTGCAACCAAGGTACATGCCCTTGACTGGAATCAAACCTGGGACCTTCAGGTCGACACTTTATGCACTGAGCCAAACCGGTTTCGGCTGATTTTTTTTTCCCCCTTAATGTCCAGGGGCCATTTGGCAGTGTCTGGAGATATTTCTGCTTGTCACACCTGAGGGACAGGGACAGTGCTGCTGGCATCTAGTGGGTAGATACTAGACATGTTGCGAAACATCCTACAATGCACAAGGCAGCCCTGTAACAAAGAGTTAGTTATTCAGCCAAAAATATCAGTAGTGCCGAGGTTAAGAAAGCCTGCTGTAAATTCATACCATTTTAATGTCCGTTCTCTTCTTTTGATCTCAAAAATAACCCCAGAAGTAGGGATAATAGTTTCCTGTTTGAAGATAGGAAACCACATTCTGACCAGAAAATAACAGCCAAAACCACCTTTTCTGATTCTTAATTTCCCATGATCCTTCTCTTCCCCTGCCCCTTCAAGGGTGGTCCAGGGACCAGTAGCATCACTAGCTTTTGGGAACTTGGTAGAAATGTAGAAATGCGTGGACCCTCACCCCAAGCCGCCCAAATCAGAATATGCGCTCCAACAAGATTCCCTCTGAGCTTTTCGCGCAGCAGTTAGTGTTTCTGTAAGATGCATACATAAATCCATGGCTTCGCGTCAACTAACCGATCTTGAGCTGTAAAAGCTCCGCAGGAGATGCTGATCAGTTCTACCCTAAGAACCACTGGTGCATGGAACGGGTATCAGTTTCCTTAGGTCATGATACCAATCTCAATTTTTGAATTAGAGTGTTTGATATTTAATAACCCTGTAAATTAGGATTCCCGGGAATTTTTTTTTATTTCAAAAGACTTATAATCAAATCAAAGGATAATGTTAAATAATCCACAAGATTAGGTCTGCACAGTTCTGCTCTTACTGAAGTGCGATCTGTGAAGATCTTCCCTAAGCTTGCTGATCATTACTCATTTATGCATGCCAGCTTCATACTGGGTTAAACCCAAGAATGATTTCCAGAGGGTCGGAGAAAACTTGTGCCGTAATCCGTTATTTTTCTCTCTTTAAGGATAATAAAGCTGATGTGATTTTAAAATACAACGCTGATGAAGCCAGAAGTCTGAAGGCATATGGCGAGCTTCCGGAGCATGGTAATGTCTCAGTTACTATGTTAACCTGTCATGGTGCTATTGCCTGGTCATATCAAGGGGAAGGCATTTGGGTAGAGTTTTGAGGATTTTGTATACTTTTGTGCTCACATGATTTGTTTTAAGTCTGGACTGCCTATACTTCATAATACTAAATACCTTAAGAAAGTAACTGAGGTTCTGTTTCTAATAAATATACTTTTGGCGAGGAGTTATATACTCTATAAGCCCTGGATTTCTGCATGGTATCAAAGGAAACATTTTGTTGAGTATTTCAAAAGTCATTTCTCAAAGAGACTGTTAGTGTTTGTCTAACTTTAAATGTGAAGCCTGGGTAGTAATTAGGCACTATTGTTGATTTTTATTAAAAAAGCAATCTTCAATTTATCGTACCTAATATCACAGAATCCCACAGGATTTTTTTAAGCCAACGTTGTTTGTTTCCTCACCCATTACCAAAAATTAATGCTTTCTTAATGCGGAAAACTTAACTAAAACAAAAATAGGTCCCCCACAACCTTATCAAAAGGGAAATGTACTTTATGTACTATTTTGTAGGCCTGCATTTTACAATAATTTTGTATTATATCATATTTTGATGTATCCAGGTTATTAGGATAATCACATTAATTTTTAAACAGAATACTGGCGACCATGAAAACCCTGCTGAAATTAATTACTTGGCATTTCAAATCTAGGAAATGCTAATAATATATCTGGGAAGGCCTAGCATTTTCTGGTTCATTTTCATTGCTTAGGGACAGCATGCTTTGACCAAAGATTCTGATTGTCGAGTCTGATGGTCAGTGAGTTATCAGGTTGTGCTCAAACCTTTTCTAAAGCACGGCTGGATGTTGTAATAGTTTTAGAATTTATGTCATTAGATCCTGCCTTACTAAAAATACCTTTTTAAATAAAAGAATATTATAACACAAGTACATTCCACCCTGACTTAGCACTTACTTTATTGGAGGTTTTGTTTTGTCAAATACTGTTCTGTATAATAGCATTGTTAAGTCAAAGTTGGGATGTTTCTGATCATAAAACTTACATTTAATTATATTAAAAATTTGAATTGTAAGAGTCTCCTTTTATATTTCAACATTTGATATCAGACCACTTTTAGTGCGCAGTTATTCACTTTAATAACATCTTGGGTATGTTTATGAGTATATTTATGCATTGTTTCTTTAGCTAAAATCAATGAAACGGATACATTTGGTCCTGGAGATGACGATGAAATCCAGTTTGATGACATTGGTGATGACGACGAAGACATTGATGATGTAAGTCGATGTGCCTTGCGTTTTTCCATGTCTGTGAATTATCCACAGGGAAACCAGCTTCTTCCCCCAACTTCCTTGAATCTAAGAATGTTGAACACTTAAATAAGGGTGTATTTTGAGACTTGTCCATGAATTAAAGTATTCAGTAGACAACTAGTCAAACTGTTTATACTTTGAGAATTCATCTATTTTCAACATTTCTCCTTAGAAAGATCAATATTTGCTTTGACAATAAAGAGAGGAGGGGTGGACTGGCTGAAAGAGGGTAAAGGGATTAGCCACAGAACATATATGCATAACTCATAGACACAGACACCAGTGTGGTGATGGCCAGAGGGAAGGGGAACAGGGCTGGATGGAGGTGGGCAAAGTTTAAAAAAATAAACAAGCCCCCCCCCCCCCAAAAAAAAGAATGTCTAAAGAGCTCTCTCTTAAGAACTTTTAGTTGTAAGAAATAT
The DNA here is from genome assembly GCA_011751065.1 of Lasiurus cinereus. Lineage (NCBI taxonomy): Eukaryota > Metazoa > Chordata > Mammalia > Chiroptera > Vespertilionidae > Lasiurus > Lasiurus cinereus. The sequence continues at coordinate 5,478,707 of JAAGEH010000411.1, read as the reverse complement.
ATTATCTTACCAAAAAAAACATGTCTTCTCTCATTTGAAATACTGGTATGTTAAAAGGAGAATCTGGTTTGAACCGGCTTGATGAGAAGCATTGAAATTACAACATACATTAAAAGCTTCGTATGATGTTATCTGCTGGCTATGCACTATTGGCATCTCTTGGTTTAGAGATAGTGTGTTTATTTTGAGGAAAATGTATTGTTTTCCTAACTTTAGTAAAGTAGTGATGCTCATAAGAGTAAATGCCTCATTGCCCTTCTGGTCAAACTTAATTTGGGATAATATAAATTATTTAATAATTACTCAAATCTGGTGTGGGCTCTTCTTTTCAACCCCCTTTAAATAAAAATGTGGTTCGGAAACCACCTGTGTATATATGTCTAAAAATAATACTAATGTTTGGTTTGCTTTAAAGATGAAGTTTTCCTAATGCCTAGAGCAGTTGTTCCTGACCAAGATTGTACAACAGAATTACCAGAGTTTTTCAAAAATAGAAAGACTAGTCTGAGTTAGGCATCACTGAGATTCTGCAATGAATATTTTCCTATACTTGATTTATCACCTATAGATGGATCTTTATTCATCCATCAGTCCATCTTATATTTGATGCATCTTCAAACCATTAGACACATTTATGAATTTTTTAATATGTGACACTACTGTAGTACTAATGCTTTGTTAACTTGAAAGTATACCCACCCTAAAATAGAAAATGAAAAAAGGATAAGAAATATAAATTTATCTTTTTTTTTTTTTTTTTTTTTTTAGTTTCACTCCTTTTGGAGACCCTGAGCTAAAGGATGCTTGTGACCAAACTGTTAGTGATACCTTGTCAGTAGATTTATCAGTTATATCCTGTGACAGGAACCTGGCATGGCTGTAGTTTAAGGGGCGACCCAAACATTTGGACAGCTAAGCTAGGGTAGAAGGCCTCCTCAGAAATTAAGAACCTGACCAGAGAACACTGCCTGAGTAGGAAGAGATGGTAGGTTGAGAATCCAGATAGGAGAAAGGTTTTCTACAAAAGAAAAAAATTCTGAATCTCTGCGAGTGCCTCCTCAGGACTGGGCCCAGCAGGCTGCCAGGGGAAAGATCACCAAAACGGTGGTCATTAAGGCGGTTGGTGTGCTCTTGAACATTTGTAAGGGTGGCTTTGGTTATCATCTGAGAACCTTCTTCTCCCAGACATTTCTTTAGATAATGTATAAGCATTCAGTCTTCTAACCAAGTTGACTAGAAAGAGGAGAATTTGGTCAGTATCACACTTGTTCCTTTCTTAAATAAATAATGCACTGTTCCCCCCCCCCCCCCCAAAAAAAAATAAACTCACTAGCACAGAAGGAAGGAGACACTACACTTTAAGAATATTCAGTATGGGGAGGGGCAGTGGGAAGATATGTACACATGTAATACCTTGATTTAAAAAATGGAAAGAAAAAGAGCATTGAGTATGACATGTACGTTCTGAAGGAGGTTGTAACGACTTGCTGGCAGCAGAGCAGAATTGAGAAAAGCATGGTGTACGGGATTTCCTCTTCAGATTCATTTGCTTCCCCGAGAGCCTGAGGTGCCCCTTACATGGGAGGCGGCTGCAATAGAAGAATCCGTTTTTCATTTGATCTGGTGTTCTTTTCCCTTTCAGATCTAACTTGACCTCAACATTCTGCATTCCACCTTCCCTGAGGATTGTTCAACAATTTGGATTTTGGCTAAGGTCTATAAAAGAAGATTAAAATTCCATTAATTTGAATGCAGTTGGGTTAAAGCACACTGATTTGTTCCTAAGGTGTTTCTTTAAAAACCGGTAGTGCTGAATTAAGTGAAATATTAAGCTCACTTTGTTCTTTGGGTGTAATGGAGCTTATGGGTAAAAGAGTACAGCTACTATTTTTGAAAAGGGGGGGAAAAAAACCTTTCCTATTTTGACCACTTCCAGTAAATAAATGGATGCTTTGAATAAACCATTTGCCCTATACTTACAAATTATAAGTAAGCCCTAGTTTTTACTGGCCTGTTGACTGTACAGTGGCTTTCTATATATATATTCCACTTACCTACATGTATCCTAGAGGTTTTGAACAAACTTAAGGGAAGCAGAAATCTGCATTTGAAATCAGAAGTGATTTGGTCTGGTTTTCATATTTAGCATGTGGCTATTTTTATACTAATTTTGCTATTGCATACATTCTTTTCATGACCTTATTTTGTAACTATAAACATCCGCAAGAAAGCATTTCTAACATGCAGATATTAGAACCTGGGTTTTTAATAGCAATTTTGAATTTGTAATGTTAGTAGTTGCAGAAATTGAACACTAGGTGGCACTCAGTTATCTTAACATTGGAAATACTGATGAGGTTGTAAATTTTTTTTACACTTACTGTGCATACAAAATATCTCAACCAAGATTTTTTTGATTATGTGCATGTATGTTGAATATTTTTACAGAACTAAAAGATTTTTGTCATTTTATTTCAGAAGTCATATATACAAGCAACAATTTTGAATGCCATACACATGACTTAATGTATAAATGAAAATTTAATTTCATAACAAACTTGTACAAATTAAGCCCTTTTCAAACGATCCCTAAGCTGGGGAAAGAGGTGGGAATAACAACTTAATGAAAAGACAGTCTCCCATTTCTGGATGGAAGAGCTACAGTGGAGAATATAATAAAGACATTGTCATGCTGCACAGTGTATTATACACTTTGTGTTTAGGGTATATTTTATTGTGTGTACAGATTTTTGATTTTTTTTTTGCCTGTATGTTATTGGTACTTTAGATTCATCCTTTCATTCAGTTTTTTCATGGCAAGTCTGGTAAAATGAAATTAAAGGCTGGACTAGTTAGACCTCACTAGCCACACTGAATTTTGTGCAACTTTAAAAGAAGAGATCCACCATGTAGCATATGATGCTTTGATTCTGCTGGTCTCCAGAGAACTTTGCTGTGATAAAAAGTAATGTAAAAGGGAATAAAGCTTCACATGACTTGCAAAAACAAATGTAAGTGTACAAACTCTGGAATCAAAATCTGTGGATCTATAAACATTGTTCAATCAAAGAATAGAAATTTTGAACGGACAATTGTGGTTTGTGTTTCTTATTTGGCGTTCTTGAATGCTTACCTAGTTAGACTGCATCTGAGCCCATGGGCTAGTTTTTAATATTTAAGAGAAACCAGCCTCTAAGAATTGTCAATAGTGATTGTCTTTCTCAGTAATCTAAACCTCCTAAGATATTTAGGCTTTTGTACATAAAGATGTTTTGCTAAATTTGTGGTATATAGGAGGTGGGCAAAAGTAGGTTTACAGTTCATATGGGAAATAGTACAGTAATTAATAATGCAAGAACAAACTGATTCATATACTTACAACTGTAAACTACTTTACCCACCCCTGTATAGATCCTTCCACGTTATTTTACCAAGAATGTTTTAACTCTGTGTCTGTGATACAGTTCATAGTAGGGATGGTATCTCAAACATCTTAAGTTTTTCTACTTACGTCCTCAAATAAATATGATTTATCTAAAGATTCTTTAAAAATTACAACGATAGCCCAAATCATGCATTTGCTAGTGATTTTTTCTTTCTTGCCTTGGAAGTAACAACCCGATGTAGTGTTGCATCCTTGAAAATCAAATCATAATACCCATAATTGAAATAATTGGGCTGAAATTATAGCTTATATCAACACTACTCAGAATTATTTTATTAGTAATTTATCTTTCATGTGGAAATGAATCATTTCATCAATATATTTCAAATGAGCAATGGAAGTGGTCCTTAAGAAAAGGTTTTTTGTTTTTTGTTTGTGTTTTTTTTTTTTGGTTGGTTATACACTGATTTGTAAAATACGATGCTATAAAGTGTGCTCTGAAAGAAAGTAAAATGTTTGAAATCCAGATAATAGTCTTACATTAAGAGGTGTAATAGTTATTACTAACAAACTTGATAGGCTTGCATTTTTCATGTAGTGTTTATTCCACTTCCAGTTAGAGTAAAAATATGCTGTATTACTAAAGTGGCTAAATAACCACACCACATGTTTGTGTGAAAAAAGACTCGCTAAGACTTATTTGTTGAATCTTGAACATCCAGCCTCTTAAAGAGAAAACCCCTCTTAAGGAGCCTGCAAACTATGCATGATGAAAATTCTTGCATTTTATTAAGGAATGGCCATTGGTTTACTCAACACATCTTATGGTATCATGGCTATAAATTTAGTTGCTTACAAAACTCTTTGTGACTTGTGGTTAAACTTGTTCTCACATATCATGTAAATACTAAATTATAGGATGTCGAGTAACATCTTTAAATTGCTGTCTGTATTGACTAAAGAGCAACTGAGTAATCCATTAGGTAAAAGCATGTTTCAAATAAAACCTAGGTGGATTTATACTTTTATTTGTATTATGTACAAATTGAACAGCATTCAGTATTAACTGTGGCTTGACTGTTAAAGTATCAGAATGCAAGTGAGGTTCTTTATGTTACCTGACTGTCAAATATGAAAAAGATTTGTATCGGTATGAGGTCTTAAGATTTTTATCCTGCTTTGCAAGGGGAAGTTTCATGTATTCTATTTGGATACCCGTGAACTTTCACACTACCTAAAACTACCATCATTTTTAGCCTTGCTTTTTTTTTTCATCCTTTTCAGAAAAGTGTACCACCTGAATTAAGTCTGACTCTAAGTGCGATGAGACACTAGCCTCTCCAGGGAATTTGGAGAGTGTATTGGACTATGTCCTCTCTGCTCCCCAGCTGCCAGGTGCTTTGAGGCAATGTGAGGGACAGTGAATAGCAGGGCCCCGGAGTCTCCCACACCCCACGCTCCCCTTTCCCTCAGGTGACCACAGGTACCTTCAGCTTGTCTCGGCTTCAGGCTCCTCACCTGTAAGAAGGGGGTGACACGAACAGTACCTGCAGAGTCCCAGAATTGCTGGAAATTAATTTGTGTGTTCATGTAATGAGCTTAGGGCCTTGTCCACTGCTTTTCATTCAGTATCTAGGATTGTGTGAGATAGAATATGTGTGTCTTTCATATTCTCTATTTGCCATTTCTTTTACTTACAGTGTTTTAGTCTTGGGTTCCGATAATAAAAAACGTAGGTGGAATATATATTTGTATGTTCATGTTGACACTATTTAAAATCATTGCTACCTACCACCTGGCCTGGGTGGTTCAGTGATGGAGCATCGACCCATGAACCAAAAGGTCACCCGTTGGATTCCTGGTCAGGGCATGTGCCCAGACTGCGGGCTTCATTTTCAGTAGGGGCTGTGCAGGAGGCAGCTGATCAGTGTTTCTCATTGATGAGCTATTCCTCTCAAATCAATAAAAACATATTTAAAATAACTGCTACCTTCCTCATTTAATTCTTCATTGTAAGACTAGCAGATGGAAGCCTCCAAATTGCTTGAAGATGTTTTGCAGAATACCAACTGCTCTATATTTCTTGAGAGAAAGTTTATAGTAATAATGATAGCTCTGGTTATATTTCATTCTTAAGTCTTCAATGAGTCCTTTTACATCCTGTTTTAGATTCATGAATCTAATTAGTATTGACTGATTTGGAGGGGGTTTTTTCCCATGTGGAATTATGTAAAAAAAAAATCAGATGCAGAGTATTTGCAATTAGAAAATAAAATGAGATTATTTGCAACACTGCAATTGATTCTTTCAAACTTTGTGACATTTTTAACAAACTTTTATTTGTGGTTTTTATGAGATTTTTATTTTAAAAAATTATATGTAATATATGAAGGAAAATGTGTTTTTTATTTGTGTTTCTGGTTATTTGATTTGGATGAATCCATTCAGTGAGACTTCATGTATGGGGTTGTATTTTCTGGGTGAGTTAATTGGTTACACACCTGTGCTGAAGATGACATTTTCTAGTGTTAAATCAGTTGTCCAGAAGGACCTTAAATTTTCAAAATCATATTTAACGGACCTTATTTTGTACTATACAAAGATATTTAGGTGAAATAGATATTTAATAACTTGCTCATTTTTAAAAAGCCAGTCTTTTCTGTACCAGTCCAGGCTTTTTGTTCACAACTTGATATAACGGCAGATCAGAAAGTGGGGACAGAATCTAAGTGAAATCCTATTGCTGATTTGATCACTGGAGTGTCAGATATAGAAGTGGTTGGATTTTTTGCAAACTTGATACAGTTCAGTACATAGTTTATGATACTAAATCTTAGAAATCTGAGAATAATTAGAATTTTTATAAAGTTTATCAAAAGCAAACATAGAAACATTTTTAAAGTGAATTTTACCTAGCTGTTCCTGCAAAGCAATAAAAACTCTTACTCATTAAATCCAGCTCTCGAGTGCACATCTTTTGAATATTTCATGTGACACAATAGGGAGTGCTGCCAAGACCGGTGTGGCTCAGTGGATAGAGCGTCGGCCTGCGGACTGAAAGGTCCCAGGTTCGATTCCGGTTGGGGGCATGTACCTTGGTTGCGGGCAATCTCCAGTGTGGGGTGTGCAGGAGGCGGCTGATCGATGTCCCTCTCTCATCGATGTTTCTGACTTTCTATCTCTCTCCCTTCCTCTCTGTAAAAAATCAATAAAATATATTTTTAAAAAATAGGAAGTGCTACATGAAGCACTTCTGCTCATCCTGGGAAGTACGGTTGTCTCAGGGAAAACCGTGTGTGACTCTTTCAACTGCAAGCTAAGCTAGCCACTGCTGCTCAGGGAACACCACTTACACTTGAAAGAATTGCTGGTTTTTCAACTTGGTTTGAGGAAAACAGCTTCTCACAAGTGAGGAAAGTGAGCCTGTCACTGGAAGAAAGGAATACAACTGACATTCGTTGGAAGTGATAAAATTTGAGCTTTCAAGGGAAAATTAGAACTTAGAAAACTAGCACCTGCTACCACTAGCTCAACAGCCTCAGGGAAGACTTCTGAAAAGAACAGTGATGGTATTAAGGAATGAGACTTTAAAAATTGTAAAGTGAATTGTGTTGACATTTGGAACTTCAAGGTTTAGCCAATATTTTCTAAATGATCAGTAGGTTGAGTTGTAATAGAATGAAAAGATGATTGATTCAGTGTTAAGTTCCACATTGCAAGTAACCTTTACGAAATTATCATTTGTTAAGATTGGGTGTAATATAAAAACATATACAGACCTGAAAAGGCTATTAAAATATTTTTCTCTTCTAACCACATAACCTCTGATTTTCTTCATATGCTTTAACCAAAATAATATACTGCAACACATGGAAAACAAAAGCAAATACTAGATGATTGTCTTCTGTTAAGACAGTAAAGAGATTTGCAAATCTGTGAAAGTGTCACTGTTCCCAAATTTATTCATCAAAAGTATGTTTTTAAAGCCTTGGCTTTTTTGGTAAATAAAAGATGAAATATTTTTTTAGATTTTCTGATACATCCCTATTTCAGAGACACAGCACACAAGGGAACTAGTCATTGCAAGGACAACTGCCAGTGTTGCCAATGCTACAATCGTGCTTTCAAGTAAAAACTACCCACCATTAACATATAAAGTTGCCCGGGAGTTTCAGTTTTCAGTGTGAAGTAGGGGTTGGTGAACCTTCTCTAAAGGACCAGATAGTAAAGAGTTGAGGTTTTGTAGGCCATGTCTGTTGAAACCCCATTCTGCCATTGTGCCCCAAAAGCAGCTGTGGACAACATGTGGACAAGTGAGTGTGGTCATATTCCAGTAAAACAAGTTGTTTCTCATTCATTGATGAGCTACTCCTCTCAAGTCAAAAAGATATTTAGCCAAAACCGGTTTGGCTCAGTGGATAGAGCGTCAGCCTGCGAACTGAAAGGTCCCAGGTTCGATTCCAGTCAAGGGCGTGTACCTTGGTTGCGAGCACATCCCCAGTGAGGGGTGTGCAGGAGGCAGCTGATCGATGTGTCTCTCTCTCATCGATGTTTCTAGTTCTTTATCCCTCTCCCTTCCTCTCTGTAAAAAATCAGTAAAATATATTTAAAAAAATAAATAATAAAAAGATATTTAAAATAATTGCCACCATCCTCATTTAATTCATTGTAAGACTAACAGATGGAAGCCTCCAAATTGCTTGAAGGCCCACAGCCCTATTTCCAACCCCTGCTGTGAAGGTGTTCTGAGACAAAACATTCAGAACCACTGAGAACCACTGCACTAGACTAACAACTGGATACAAACAACAAAATAAACTGATGAACAAAATAGGTCCAGAGAGACTCATGGAACAGACAGACAAAGCAACAGACAGACAAAGCTCCGAGGGAAGGGGGTGGCTGGGAAGAGAGTAAGCTGGTAACTTACATGCATATATGCGTAGCCCATGGACACAGACAATATTGTGGTTAAATGTATTAATTTTAGAAGGAGAGAGAGACATCAATGATGAGAGAATTGTTGGTTGGCTGCCAACTGCATGCCCTTCACTGGGGATCAAGCCTGCAACCCCAGTAATCAAACCCTGACCTACTGGTTCATAGTCGAGGCTCAACCATTGAGCAACACTGGGCACAAACTCATTTTTTAAACATAGCTCAAATAGACATTGTGTTCATAGATGATACGATTTAAAAAATGCCATAGTAATAATAGATGCCGTAACAGACGGAAACATCAGAATGGAGAGAGCTCAGATACCTATGCAGATGTGATATATGATAAAAGTGCTTTGTTTGGGATGAGGGCATGTGATAGGGTGGGGGAGGCTAGGGGAAGGTCAATGGGGACAAAAAGGAGACGTATGTACTACTATGTAATACTTTAAACAATAAAATAAAATTTTAAAAAGTGCTTTGTTTCAGAATCATTGGGGAAAGGAGATTATTAAATAGATGGTGCTGAGAAAACCACTTTAGAGAGAAAAGTAAATATGGATTTATCATACTACATAGAGTACTACGGTAAATCTGTAATGGAAAATACAGACTATCTTGGAGTTGTGGTAAAATATTAGTATACTAATATTAGTATACTAAACTGATTTTTATTTCCTTTCTTCTACTAACTACTTGATTCTACAGTTTGAGTTTACCCTTTTCCAAACCCTTGACTTCCAATTCCGCTGAGGTTTAAGGGCTGCCATAAACTTCCCACAGTTTGACCTTTGATACCCGCATTTTCAAAAGACCTCTTAAAGCATAAGCCATAGAGGAAACCTGATCATTTATTTTGTAAGCCTGGGAAAGATTGGACCAAGCGAGAACTATCAATAGATGCTAAATCGCCGAAGCCTGTTTGGCTCAGTGGATAGAGCGTCGGCCTGGAGACTGGGGGGTCCCAGGTTCGATTCCGGTCAAGGGCATGTACCTTGGTTGCGGGCGCATCCCCAGTAGGTGGTGTATAGAGGGCAGCTGATCGATGTTTCTCTCATCGATGTTTCTAACTCTATCCCTCTCCCTTCTTTGTAAAAAAATCAATAAAATATATTTAAAAAAATAAAATCTTTATTAAAAAGAAAAAAATCTGTAAGAAAAGTGGGGGGTGGGAACAGCTCTCATGACCTGATTAAGTTAGAAACAGCGTTCTGTCCACACCACCGTGGCCCCTATCCAGTGCACCTGTGGGAGCGTCCCAGGCACGTTCATCATATTTTTGTGTCACAAAGGGACTCTCAAAGTTAATTCAGTTCCTGAGGGGTTTGTTTTGTTTTCTTTAATTGCATAATTAACAAAGTCCACCAGTTTAAAATGTACAATTCAATGGTTTTTAGTATACTCATTGAGTAAAAACAAAAAAAACAGCCGAAACCGGTTTGGCTCAGTGGACAGAGCGTTGGCCTGCGGACTGAAAGGTCCCAGGTTCGATTCCGGTCAAGGGCACGTACCTTGGTTGCGGGCACATTCCCAGTGGGAGATGTGCAAGAGGCAGCTGATCAATGTTTCTCTGTCATCGATGTTTCTATCTCCCTTCCTCTCTGTAAAAAATCAATAAAACATATTAAAATAAAATATGCAATTCAATGGTTTTTAGTATACTCATTGAGTCAATCATCTCTAATCTAATTCTACCCCATTTTCATCATCCCCCAAAGAAACCTTGCACGTTCATTCAACTTAATTCGGCTTTTCAATCACGTGCTCTTTTCTCCCCTACCGGTGGGCCTTAGACCCTCAGACAGCTGGTCACGGTCCAACAGAAAGGGGGAGCCTGGACCCCGCTGCAGTGGATCCTCACGTGGCAGCCTGCATCTGGGCGAACACCCGGAGGCTTGAGCGGGCTGTGCAAAGATGCCTTTTCACAGTATGCCTGCTTTGGAAAAGATAAATGTTCCTGATGTGCAAAATGCTGTCCCCGGAAAGACACCCCTCCCCCCTGCACACACTTCCTCCCCCCTGCTCTGGACCCTCTCCCGTTTAACGGTCTCTCATTGGTCTGCAGAGAGGTCCTCCTCGCTGGCCATTTCTCAGGTGCGTGTTCTTTGCACTCCAAGGGAAAAGGAACCATTGAGTAGCTCTGGGGCGCAATCAGACAAGGAGGGGAGAGGGGGCGATGGTTGGGGGGCGCAAATCCCTCAAACTGTGTGCCATTGCCCTTCCTTGAAGGTCATGCTGGCGGGCTTGCAGGAGTCCCGCCCTGAGTGGCCGCGCGCCTGGCGGGGTGAGAACTGGAACCCACCTGTGCTTGCCGGGAGGGCCCCCCGCGTCTGTACGTTGGCACTGGCCCACGGGGCGCCTGCCGGAAGCCCCCGCTGGGTGCACGCCTCGTGCGTGTGAGCCTGAGCGAGCCTGTGAAGACGCGTGTGCCCGGCGTGTGCGAACAGGAGCGTGCTGAGCGAGCACGTTCGTGCACGCGGTGCGTGTGCGCTCCGTCCACACGCTGGGTGAGACACCACAACGCGGGGAGTGCGCGTGGCACGCAGAGGTGCGTTTGCACGGCCGGTGCGCGCGACGTGTGTGCCAGCGCGCTGTGTGCGCAGCGCACGCGCACGCGGCCTGTGCGCGCGCTGTGGGAACCGGCGGCGCACGTTGCACGTGCACGCGGGGCGCGCCTGCGGCGTGGGGCCCGCTGTGCCCTTCGCGGGGGCACGCGGCGCGCGTTCGCGGCGTGAGAAGCGGTGCGCACATCGCACGTGCACGCCGAGTGCGCATGCCGAGGGAGGACGCGGGCGCTGCGGGGCCGCAGGCGGGCGGCGCAGGGGCCCAGGCGCGGGGCACGGGCCGGTGCGGCCGGCGCCTCGCGATGGAGCCGGGCGGCGGCGGCGGCGGCGGCACGGGGGCCGGCGCGCAGGGCAGTGCGCGGGGCTCCCCGCTCCACGGGAAGATGGCCGAAGCCAGCGGGGTGCGCACCTCGCCGCCCCACCACCGGTTTTCAGGTAGAGCCCCGGGGGCGGCGGCGGCGGCGGGGACCTCAGACCCGGGGGGCGGGCGCACCCCCCGCGGGCGCCGCGTGGAGGTGAGGTCAGGCCCCTCCGCCGGGTTTGGCTGGGCGCTGGATGGGGGGCCGCGCCCCTTGCCGTGTGGGTGGCCGGGTCCCCTCTGGGCTGGATTGAATGAGTGAGCGAGCTTGGGGGTGGCTTAGGAGGACGGGCAGGCATGTTTGACGTGGGGTGCCGAAGCCCACGTTTGATGTCGGGGGTCTGGTGGGGGGGCGTTCCTCGTGATCTGCCGGTGTGGGGGGCACCCGGAAGGACGGCGGGCTTCGGGGGGCACTCGGAAGGACGGCGGGCGGCGGGGGGTCGCCCGGGCCTGCGCCCGCCCACTCTGCGGCGTCTGCAGGCTGCGGAAGGCGGCACAGCTGCTGCTTTGCGGTGTCCCCGGGGCAGAAGCCGCGGGTCCCCCACTGGCGGGGCGGGCGGCGGGGCGCGAGCCCCTGGCCGGGGTCCCCCGCCGCGTGTGCTGCCCAGGGGTCTGGCGGGGCCGCGGCCCCCCACAAGGCAGCGCAAGGACTGAGTCTGCAGGCCCGGGAGGCGCAGCTCCCGCAACCTATGGAGGCTGGGCAGGGGGGGTCTGGGCGCCTTTGGCCGCGCTTTAGAAACGCGGGTCTCGCGTCCCCTAAGGCGCTGCAAAGTGGTTGCAGGTATGTGGGGGTGCAAGCAACGAGGAAACGCATTCCATGCTGTTTTCTTGGCAACGCCGTTTGTGTGTGTGTGTGTGTGTGTGTGTGTGTGTGTTTTAAGTTAATGTGAGCTATTGTGAAAACCTTTTTTTACTGCAGTGTAAAATGCGTACCCCCAAAGCTCACAGCTCTTAAGTACAGGGTTCGAAGAACTGGCCTATAGTGAATATCCATTTTATATCAGGTATACAGGGAAGGGAAACGCATCAGGGGAAATGCTCGTTAGTGACCGCACACAGGCTTTGCGTCGGCAGGGTGTGGGGGTGATGGAGCCCACATTGGGATCACTCCGAGGAGGAGGAGGAGGAGGGGCTTCAGTCTTTCCCAGTTTGTGTTTTTCATCATTCATGTTTGGAAGGCAGAATGTAACAAACATCAGGATGGCGATAGAAACGCTACAAATATGTACGTCGGTTTCCATCCTTTTTGCTTGGGCTGCAAATGCTAGGGAAGAACGCACTGTGGGGGGCGTGAACAATTAACTTGACCCCCACCTTCTAAATTCTTCCCGCTGGGCTAGTCATCAAAGGAACAGAGACAGAGTCACAGGAGAAAATATACCAAGTGTATTCCGCGTCTACATGCCAGCGTGTCTTAAGGTATGAAAGCCCCAAGGGGGCATTGTGCCATTCTGGACCAAGGAGAAGGGGTGAGGGGGCATTGTGCCATTCTGGACCAAGGAGAAGGGGTGAGGTAGGGGCCTGGGAGTCCAGGATCACAGAGGGGAAGCGGGGAGATCGCAGGGAGGAGAAAGGCACATAGAGGGTAAACAGATTCTTCCTGGGCCACCCAGAAACAATGGGACACAGAGGGCAACAGGCTTTGCTACATTTCTTCCTGTCCATCACATGTGCTCATTCATATGTTGCCAAAGTGATTATGTTGATTCGCTTCCGGAAGCAGATTTTTCTATCTGAATTATTCCAGGCAGGAAGGGGGGCGGTCAAAGGTTCTTTCTGAGGTTTTTGTTTCTTAATAATCAGTATCTCAAAAGACACATTTCGGGGTTAAAAATATGGTTCCTCTGTGGGGGAGGGGGACCAAGTAGAAACGAACATTGGCAAGGGGAAGTTATTGAAGGTCACATTTTTATTCGGTTGAGAGTTTAAATCATAAAAGGTGATTTCAGTTCTTAGAGACAGGGAGGCGCTGTATGGTTGGGCCTGCAATTTCTCTGTGGGACTTGAATTTATTTGAAGGACCTTAGTAAAGGGGGGGCCATTCTCGCCAAGTTCTAGTTGGACACTTTATTGTAGAACCATTGAATGCATTCTCTACTGATGGCAAGATGAGCTCAAAGCCATTTCCTTTCATTTGAAACTGGAAATGTGGAAAGACTTGTGAAGGTTTAAAATATTAATCTTCTGTTGGTGTGGAAAAGTGGGATGTTCAGTTTTGGTGTCTGGCAGTACTGTGACTTGTTCTGTGTGAGGGATCGTCCGGTTGCAGACTTAGAAAAATGCCATCCTCAGAAATGTCTTGATTATTAAGGTTTGATGATTATAATTCACCCGCAATCTGATCACTCATTGGTCGAGCAAGGCCGTATCATTCCTAAGGAGATTCAACACTTTTTTAAAAAAATACATTTTATCGATTTTTTTTTATAGAGAGGAAGGGGAAGGGATAAAGAGTTAGAAACATTGATGAGAAACATCGATCAGCTGCCTCCTGCATGCCCCCCACCGGGGATGTGCCCACAACCAAGGTACATGCCCTTGACCGGAATCGAACCCGGGACCTTTCAGTCCGCAGGCCAATGCTCCATCCACTGAGCCAAACCGGTTTTGGCAGATTCAACAATTTTTGTTGTTATTATTAATCCTCAGCCAACGATAATTTCCCATTGATTTTTTTTAGAGAGAGTGGCAGAGGGAGGGAGAGACACAGAGAGAAACATTGATGTGAGGCGCATTGATTGGTTGCCTCCTGCATGAACCCTACTAACCGGGGTCAGGGATCAAGCCTGCAACCCAGAACCAGAATCAAACAGAGGACCGACCTTTCAGTCCAAGGGCCGATGCTCTAGCCACTGAGCCAAACCGGCTAGGGCAACCCTGCATTTCTTGAGGTCAACCTTTGTTCCGAAGTTTGTTCCGGAAAGGCCTGCGGTGTGGGGGCTATTTCGTGTGGACACACTGGGCTAAAGATGAGTTGGCCAGTGGTTTTCCTGGGAGGTACTGTACTATAGTAGGAGGCTACCTCTTGGTTGTTTCCTTTAGCAACAGTTTCTCCCGCTATCAAAATCCGGTGCGTGTTCCCATTGTCCTCTTCCGGTGATGTTTTCTTCCCTTGTAACGACCTCCCCCTGGAAATCATCAGATGGAAATGACCAGATGCACTGTTCTTCTTAGTGCTTGTGCGGTGTGCACATGTCAGGAGGAGCGGAGCCGGCTGCGTGGACCTGCTGAAATACCTTTAGCCAGCAGGTAGCCGCGCCAGATCTCAGCTGCGGGACTGCCTCAGTGTCACCTAGTCCTGTGCGCCCCTCAGCCTGGAAGGTCCCCTATCCCTTCGGGGTTCACTTCCTCTACGCTTCTCATAGGATGGATGGAGCCTTCCCCTCTCACCTTCTGCGCTGTCGCCCAGGGCCCCAGCCCTGAGGGCCAGAACGTGCCCGCGGGAAGTGTCAGGTCACATGCTGCACTTGTGGTAACCTGAGCGCCTCCGATAGTGACAGCGGCTCATTGTCCAGCACTGATAGGCCAGGCAACATTGTAACCACTCATCACACATCATTTTACTTTACTCCTCACAGCCACCCTTTAAAATTGATTTCAGAGAGGAAGGGAGAGGGAGAGAGAGAGAAACATCAATGATAAGAGAGAATCAACCATTGATTGACCTCGCCCACAACCGGTAATGGAACAGTGACCTTCTGGTTCATAGGTCGATGCTCAACCACTGAGCCTCACCGGCCTGACACAAACACCCTTTGTAAAAAAAGTTTTAAAAATTGATTTTATAGAGAGTAAAATGAGAGAGAAACATGGATTTGAGAGAGAAACATTGATTGGTTGCCTCCTGACTAGAATGAAACCCATAACCTGGGCATCTGCCCTGACTGGGACTCGAACCCGCCAACCTTTTTTTTAAAATATATTTTATTGACTTTTTACAGAGAGGAAGGAAGGGAGATAGTCAGAAACATCGATGAGAGAGAGACATCGATCAGCTGCCTCCTGCACGCCCCCCACTGGAGATGTGCCCGAAACCAAGGTACGCGCCCTTGACCAGAATTGAACCTGCGACCTTTCAGTCCACAGGCCAACGCTCTGTCCACTGAGCCAAACCGGTTTCAGCCCCGCCAACCTTTGATGTAGAGGATGATGCCACCTCTACAACCAACTGAGCCACCGGCCAGGGCTTTATACTGTTTTATCCTCCTTTTAGAGGTGCTTCCGGTACCTCTGCCTGTCTAACAACCCACTGCCACCGGATTGTTCGCGGGCTTCTGGGGCTGGGTGGGTTCAGTGGAGCAG
The DNA here is from genome assembly GCA_011751065.1 of Lasiurus cinereus. Lineage (NCBI taxonomy): Eukaryota > Metazoa > Chordata > Mammalia > Chiroptera > Vespertilionidae > Lasiurus > Lasiurus cinereus. Next base: position 5,463,160 of record JAAGEH010000411.1, on the reverse strand, counting down.
TTAGCAGCTCTGGTCCCGGGGTGTCAGTGAGTGGCTCCTGCCACTGTGGCCACCTGGGAGCTCGGTAGGTTGAAGCGTCCTAGAAGTCGCTCATGGCCCAGGCAGTGTGTCCCGAACGCCACAGCGTGGCAGCTGCACTTTGTGAGTGAGGAAGCAGAAGCCGCCAGCTCTCCTCTGGCCTGGGCTTGGGAGACCCCGAATATCACTTTTGCTGCATTCAGTGGTTAAAGCAAGTCACAAAGCCAGCCCGCATTCACAGGGAGGGAAAACAGACTCCATTTCTTCTTTTTAAAAAAATTTTATTGATTTTTTTACAGAGAGGAAGGGAAAGGGACAGAGAGCTAGAAACATCAATGAGAGAGAAACATCAACCAGCTGCCTCCTGCACATCCCCCACTGGGTATGTGCCCGCAACCAAGGTACATACCCTTGACCGGAATTGAACCTGGGACTCCTCAGTCCACAGGCTGATGCTCTATCCACTGAGCCAAACTGGTTAGGGCTATCTCTCTTTCTTTTCCTCCTCTGAAATCAATAACAATATATTTTTTTAAAAATATTGCTATAAACATTTTTAAATGTACACTTTCCTTTTTTATACACAACACACACACACACAGAAAGAGAGAGAGGGAGTGTAAGAGGGAGAGAGAGAAACATCTGTGTGGGAGAGACACATTAACCAGTTGCTTCCTGCACCTGCCCCAAGCGGAGACCAAACCCAAAATCGGGGCATGTGCCCTGATTGGGAATGGAACACTGACCTTCCAGTGCATAGTAGGACGCTCCAGTCAACTGAGCCACACAGGCCAGGGCTAAATGTACACGTTCAATTTATGTCCTTATTGTGGATGAAAGAACAATAAGGAGATTGGCACCCGTCCACAGGCCACTCTATTAGTAACTCTGCCCGGGGCTAGCATTTCCGAAAGGGTGTTACACACAAGAGGGTTTAGTTACACATGGATAAATTTATCTCTTCAATGTTACATTGAAAGTTCTGTAGCCCGGCTGTGGTGGCTCAGTGGTTGAGTATAACCTATGAACCAGGAGATCACAGTTCTAGTCCCGGTCAGGGCACATGCCCAGGTTGTGGGCTCAATCCCCAGTGTGGAGCCTACAGGAGGCAGCAGATCAATGAATCTCTCTCATCATTGATGTTTCTATCTTTCTCTCCCTCTCTCTTCTTCTCTGAAATAAATAAAACATATTTTTTTAAAAGTTCTGTAGATTCTTTAATTGTAAAAGTACATCTAGCACATCAAACTAATTTCATGTGTATTTTTTGAAACATCTAAAAATGAAAATTCAATTTAAAGAAAATCCTATCTAATAAAGAGGGAATATGCTAATTGACTGTCACACCCTCACAAAGATGGTGGCACCCACAGCCAATAAGTAGGGAATATGCTAATTGACTGTCACACCCTCAAAGATGGCGGCATTCAGTCCCCTCAGCCCTGCTGGGGTGGCAGGTGCACAGCATGGCTGGGCCCGCCCCCAGGCCGGTCCAGCTGCTCTGCACGTCTGCCTTGGGAACCCCCCAGTCCTCTCAGTCCCCCAGCCGCCCTTGGCAGGCCCAAGGTGCAGGCAAGCCTCAGATGTTAGCTTCCCAGCCGCCCAGGGCCACCTGAGGCTCAGGTAACCAGGGCCAGCCAAGGCTTGCACTGCCGGTAGTGGCAGCAGCAGAGGTGTGATGGGGCATTTCCTTCCCCTGATTGCTGGGTTGCCTCCCATACCTGAGGGCTCCTAGACTGTGAGAGGGGGTGGGCCCAGCTGAGGGCCCCCCCCCTCCAGTGCATGAATTTTTATGCACTGGGCCTCTAGTACTAAATAATAGCGTAGGCTGGTGCTGGCTACTACAAAGAACGCTAGTCACAAATGTAATCCTCAGTTTTCTCATAGCTGCACTTAAAAAATAAAACAGGTGAAATTAATAATACCATTCATTTAGCCCAGTGTATCAAAGATATTATCTCAACATCTAATTAATATAAGTAATTATTGATGAGATCTCTATTCTTTGCACCAAGTCATCCAAAACCAGCGTGTATTTTACACTTCCAGCCACATTTCGAGTGCTTGGTAGCCAGCTGTGGCTAGTGGCTGGCATATTGGACAGCACTGCTCAGGAACATTTCCATCCTGGCAGAAGTCTCTCTCGGTCTAGAAGGAGCCCATGGTCACTTAGGGCGTGCTGGTACTGATTGGTCAGTCACTGTGCCGGCAGGTGTGGGATGCAGTGCAGGATGTGCTGGGCTATCTGGTCCACCCAGGGTCTTCGTGAGGCAGTGCTTAGTGGAAATGGAAAGGAGATTTGACAAAATGGTCTCTCCTACTACACTGAGGCCAAGTGGGCCCGGGCCCTCAGCCCTTGGGGAAAGAAGCTGCTTTTGTTTCCCCAGAATGGCCGAATGGCAGGGTGCTCACACAGACCATCATCCTGGGGACCTGACAGGCTGTGGCAAGGGGATGCGCTTGACTTAGCGGTCATTACTGAGCTGGGACCAAGGGAAAGATGGCATTTGACTGGAAGTGGAAGGAGAGGGCGGAAGTATCTGGCTTGGGGTCTCCCGGTTCCAGGTTGTGTCCAGTGGGAATCCCATCTGCTGGGTGGGCTCTATTGGGATGGGCCCTGGGAGGTGAGGTCTGGTCACTTCCCTGCCAGGGCTGGTGGTGTGCCTTCCTAGCATGTGTTCACAGGAGCCACGTTCTGATCGTGACCGGCAAGTTCAGGTTGGCTGACAGCATGGATGCCCTCACTCTGGAATACATCTGAAGAAACCCAAAACAACTAACTCAAATCTATGTGGGATCTAGTGAACAAAAGAAATGGAATAAAATGGAACTGGAAGCATGGGTACGCAGGACAGCCTGGTGGGAGCCAGAGGGGAGGGGATTAGGGTGACGGGATAAGTAAGGTGAAGGGATTGGCTAATGAACATACATGTATACCCTATGAACAGTAGTGTGGTGAAGGCCAAGGGAGCGGCAAGTGGAGGCAGGCGGAGGTGGGCAAATTGGGCGGGGGGATGGGAGACGTCTGCCATAATGTCAACATTAAAAACTTTTTTATTCCCTGGCCGGTTTGGCTCAGTGGATAGAGCATTGGCCTGTGGACTGAGGGGTCCCAGGTTCGATTCCAGCCAAGGGTACATGCCCAGGTTGTGGGCTCGATCCCCAGTAGGGAGTGTGCAGAAGGCAGCCGATCAATGATTCTCTCTCTCTCCCTCTTCCTTCCTCTTTGAAATCAATAAATATATTTAAAAAAAAACTTTTTTATTGTTGACAGTATTACAGATGTCCCCCACTTTCCCCCCTTATGTTCCCCTCAACCCAGCTCCCACCCCACCCGTGGCCTTCACCACACTGTTGTCTGTGTCCATGGGTTATGCATATATTCATATAAGTTCTTGGTCTCTTTCCACTCCCCTCTCCGCTTCCCTCGGAGATCTTTCAGTCTGTTCCATGTTTCTTTGGCTGTGCATCAGTTTATTTTGTTCATCAGATTCCACATATGAGTGAGATCATGTGATACTTATCTTTCTCTGACTGGATTATTTCACTTATCATAATACTCTCCAGGTCCCTCGAAGAGTAAGAGATTCTTCTTCTTTTTTAAAAAAAATATATTTTATTGATTTTTTACAGAGAGGAAGGGAGAGAGATGGAGAGTTAGAAACATCAATGAGAGAGAGACATCAATCAGCCGCCTCCTGCACACCCCCTACTGGGGATGTGCCCGCAACCAGGATTCATGCCCTTGACAGGAATCAAACCTGGGACCTTTCAATCCGCAGGCCGACGCTCTATCACCTGAGCCAAACCGGTTTCGGCCTTCTTTTTTTTTTTTTTTTAGATCCTTCTTTTTTACAGCTGCATAGTATTCCATGGTGTAAATGCACCACAGCTTTTTTATCTGTTCATCTACTGATGGGTACTTGGGATGTTTTCAGATCTTGGCTATTATCAATATTGCTGCAATGAACACACAGATACATATATTCTTTTGATGTTTCAGGATTCATAGAATATATTCCCAGAAGTGGGATGGTGCATAAAAAAAGTTATTTTAAAAAAATATATATTTTATTGATTTTTTTTACAGAGAGGAAGGAAGAGGGAAAGAGGTATAGAAACATCATGAGAGAGAAACATCGATCAGCTGCCAAGGTACATGCCCTTGACCGGAATCAAACCTGGGACCCTTCAGTCCCCAGGCCGATGCTCTATCCACTGAGCCAAACTCGTTAGACCAAGTTATTTTTGTGTTTTTTTAAAACATATTTTTAAAAATATATTTTTATTGATCTCAGAGAGGAAGTGAGAGGGAGAGAGAGAGATAGAAGTATCGATGATAGAGAAACATTGGTCAGCTGCCTCCTGAACGCCCCACACTGGGGACTGAGCCCCAAACCCAGGCATGTGCCCTGATGGGAATTTGAACCTTGACCTTCTGGTTCATAGGTCGACATTCAGCCACTGAGCCACGCCAGCTGGGTGAAAGTTTAAAAAAAAGACAAAAGAACCGGCAACCTTTTGGTGCATGGGACGATGCTCAAGCCACTGAGCCTCGCCAGCCAGGGCTAAAGCTCTTTATTAAGCAGGTTTTATCCCTGTTTCAGGACACCTGAATATGTGCCCTTCACTGTGACCTGGGCAACACAGGATTCTCCTTCTACGCTTATCTTTTGCATCCCACATCCCCAACTTCCTGTATGTTCTCTTTCCCTGGTACAGGCACATGCGTTTTTGGCACTGCACAGTCCTTGTTCATGGAGGTAGTATCATCTCTTAAGGAGGGTTTCCTCTTTGCTTTATTAACCGTGTATTCAGTTCTCTTGAGCACCAGTCCGGGATGATAACTGACAGTGAAATTTTGCGACAGCCTTCCGTGGACTTAGGGTATTCACCCCCTCTCCCCATGGAATTGTGTGTTATGAACACAACTGAACAATGATCATTTTTATTAGCTAGCAACTAATCTTATGTATTCAGTTTTTGTTCCATCTTCAGACTAAAAGCTCTCTTGACAAAATTACTGATAATAATTGCAGTTTTCTTTTTGCAAAACATTTCCCTGCTCTGTTTTCCTCCTTACACACCCTGATTCCACTTCACCTAATTTTGTTTTTATCAGTCACGAATTATTTCTAAAGAATAAGTGCTTATTAATGGCCCATTAGTTTCCTAATCTTCTAGGATGAGATTAACTCTTGATAGCAGAACAGTCAAGATAGCAACAGGATTATATCCCAAGAAAACAGAAATAGCAGCATAATTTACCATAGCTAAGGTTTGGAAACAGCCCAAGTACCCATCAGCGGATGAGTGGATAAAAACAACAACAATGGTACATTTACACAATGGAGTACTACACGGCAATAAAAAAGAAGGAACTCCCACCATTTGCAACAGCACGGATGGACTTGGAGAGCATGATGCTAAGTGAAATAAGCCAGTCAGAGAAAGATAAATATCACATGATCTCACTCATATGAGGAATCTAACGAACCAAGTAAACTGATGATTGAAAATAGACCCAGCCAAAACCGGCTTGGCTCAGTGGATAGAGCGTTGGCCTGCAGACTGAAAGGTCCCAGGTTCGATTCCGGTCAAGGGCATGTACCTTTGTTGCGGGCACATCCCCAGTGGGGGGCGTGCAGGAGGCAACTGATTAATGTCTCTCTCTCATCGATGTTTCTAACTCTCTCTCTCCCTTCCTCTCTGTAAAAAAATCAATAAAATATATTTTTTAAAAATAGACCCAGAGTCATAGAAGCATGAACAGACTGTTGAACCTCAAAGGAAAGGCAGGGGAGGATGGGTGGGAAGAGATCAACCAAGATGAACTTGTGTGCATCTATGCCTAACCCATGGGCACAGACAATGGGGTGGTGAGGCCTGCGGTGGGGAAAGGACAGGAGCAGACTGAAAGAGGGTAATGGGAGAAAAAGGAGGACCTATGTAATGCTTCCAACAATAAAGATCAAAAGGGGAAAAAAAGGTAGCAACATGGACTAATTTTTTTTAAATATATATTATTGATTTTTTACAGAGAGGAAGGGAGAGGGATAGATAGAAACATCGATGAGAGAGAGACATTGATCAGCTGCCTCCTGCACGCCCCCCACGGGGGATGTGCACCGCAACCAAGGTACATGCCCTTGACCGGAATCAACCTGGGACCTTTCAGTCTGCAGGCCGACGCTTTATCCACTGAGCCAAACCGGTCTCGGCAATATGGACTATTTCACTCTATTCTGTTTAGCTTTCTGTTGTCTTAGTTGTGTTTTACTTTCTCTCAGTTTTGCTAAGGAGTGTTGAATGTACTCTCTGGTACATAGTTTTATCTTTATTATTTAAAAATATTAAAAAAAAGATTTTGATTTCAGAGATGAAGGGAGAGGGAGAGATAGAAACATCAATGATGAGAGAGAATCATTGATCGGCTGCCTCCTGCACGCCTCACACTGGGGATCGAGCCCGCAACCCAGGCATGTGCCCTGACCAGGAATCGAACTGTGACCTGGTTCATAGATCGCTGCTCAACCACTGAGCCACACCAGCTGAGCGAGTTCTTGCACTTTGGCCTGTAAAGATGATTGCAGAGTGAGTGCCTCTTAGGGTTATGCCAACTTAAAAAGGAGATACCACACACGGGTACAGCCCTGGCCGGTAGAACTTTCTTTGCGGATGGAAACGTTCTGCATCTGTTTTATATGTGTACTGAGACTGGTTTTTTAATGGTTTCTGATTTTAAGTAATTTAAATGTAAATAGCCGCATGTAGCAGTGGCTCCTGAACTGGACTGTGCAGTGAACTAGATGGACTTACTTTGACAATAAGGAACAAAAAGCGAGGAACGAGGCTTAAACAAGTCACTTCACCTCCATCTGTTCTCGGTGTCCCCTCTACAAGCTCTGATACTGGCTCTTGTCATTCAGCAACACTCAGATGTGTGCAGGCCACCAAGGTAAGAATCCGCAGTTAGCTCCCCTGGTTCACATCAGGTCTGCAGGGCGGTGGTGGAACCTAGAAGGTCAAGGCTGAGGTTTGGCCCCTGGGAGCCCTGGGCTGCCCATGGTCAGCTAACCCCTCCGTTTGGGGTTGTACAGCTTGGAAGAGAAACCAGATGGACTTACAAGACATTACCAAACCATTTGATGGACCCATTAGCTGGACAGGATTTGGGTGGGCGGGGGGGGTGGGCTTTTCCATTGAGAGGTTGGCAGGGACTGAGGCCACAGGCCGAGGCTGGAGAGCCCTGTGGTGGGAGGTAAGATTGGCGAGGGCATCTGGGGGCACTGGGCGCCACAGCTGAGTGAGTCATGCTCCCTCTCCTCCAGGACATGCTCGCTCAACTAGATAAGCCTCAGTTCTCTCGTTCCAGCTTGTTCCTCACAAACTGTGGCCTCAGGGGTTGGCCTGTGAAGAGAGCTTGGGTGCCTGTCTCTGCGTGAGATGGTACACTAGGAAATCTGACTGGTGCCTTCCAACTCCGGATGCTGTGATCCTCCGCTGCCGACCCAGGAGGCAGAGGCAGGGGCGGTCTGGTCTTCAGCCTTGTGTTAGCGGAATCACCAGCCATGTCGGCTTGGAGACAGCAGACTGAATAGCCTCCCTGACCCCTCTCACATTACGTCCAAGACAGGCTCTGTCTCCTTCATTTCTCAGGACTCCATCCCCGTCACCTGGGTCACACCCTGTCTCTGTCCCTCTGTCCAGGTATTACCCTCTCTGTCATGGATCTATCATGTCCCTCTCTGGCTTACCCTCCTCGAACATCTGCTTAGCTCAAGAACAGTCTACACTGCTGATGGGGATTCCCAGGCGTGTTGGGATGGGCCCCTGTTTATCCCTCCGGCCCCCTCTCCCTGGCCAGTGACGACCCCACGCTGGTGGTGTCCAGGACACTCTGCATGCACTTGCGCCTCACTATCCACATGCTCTTCCCTCTGCCCAGAATTCCCTTCCTCTCTGTGCCTGCCATGTTCTTCCTTTACTACGTGGCTCACACCTCGCCTCTTCCCTAAAGCCTTCCTCGACCACGCACACTTCGATGGTTTTTACTTTTCTCTTCCATTTCCATTGCAGTTTGATAACCCTAACACAGGTAAATCAAATAACGTGCAGATAAACTTGGGGCTGGCATTTGGAAAGAAAAGTTCAAAGATTTGGAGCATACAGTCTAATGAATGTTTACATATGCACCCTTGTAACCAACACCCAGATCAAAAAACTAAACATTCGTAGCACGCGGAAGGTTGTCTGGTACCTCCTCATCTCCCCCACCCCCAAGGTGACCATTGTTCTCACCTCTTTTCATTAGGAATTAGCTTTGCGTGTTTCTGAACTTCATTAAAATAGATTCATGTAGTATGTTCATTGTTATTTTGGCAAAATATATATAACATGAAATTTACCTTTTCAGTTATTTTTAACAGTTCTGCTTAGTAGCATTAAGTACATTCACATTACTGTACAACCATCACCACGATCTATCTCCAAAACTTTTCTACCAATTAATATACTTTTTTGCGTCTGGTTTTCTTTTTTATTTTAATTTATTGATTTTTTACAGAGAGGAAGGGAGAGGGATAGAAAGCCAGAAACATCGATGAGAGAGAGACATGGATCAGCTGCTTCCCGCACACCCCCCACTGGGGATGTGCCCACAACCAAGGTACCTGCCCTTGACCAGAATTGAACCCGGGACCCCCCAGTCCGCAGGCCGACGCTCCATCCACTGAGCCAAACCGGTCTCGGCTGTGTCTGCTTTTCTTGACTCAACATTATGTCTGTAAGGCTCATCCATGTTACAGATCTCAAGCTTTCATTTCTTTTGACTTCTGAGTACTCTGACATTGTGTGACTGTACTACAATTTGTCTTATCCATTCTCTTGCTCGTGGACAGTGGGTTATTTTCAGCTTTTTATCCTTGTGACTAAAACTGCTGTAATGAATATGCTTGTGCCCATCTCTTGGTGGCCATACAGATGCCTTTTTGTTGTGGACATACCGAGGAGTGGAATGGCTGGGTATTGTGACAGGCATATGTTCAGCTTTAGCAGATAGTGCTAACACGTTTTCCAAACAGTTGGAGTTGCCTCTTGCCGTTATAATTACCACACGTTTACTGGCTCTTAGCAACAGAAGTTATTGTCTTGTAAGTCTGGCAGTCAGAAGGCCTAAAATGAAGGTGTCAGCAGAGCCTCTCTGGAGGCTCTGGGGGAGAACCTCTTTCCTTGCCCTCTCCCCCTCCTACAGGCTGCCTACACTCCTTGGCTTCTGACCCCATCCTCCCCCTTCAAGGCCAGCAGTGTAGCATCTGCCAGTCCCTCTCTCCGACTTTGGCTTTCATTGTCACATCTCCTCTCTCTCACTTTAACTCTCCTAATCTCCCTCGTGATTACATGGGGACCACCTAGGTCCCCCCCGTTTCAAGAGCCTTAATTAAATCACATCTGCAAATGCCTTTTTGTCACATAAGGGTACATTCGCAGGTTCCAAGGACTAGAATGTGGATATCTCTGGGGGTTGTTATTCGGCCTATCATACGGCCATACTCTTTTGCATTAGACTTCCAGTTCCTCCACATCTTTACGGACACAGGGTATTGTCAGCCTTTTTAATTGTAGCCATTCTGGTGGGCGATGTGGGGACACAGCCACAGTCACCACCCCCAGGCGGTGTGTCCACCTTTGCTCCTTTATAGCATTATGGCAACTTATCCATATTCTATTTATAAACATTTGTTTTCATGCATCTGTCCTGGCCCAGCTGTACACTCCTTCAGGAGGCAGGTCAGTAGTAGCTGGTTCAGTACATGCTCCTGGGATAGTAAGAAGTGTCGGAGGGCAATTTCCAAGCAGTCCAAGATGGACGTGAAAGCCTGTATAAACAGGCCCATCGCTGCCTCCAGGCAGGGTTTCTCCCAACTGAAAACAGGACCGTCCCTCTGGCGTGGCTCAGTGTTTGAGTATCTATGAACCAGGAGGTCACGGTTCGATTCCTGGTCGAGGCATATGCCTGGGTTGTGGGCTGGATCCCCAGTGTGGGGTGTGCAGGAGTCAATAGATCAATGATTCTCTCATCATTGATGTTTCTATCTCTCTCTCCCTCTCCCTTCCGCTCTGAAACACACACACACACACACACACACACACACACACACCAAGTGGCCAGATTATTATGATCTCTGAATGCATAATAATATGACTGCTCAGTGGCTATCCTATATAATAAAAAGCTAATATGCAAATTGTCCCCTCAGCCAGGAGTTCCACCAGCAGGCAGGCCGGCCAATTGCCCATGTCCCTTCCAGGCCAGCCAGACCCCACCCATGCACGAATTTATGCACTGGCCGGTAATGTGTATGTGTATGTGTGTGTGTATATATATATATATGCACACACACATATACATACACACACACACATACACACACACACACATGCACACACTGCGTTCAGAGATCATCATAATCTGGCCACTCAGTGTGTGTGTGTGTGTGTGTGTGTGAAATAAAAACAGGACCAGAGTAAAGAACTGGTTCTAGCAGCTGCATGCTGCTGTCTCTCCCAGGGCAGTTCATCTATAAGGTGAGTAATGCCCTGGAAGGAGATGTGGGCCCCAACTCCCGAGGGCGTTGGTTGCAGTGACTTCACCATGTATGTAAATGAGGAGGGAAACACAGTTCCTGTGGCAGCTTCTGGGGAGTATGATCTTGGACCTGCAGAGACGCCCGTTTTCCTTTCCCTGCATGCTGCTCAGGTAGCGACACTCCGCAGCTCCTCGCTTGCAAAAGGAAGGACTGGAAGGTAAGCTCTGGGCATGTCACATGTGTAGACTGAAACCCGCCTTGGAAACCTGAGGCCAGAATTTCTGAGGGTGAACTCACAGTAGCAGCGAATTTCTCACTGCCCCTGGAATCAGGGCGGTGGGCACAAATGTCTTGCGCCGGGGAGATAAACCTGGAAATGGGGTTAGTATCAGACAAAAGGCCAACAGGATCCTGCCTTTGGGAACATCCTGACGTGTGTGAGTGAGTGACCACCTCCTGTGTTCTAGCTTGTTTCGCAGTTGACAGTGCTGGGCACACGCCTGGTTTGAGGAGGGCTGTCGGGTTTCAGGGCCTCAGCCTTATCTCTCCAGGCCACCGAGGTGCTGGCAGCGGTCCTGTGGCTTGGCATCTCTGTGACCCTCTGGGGCGTGGAGTGTGTGGGGGGAAACTTGCCCTGGATGTGGCAGTAGGACTTCCTCAGCCCTCACAGGAAAAGCTCTAGCCAACCAGGACCTGGCTGGCTGGTGTCTGGCTCAGAAGGAATTGGTTCTTTGAGACAAAGACGATCTCAGGGTAGTTACTGTAACGGGCCTGTGTTGGGCTTATCGGTCCCTTTTGAGGACAAACGGACTCGGTCACGGCTTTAGTGATCTGGAGAAGAGCACATGTGATTCACAGGTTGATCTGAAGACAAGCCAGCTGTGCCACAATGGAGACACGTCTGGGCTTTGAGTGGTTTGGCCAGTACACATGCCAGAAGGGTTGGGATGGGCCGAACAGGGCTCTGGCCCTGTGTTTAAGGAGTCCCCGTGACTTCGTCTCCTCTCTGCCTGTTGTATTCAAATTGTGGAGACTGTCAAGTGGCGGCATTCCTGCTGGGAACTGTCCCTCTAAGACCCATTTCCCGCTCCCTCTTCACTCCTCCTCAGCTGGGGTCCAGGAGACCGAGGGCCAGCCTTTTGGGGTTCCCTCTGTGGACTCCCAAGTCTGCAGAGAACCTTGAGAGAGAATATGGGTGAGTGGCCGCCCATGTTTTTTTTTCCAGAGAGTGGATCTTTGCTCCATATTCTGTGAAGCTGGAGGGGCAGCCATCACCTTCTGGGTCAAGAAGTTCTTTTTTTTTTTTTAATATATTTTATTGATTTTTTTACGGAGAGGAAGGGAGAGAGATAGTTAGAAACATGGATGAGAGAGAGACAACGATCAGCTGCCTCCTGCACGCCCCCTACTGGGAATGTGCCCGAAACCAGGATACATGTCCCAGACCGGAATCAAACCTGGGACCCCTCAGTCCACAGACCAACGCTCTATCCACTGAGCCAAACCGGTTTCGGCAAGAAGTTCTTTATGTTCATACAAACATCTCTCCTCCAAATGCCCCTCTCTTGCTAATGCTCCTGGGGACAGGCAGGACTACTACTCAGCATCCTTTTCTCAACCCCGCGCCCCCCCACCCCGTCTCCATAAAGAGACCTGCGGCCTGCGGTAGGGCTCAGTTCCCCACAGCCTCCCAGCGTGCCTTTCTGTGTGCTGCTTACTCCTGTGATATTGCTGGTTCCATTCTTCAACCTTTTTGAACACGTTGCCCCTAGTGCAGCCTTTTCACCTCTTTCTTCAGTGAAGAATTTACTATCCCCGCCCGCCTGTCAGGTGGCATTTATTGAAAAAAAGCACAGAACAAGGCAAGTGCTGGCGAAGATGTGGAGAAAGGGGAACCCTGTGTACTGTTGGCGGGAACGCAAAATGGTGTAACCATTATAAAAAGATAGTATGAAAGTTCCCCCCAAAATTGAAAATGGGCCCAGCTGGCGTGGCTCAGTGGTTGAGCGTTGACCTATGAACCAGGAGGTCATGGTTCGATTCCTGGTCAGAGCACAGGCCCGGGTTGTGGGCTCAATCCCTGGGGGAGGGGGAGAGAGGGGAAGGGAGGAGTGTGTGTGTGTGCGTGCACAGGAGGCAGCCGATCAGTGATTCTCTCTTATCATTGATGTTTCTATCTCTCCCTTTCCCTTCCTCTCTGAAATCAATAAAAATACATATTTTTTAAAAATTGAAAATGGAACTGCTATGTGATCCAGCAACCCTGCTTTTGGGTATTTATCCAAAAGAATTGAAATCAGAATCTCAGATAATATTACTATTCACAGTAGCTGAAATGTGCAAACAGCTGTCCTGGCTGGGTAGCCCAGTTAGAGTGTTGTCTACAGACAGGGCACATATAAGAGTGAACCAGTGAATGCATAAATAAGGAGAACAACAAATCGATGTTTCTCTCCCTCTCCCTCCCCCTCCCTCCTCCTCTCCCTAAAAGAAGCTCTGTAGCAATTAGCTAGCAACTCCCCATTACACCCTACCCCTAATCCCTGGTAACCAACATTCTATTCTCTGCATCTGTCTGTTCTAAGTACCTTTTTCAAAAATATATATTTTATTGATTTTTTATAGAGAGGAAGGGAGAGAGAGAGCTAGAAACATTGATGAGAGAGAAACATTCATCAGCCGCCTCCTGCACACCCCCTACTGGAGATGTGCCCACAACCAAGATATGTGCCCCTGACCGGAATCGAACCTGGGACCCCTCAGTCCACAGGCCGACGCTCTATCCACTGAGCCAAACCGGTTTCAGCCTAAGTACTTTTTTATAGGTGGAATTAGACAATATTTGTCTTTTTCGGACGAGCTTATTTTATTTAGCATAGTGTGTTCAAGGTTCATCCATGTGTCCGAATTTTATTCCTTTGTGAGGCTAAATAAGACTCCACTGTATGTATAGACCATATTTTGCTTATCCATTCATCTGTTGATGGACACTTGGGTGGCTTCCACCTTTTGTGGGGTTTCTTTGTTTTTTTTAATCTGTATTTGATCCATTGATTTCTAGAGAGTGGAAGGAAATGGGGGTGGGGAGAGAGAAAGAAACATTGACATGAGAGAGATACATCAATTGGTTGCTTCCCCATGGAGCTGGGAATGTGCAACTGAGGTATGTGCCCTTGACTGAGAATCAAACCTGTGACCCTTTGGTTTGCAAGCTAATGCTCTAACCACTGAGCAACACAGCCAGGGCTACTCCACCTTTTGTGAACAGTGTTGCTATGAACATGGGTGTACTAATATCTGTTTGAGTCCCTGTTTTCAACTTTTGGGGATATATAATCAGAAGTGGAATTTGTGTGTCATATGGTAATTCTGTGTTTGGCCCCGATTTTTTAAACAGTTTAAAAATTATTATTGAGATATAATTCACACAACATAAATTTCACCCTTGTAAAGTATAGTTCTGTGGTTTCTAGTATATTCACAAGCTTGTGCAGTCATCCCCACTAATCACTGATTATTACAGCCTCTTAGGAACCAGAGGGGTTGCAAGAAAATCTTGAAGGCAGCATGGGTGTAAGGAAGGGAGCTTTCAGGATTAAACGAGATGAAAAAGAAGGATATTTGTACCAAATACTTGCCATGCCATGCAGTCTTTTTAGCCACTGCAAGGCTTTCAGACCAAAACTCAGAAAGGCTCCCCTGCTGCCTGACATATTTTCAGCTACTTCTGAGGCCTTGTTTTATGGGGCAGGATGCTGAGTAGCCTCACAAATGGGTCAGACGGCTCAGGAATGCCCTGGCAGCCTGGTTTTGTAGGATCAGGCCGGCCTTTACGGGCTTCTTTCTGCTTCGCCACACCTCCCCTTTTTGTCAGAGGTCCTTCCCTGGCTTGGATCTGGTTCTGTTTCTTCTCTCGATCGGATCCCAAATTCTGCAAATACTTGCATTTCCAAATATAAGACAGAGCATTTCTAATAAATGCCTTAAATATTCCACTCTTACATTTTGGACTGTTCTGCTTTGAAGCAAATAATAAAACTCATCCCCTTTTGTGATTGTCACTTTCTCTCATCATGTGGTGGTGGCTTTAGTATTTGATGCTTTGCGGATGGTTTTACTGTGGTCTTCTAATACGTGGCCAGTTTTCTTTCTTGTTTCAATACCGTACAGTTCACCCATTCAAAGTGTGCAACTCAGTGTTTTTAGCATGTTCACAGAGTTGTGCAGTGTACAGAAATACCAGTCAATTCCAGAACATTTCCATCACCCCTCCACCCATTAGCAATCATTCCCCTTTTCCTCCCCACCCCTAGCCCTAGGCACCGAGGCACTAAATTACTCTGTCTCTACAGATTTGGGTTCAGCTTTCTTGCTTCCTTCCTTCACAGTGATCCCCCCCTCCCGCAAATTATAGTATAAGCCACCCATCCTATTTTCCCTCTCTGTTGTATTCTTATCATTTGCCCCTTGTCTTTAAAAAAAATACTTTTTATTGATTTTCAGAGATGAAGTGGGGGAGAGAGAGAGAGAGAGAGAGAGAGAAACATCAGCGATGAGAAAGAATCATTGATCAGCTACCTCCTGCATGCCCCACACTGGGGATCGAGCCTGCAACCCAGGCATGTGCCCTGACTGGGAACTGAACTGTGACCTCTTGGTTCAGAGGTCGATGCTCAACCACTGAGCCACGCTGGCTGGGTTCCCCTTGTTTCTTTTTCACTTTTCTGTTATTAGCAAGTTAGCTGTAAATCCTCCTTAAACAGCTGTCAAGTGGATGAATTGGTGGAGGGGACACAGCTTCAGAATCCATCCAAAAGAGAGGGACAAACAGATGGCCACTGGTGAGCCCTGGAATGCCGTTCCGAGCCACATGCCTTCACCTGTCGCTCTGTGGCTGGCTTCTTTCACTGTCGGACCCGGAAGTGAGGCCAGTGAGAGCCACGGAGCCAGAGCTGCCCTGGGGTTGATTGGTGATCCCAGGCGCGTGCTGCGGTGGAAGGCAAATGCACAGTCTATTTTTTAAATATCTTTTTGTTGATTTCAGAGAGGAAGGGAGAGGGAAAGAGAGAGAGAGACATATTAATGATGAGAGAGAATCATTGACTGGCTGCCTCCTGCACGATCCACACTGGGATGGAGCCCACAACCTGGGCATGTTTCCCAACTGGGAATCAAACCGTGATCTACTGGTTCATAGGTTGACTCAGCCACTGAGCCATGTGGCCAGGCACATGCACAGCTTATAGGTGTGTAAATTCACTGACTTGCTTCTTCTCTAACAAAAATAGTATTTAGTAATTACTAATGCTGGGCAGTTTCAAAGTCTGCAAATATCAGTACAGTGGTACCTCAAGATACGAGTTTAATTCGTTCCGTAACCTTGAGGCGTGGGAAACTATGAGATGCTGGAGTCGAGGTAAACTGGTGGGTCGTGTGCAGCCGGCCGATCCGCGTGATTACTCGTATCTCAAATGTTGCTCGTATTTCAAAGCAAAAATCGCTTGCTCGACGGCTCGTATCTCAAAAAATCTTGTATATGTTAGGGCACTCGTATCTCGAGGTACCACTGTATGTAGTATGCCTGCCCATCACTGTTACTGGCAGTGAGAAAATATTGGTGCTCTTGGGAGTACGTACTTATTTATTCATTCATTCATTCATTATAGCTTTTGCTTGCTTTGTAAGCAAACTCATGTGCCCTGGGGTTGACTACTGGTTTTGCTCTCTCTCTCTTTTAAAATATATTTTATTGATAGCTTACAGAGAGGAAGGGAGAGGGACAGAGAGTTAGAAACATCGATGAGAGAGACATCAATCAGCCGCCTCCTGCACACCCCTCACTGGGGATGTGCCCACAACCAAAGTACATGCCCTTGATCGGAATCCAACCTGGGACCCCTCAGTCCATAGGCTGACGCTCTATCCACTGAGACAAACCAGCTAGGACTGGTTCTGCTCTTTTTATTATGTAGGTGACCTTTCTGGAAGCCTCCTCTCCTCTGCAGAGGCTGGGGATAGCAATAAATCCAACTGCATGAGGTCGTGAGCTTTAAGTCAGATAATGTGTGCAAAACATTTAATCCACCATCTGTCAGAGAGTAAGCGCTCAATCAATGTGAGCTGGCATGAGGGGCCATGTTTTATTACGTTCCTCCTGCATACAAGGCACTTGGTTAGGTCCTGCTAGGAATAAGCCAGAGGCTCCGCTCATGGATGGGATGAGAGCCCTGTTGTCACAGGCGGGCCTGGAGCTGGGCTGTCACCGCGGGGGAAGTAGAAGCTGGATCGGAGCCATGTTTTATTCTTCTCTTAGAACTCTGAGTTCTGTGAACTAATTTTCATGAAACACTCTTGATTATAAACACAACGCAGGGAAGATTTGGCTCAGCTTAGGTTCTTACTGGGAATCATAGATACTGTAATTTCTTGTGGGCAAAATAAAACATTTTCTCATTTATTATTGGCAACTGGTTGCTTTAATCAAAGCAAAGCATCTTGCTCAAAACAAATAACCTTGACACGAGAGAGTAGTCAGGGTCCTGCTTACTGTTTGCATCTGCTAATGGCTTTGGGCGTTAAAAAGACATCAGCAGTGCTCGTTCCGAGGCATGCCACACACACACACACACACACACACACACACACACACACACACATATTTCACCCCCACCCCCCATCCTATTCCATCTCCATATTGCTGTGGAGAGACGAGTACCAGCAGGTCCTTTCTGTGGAATTTCCTGAGCCACGTGAGAGAGGAGCACAGCAAATTCTTAGAACAAGATCTGTCCTGTCTCTCCTTGTGTCCTGGAGTATATACGCTGGTTGAAATGGGATGAGCTCCTGTTTGGGAGGAACTTTGAGGTTTTATTTCTTAAAATAGAAAATGGTGAGCATCCTGACGATAGAAGTCCTGTATCAGGTTCAGGCCGGAAGGACCACTTTGGGCTTGGCTCCAGATGATGTCAGCGGAAGTCAGGTGCAGACTCGGCCTTCAGAGCCCCCAAGGGGACAGGGCCAGGGGCCGGGCCTGGAGCGTCTCCCAGAGGCAGATATAGCTCAGTGTTGTCTTGGGAAAAATCTTTCAGAACCTCAGTTTCCGGTCAGTAGAATGGGATCAATAAGACCTACTTTTTGGGGTTGTATGAAGAATGAGAAAAAAAATAGTCCTAGCTGGTTTGGCTCAATGGATAGAGCAATGGCCTGTGGACTGAAGGGTCCCTGGTTCGATTCCGGTCAAGGGCATATGCCCGGGTTGCAGGCTTGGCCTCCAGTGAAGGGCATGCAGAAGGCAGCGGATCAATGATTCTCTCTCATCATTGATGCTTCTATCTTCTCTCCCTCTCCTTTTTTGAAATAAAAGTATATTTAAAAAGAAGAATTAGAAAAAATACATCTAAAGCATGCAGCACACTGCCTTTGGTGGGTCAAGGCAGTTGAGAAGCCATTCTAGGCCTGGAAAAAACCAGCGAGTTTGCTTTGTGACAACTTCAAATGAGCACCAAGACCAGGCCAGCCAATTTCTTTTGGTCAAGATCAACATCCCTTGGTTATTTCATCCAGGGAGAGCAAAATGCGTGAGATGCATATGCTGACACTCCCCTATCCCAGTGGTCGGCAAACAGCGGCTCGCGAGCCGCTCTGTTGACTAATGAGTTTGCCGACCACTGCCCTATCCTGTCTGCCCCAGTGCCAGCCTCGACTCATCACCTGGAAGTGGCCTCCATATTAATCCAGGTCGGCAGGAGAGACGCAGCCTGCTCGTCGCCCCTGCAGTGTGTGGTGTAGGTGAGGTCCTGATCTGCACCCTCACCCCTGCACGACCGCGTCTTCTGAACGTCCCGTCTCAGCAGGAATCTGGCCGCATCCCAGCCCTCTAACGCTCTGCTCTGTTTTTACACCTGGTTTTAGAGCGGCTAGTCCCTTCTACCCATCAGACGTGTTACTTCTCACTTCCTTCCAGCTTTTAATTCCGCAGCATCTCCGTTAGCGCGAAACCCCCCGAAGGAATTTGTTTCGATGACCTTGAGGGAGTCTAAGGACAGGTACTTCACAGAAGCTCTGGGCCCACTCCTCAACGCTTAGGGCGTCCCTGACCTGTGCCAACCTGCGATGTCCGATGGAGCCATCACAGCGCCTCGCTTTGCAAAGCTCAGTGTGGGGAAGGTAGAAAGTGGGAAACCGCATTCTTTTATTTAGCTCCCCCTCCCCCCTGTGGCAGAGCAGAAACCACCTCGTTTTACAGGGAGAACAGAGGCCGAACGAGCTGAGTCTGTTAAAAGTTGGTTTTTAGCAGCACGCTGGGGGACGCTTTTGTGGGGGACACCCTCTCCCTTGCTGGCAGCAGACTAGACCCCCAGGAGCATGAATGGGACAGGCAGTTGGCCACCCAGCAGACATTCTTCCCTCCCTCCAGAGCTCAGGGATTGGGGTACACAGCAATGGGACCAGGCCGGGAGTCACTTCCAGCCTAAGTCGTTCTTGGTGGTTCCATTCCCCCTTGCCATGTGTTTGCTCTCCTGGTCTCTCTTTCAGCCAAGTGACTCAGAGCCAGCCGAGGAGACTTAGGGGAAGACAAGGAGGGGTCTTTCTGGATCAGAGAGGAATGAGTGTGAGGAGAGAGCCCCTTCCTCCCGATTTGGCTCCTTCCCTCTTCATTCGGCTTCCTCTGCCGTGAGAATGCGATGCTGGAGCTGTGGCAGTCATCTTGTGATCACGAGGCAAGACACACTGAGGTGGCTGAGCAAAAAGCAAAAGGATCTTGGTTGGGGTCGTTCATCTTCCAGCCACTGAAGGAATTCTAAGACTCTTCCTAAATGCCTCTTCATAAATGAGATCACAAATGTCTTTGTAGTTTCACCGGTTTAAGCCTGGGTTTCTCAAAGTGTTGTCCATGGACCAGCAATGTCAGCATCACTGTTTTTTTAGGTTTTGTTTTGTTTTGTTTTGTTTTTCAAAATGCAGACTCCTGCCAAAACCCGTTTGGCTCAGTGGATAGAGTGTCAGCCTGTGGACTGAAAGGTCCCAGGTTCGATTCCAGTCAAGGGCATGTACCTTGGTTTCAGGCACATCCCACTGAGGGGTGTGCAGGAGGCAGCTGATAGATGTCTTTCTCATCGATGTTTCTAACTCATCTCTCTCCCTTCCTCTCTGTAAAAAAAAAAAAAATCAATAAAATATATTAAAAACAAAACAAAACAACACCAAGAAAAAACAGGATGCAGACTCCCTACTTGCCCAGACCTGCTGGGTAGAACCTGCAAGATAAGGTTCCTCTGGGGATTCCCACCAAGGTTGCACAGCACTCGCCTAGATGTTATTCCCCTGAAGCAGGAGTGTGGGGGCTCTTTTGATCATGGATAATTCCACAATTAGAAACACACGTGACAATCTACGTTTTGGGATAGCGGAAACAGGTTTTTACAAATGCCTACCTTTCCTAGATTTGTACTTGCCTTTCTGTTCCTGCTCTCTCCTCCCCATTCCACCGTCCCTCCCTTTCTTCCCATTATGGTTTTCTTGAGGTGTAATTTATATATTGTAAAGTTCACCCATTCTAAGTGAACAGTTTGAGTTTATATAGTTGTGCAGCTACCCCCATAATTAAGCTTTAGAACACTTCCATCATCCTAAAACATTCACTTTTGCCTCTTTATAGTCAACCTTACACTAGCTATTTAAAATTATTGACAGCCACCCGGCTGACAAGGCTCAGTGGTTGAACATTGACCTATGAACCAGAAGTCATGGTTCAATTCCGGGTCAGAGCCTGGGCTGCGGACTCGATCCCCAGTGCGGGGTATGCAGGAGGCAGCCAATCAATGATTCATTCTCTCTAATCATTGATGTTTCTATCTCTCTCTTCTTCTCCCTTCTTCTTGGAAATCAATAAAAATATATTTAAAATAAATAAAATAAGATACTGATGGCTGCCTACAGCAGGCATGTTAGACTCAAAGGCTAACACGGGCCAGATAAGGTTTAAGTTTATGTGGGCCACAAAAAAATAAAAACCAAAAGCTTCCATTTTCATAGAAACATAGGTTTATTTCGATAGAGATATGCTGAATCTAAAGGGCTGAAATAAATGAGTCATTGTTAACATAAAATAATAGAACATTTTAATAAAAATTAACATATTTTTCTTAAACATTAACTTACAAGACACTGAATAACTGCACAAATGAACGTCACGCAAATAAACTTATTTTTCTTGTTCTCCAAAAGTGAAATATTTCTTGTTGTGCACACCAAACAAGCCAGTCCAACACTAGTGATGTGGCCATCGGCTGCTAAAATATTCGCTGCCGGTATTAGTGGACAGAAATGGTGAGCCTGTGTGTAAAGTGCATAAAGGAAATGAATGCAACAGGATTATAGTCATCAGTCATTAGTGAACATTGTTAATAACTAGAGGGCCAGTGCACAACAGCCTGGCCTATGCCCTCTTGCAGTCCAGAGCCCTTGGGGGAAGTCCCCCTCCCTGCCTAAGCCAGCAATCAGACATCCTTAGCACTGCTATGGAGGTGGGAGAGGCTCCTGCCAATACCACTGTGCTCACCAGCCGTGAGCCTGGCTCCTGGCTGAGTGGCACTCCTGTGCTTAGAATCTTCCCCCTGGTGGTCAGTGCGTGTCATGGCAACTGTTCATTCGGCTGTTTGGTTGATTTGCACATTATCCTTTTATTATATACTAGAGGCCCAGTGCATGAAATTCATGCATGGGGGTGTGTGTCCCTCAGCCCAGCCTGCACCCTCTCCAATCTGGGACCCCTTGAGGGGTGTCCGACTGCCCGTTTAGGCCCAATCCTACCTAAACGGGCAGTCAGACATCCCTCTCACAATCCAGGACTGCTGGCTCCCAACTGCTCATCTGCCTGCCTTCCTGATTGCCCCTAATCACTTCTGTCTGTCAGCCTGATCACCCTTAACCACTCTCCTGCCAGCCTGATTGATGCCTAACTGCTCCCCTGCCAGCCTGATTGCCTCTAACTGCACTCCCCTGCAAGCCTGGTCACCCCAAAATTCCTTCCTCTGCTGGCCTGGTCACCCCTAACTCCCCTCCCCTGCAGGCTTGATCACCCCCAACTGCCCTCCCTTGCAGGCCTGTTTCCTCCCAACTGCCCTCCCCTGCTGGCCATCTTGTGGTGGCCATCTTGTGTCCACATGGGCGCAGCCATCTTGTGTGTTGGACTGACAGTCAATTTGCATATTACTCTTTTACTAGATAGGATGAGTAGGGGCCTAGTGCATGAATTTGTGCACCTTGAAAGGAACTGTGGTCCATGAGGCTGTGATGGGCATAGGGATGGGTCTCAGCCCATCCTCCGCACCCCCACCAGGCCACTCCTGCCTCAGACCCTGGTCCCCTTGTCTGCTGGTAGCTCCGCTCCTGCCACAGCAGCCGCTCCCATGCGCTGATGGCGCCAGCCCCACTCACACCCACTTATGGGGCAGAGTTATTGGGGCCAGTGCCAGCAGTGGGTGCAAGCGGTGGCTGCTGCCCTGATCACCCCTCAGGAGCAGGGGGAGGTGGAGAAGCCCTCAGGGGTGACCGGGGGCTGGCAGCTGCTGTTTGTACCTGCTGATGGCGCCAAGCGATCAGAACCGGTGATGGGCACTGGCAGTGGGTGCAAGTGGTGGCTCTGGTGCTGGCAGTGGGTGTGAGTAGGACCAGTGCTGGCAGCAGGTGTGAGTGCCAGGTGGAACCGTGACACAGGGGAGCAAAGAATTTTCAGTAACCACCAAAAGCTCGTCCTGATGACAGTGACTGGTGCCCTGCTTTGGTCTGGCATCCCCACACACCATCCCACCATGGCCAACACCTAGCATGTTCTTCATGCGCCCCCTGGTGGTCAGCGCACATCATAGCAACCAATTGTTTCACCATTCTATTTGCATATTAGAGTTTTATATATATAGAAGATTATGTATAACAGCACATTGTAAAAATTAAGTTACAACATTTTTATTAAAATATTTCCTACATACCATTATATTGGCTGGGCTGCAAAAATATTTATTGTGGGCCTCATGCAGCCCGTGGACCAAGAGTTTGACATGCTTGGCCTACAGTGTGAAGAGTCCCAAACTTGAATGGACTAGCCTGCAGCAAAAATGCTAACACTTAGCTAAAAGTGGCTCCTTATTGGCCAAGGGCTCTGTGACACGACTTCCAGGCACAGAAGTATTTTTACACAGAAAATTAGTTTTAGTAAATTTCTGTCACATAGTAATGCATCATATATTGACTGGCACTTTAACGTGTAGAATTTGTAAGTTAAAAGAACCTTGACCTTCTTAAACCCTTGCTGATTTGTCTACATAGTTTTTAACCTGGACTGGCTATTTGGTTGTTAGACCATGACAGTTTGCAGAGAGGTGAAATTACTTCAAATATTTTATTCAGCAATAGTCAGTCACATGTGTCTGAAGTATCGTAAATTCTGAAAATACAGAGGACAATATTGTAAAGTTTTATCATCTTAGGCGGGTTCTAAGAGTCCTTTTATTACATGTGGTAGAAGCCCATGGTTGCGTACATGTTACATGTTTCTTTTGTAAATGTGGAATATATTTTCCTTTGTGATCCATGCCTTTATTTTATTTATTTAATCGTTACCCATGGATATTTTCCATTGATTTTTAGAGAGAGTGGAAGGGAGAGACAGAGAAAAACATCGATGTGAGAGAGACGTATCGATTGGTTGTCTCCTGCACCCACCCGACCAGGGCTGGGGAACCTGTAGTCAAGGCACGTGCCCTTGACTAGAATCAAACCCGGGACCCTTCATTCTATGCACTGACACTCTATCCACTGAGCCAAATCGGCTAGGGTGAGATCCATGCCTTGCCTTTCACCTCTAGGCAGCCATCACTTCCCCCTCCCCCAACCTGTAGTTCTAGAATCAGACTGGCTGAGTTTGCATTCCCCCTCTGCTATTTACCGGTTTTGTGACCTCAGAAAAGTGTTAACCTCTCAGTTTCTCTACCTGCAAAACGGGGACAGTAGCAGTACTAACTGCGTAGATTTGCTGGAAAGATTAAATGTGGTTAAACAGGGAAAGCAGGACTGGCTTTGGCATGGTCAAGGTTGGCTATCATCATCATCATCGTTCCTATCATCATCTCTAGGCTCTAAACTGATTACTGGTGAAACCTCCCATTGAGCTATTTTCCGAGCTTCCCAAGTTCTTTAATGACCAAACTTAAGACATCACCTGCCCCCCAAAGTGTCCTGAGGCTACTTCCCTGTTGCTGCACATGGTGCCAGTCACTGTTCTCCCAGGCCCGGAACCCCGGGTCTCCTTCAGCTCTTCTCCCCCTGCAGTCAGTGGCCTGTGTTCGTAGCACACGCCTCGCGGGGCTAGAACCCACGCTTTGTCTTCCTTTCCATTCCCATTCAATCTTCATGAACTTTCATTTGGCTTATTCATTCACTGGGTAGAGTTTCCGGAGGGGGGGGGGAGGCCCTGCCTGGACCCAGGCGGGTGGAGGGTGTGGGCTGGAAGGACAGGGTTGGGTGCAGGAAGGGCCTCTGTGTTATGAGGGGCAGGGCTCTGAGAAGGACTAGGCTGCATCTCAGGGCCCCCGCGTATTTGAACTGCCTTTACTTTTACATGTTCCTGGTGGCCACCTCTCTTGGCTTGTCATCGGCTTGAATGGTCGCCAGAAAACTTTATTTATTCATTTATTTTTGCCAGAAAACGTGAGGAAGCGTTTTAGCCCCGTACCTGCTCTTCATCTTCGTTATCTTCATAGGTGACCATCTCATCTACGGTGTGCGTTCGACTCAGTTTAAAGCCCCGGAAGAGTGATACTGTTCTCAGTGGCCGTCCTTAGTGCTGTATTGATGAGTGAAACCTTGGGTTGCCTTGGCAACACAGACGTCCTTCCTGTTACTATAAAAAGGGATGCAGCGGCTGCAGTCAGGAGGCAACCGGTGCCTTACAGAATCTTTGCGGCAGACAAGTGCCCACAGGGAAATGCCGGAGTCTGGGATAACTCCGATCCAATGCTGAAGTCTTCCTTTTAGTGCTGATGAAATCAAGTGAACCCCTTTTTCAAATGCTTATTGGATCTTATGGGAATCAGAGCTGACTCCTCCATCTCTCCGTTTTCCCCAGCGCCCCTGGGAAGTGGGAGGACATCTGCTGTAAGACACACTATGGATCATTCTCATCAGCAGAGATGATGACTGAGGCTGTTGTTTGTACTCAAGTCTTTAGGAAGGAACTTCTTTGCCCCGAGGTTCTATGAAGGCCATGTGAAGGCTGACGGAGTGTGTTTGCCTCCCTGGATGGCCTGTTTGGGGGCAGTGACCATGCCCTGTAAGCCTTCCCATTGCAGGTCCCGAGGGCAGCGGGCTGTCTTTGCCGCCACTGCAAATTCGCACCATAGCGTCACCGCATTGCTCTCCAGGAAAGTGGCATTGGGACAGTTTCTTCTATGATGCTTGTTCTGAAACCCTTAATATTACTACTAATGCATTAACTTGTTATTTTTAAATATTTTTATTGATTTCAGAGAGGGAAGAAGAGGGGGGGAGAGAGATAGATACATCAATGATGAGAGAAAATCACTGATTGTCTGCCTCCAACATGCCCCTTACTGGGGATTGGGCCCACAACCCAGGCACATGCCCTTGACCAGAATCAAACCTGGGACCCTTCAGTCTGCAGACCGATACTCTATCCACTGAGCCAAACCTGCTAGAGTCGCATGCACTTCGTTACAGTCCTACCCAGGGAACAAAGTATGCTTATTGGTGATGTTGAATACCTACTAGAATTTGATCAATTCTCTACTTTTGAAAAATAATTTTATAATACAATGAATATTACTACAATTGCTACAGTGTTTTAGCAGAGATGCCCACGTGGGCAGTGTGTATTTATTGTGTATTTATCATTTTTAGCTTTATTGTGTACTTTTCATTTTTAGCTTTTTTCTTAGTGCTGTATATTGAAGTGACATGAACCAAGGTGTATGCGAAACTGGACACAATGGGTCCAGGGACTCCCGTCACAACTTGAGCCAAATTAAGCAGGGTCGAATCATATATGAGTGTTTATTCCAATAATGCCGGCTGTATGGGGAGAGCACATAGTTATGACGTGTAGCTGCAAGTGTCACATGGAAAGGGGAGGGGAGGGTCTGCAGTTCCGCCTGCAGGAGCTCAAAGCCCGATAAGAAGGTGGCTAATCTGTGAAGCTACAAACCGCTCAGCCCCTTCCTGGTTCCGGAGACTGGTCAGATTCCTGAGAAAACTCCCGGAGCGGGTCAGGGTCTGGGCACAGCCACCAAATCAAAGCGTGTCCTGTCCTTGGTCTGTTCCCCAAAATGTGTTTCTTTTCTGAGTCATGGACCCATCGAGGCCTCTTATCTTTCGACAGCCTTGTTTCATCCTCCAGTTCCCCAGGGCCTGGAAGCGAACTTCTCATCTGTAGCTAGTGGGGTGACTGATTATTAGACACCCGTGGCTCTATTCTCATTACATGCCGTGGCTCTATCCTCATTACATGCCCTTCCCCACTATCCTGTGCAGTGGAAGGATATCACGCGAGCCCAGCTTGCAGGTTGGAGAAACTTCACAACCTTGGCACTGCTGCCATCTGGGGCTGGGTGATTGTGTGTGTGTGTGTGTGTGTGTGTGTGTGTGTGTGTGTGTGTATACTCTAGTCTAGTCTAGCAGTTTCCCTGATCTCTACCCACTGGATGCCAGGAGCATCCCGCCAAGTTGTGACAAACCAAACTGGACATTATCAAGTGTCCTCTGGGGGCACACAGCCCTGGTTGAGAACCAGTGCGCTAGAGTGGAAGGTTTTTGTAGCATGCTGTTTTTGTTTTTATTTTTATTAACATTTAAAAAATATATTTTATTGATTTTTTTACAGAGAGGAAGGGAGAGGAATAGAGAGCCAGAAACATCGATGAGAGAGAGACATGGATCAGCTGCCTCCTGCACGCCCCCTACTGGGGATGTGCCTGCAACCAAGGTACATACCCTTGACCGGAATCGAACCTGAGCCAAACCGGTTTCGGCAATTATTTTAACATTTTTAACCTGTGAGGTACTTTATTTTTTTAATTTATCTTTATTGTTGAAAGTATTACAGATGTCCCCCTTTTTTCCCCATTGACCCCCTCCACCCCACACCAGCCCCCCTCTAGGCCTTCACCACATTATTATCTGTGTCCATGGGTTATGCATGTATGCATAGAAGTTCTTTGGTTAATCTCACCCACCCCTGTCTTCCCTCTGAGATTCATCTGTCTAGAGTCCTCACTCTAGACTGTTGTTTTTAAAGGCAGTGGTCATTTAAGCACTGATTTTGGCTCAGCTGTAATACAGATCTGACTGTTTGGCCAATTCAAAATGAGCTGAATCCAAACCCAGTTGCCAGGATGGGCTACTATGCTTCAATAGCAACAGTATATTGTTGTTCTTTTTTAAAAACATATATATTTTATTGATTTACAGAGAGGAAGGGAGAAAGAGAGTTAGAAACATCGATGAGAGAGAGACATCGATCAGCCGCCTCCTGCACGCCCCTACTGGGGATGTGCCTGCAACCAAGATACATGCCCTTGACTGGAATTGAACCTGGGACCTTTCAGTCCGCAGGCCTACGCTCTATCCACTGAGCCAAACTTGTTTTGGCATATTGTTGTTCTTTTTAAAAATATGTATATTTTTATTGATTCCAGAGGAGAAAGATAGAAGCATCAGTGATGAGAGAGAATCATTGATCGGCTGCCTCCTGCATGCTCCTTATTGGGGGATCAAGCCTGCAACCTGGGCATGTACCCTGACCAGGAATTGAACTGTGACCTCCTGGTTCATAGGTCAGTCGACACTCAACCACTGAGCCACGCTGGCCAGGCGCTCTTGGAGTTTAAAAAGAATCAATTTGACCTGGAAGCTGTTGCAGCCTCAAGGCCTCAAAGTGCCCTTGAAGATGTCCTTCAGAACGAGGGCTGCGCTGCGGGGGCAGATGCAGAGCCGGTAGTTTGGGGCAGGGTGGAACAGCTTTGCTGCGAGTGCGCTTCAGGGAGAAAAGACACAAAAGGTTGCAAGTTTCCAAGTTCTTAAACATAGTGTGTCTGCACATTGTTTGCAATGCTGGAGTGATTTATTTTCTAGCCCATTTCCCCTTTGCATTTTGTTTAAAACTTGAGGCATCTTTTCGGAACTGACACCAGCTGGTGGGGAAGCAGGTCTGAGCACCACACTTACGATTTGGCTTTGGTTTTAGGGATCCTGTCAGTGGCCCCTCAACTCGCTGGCTGATGGAACTGCAGCCATTTCTGATGTGGGGCTGAGCTTCCGCCAGCTGATACTGGGAATAGAGGGGCCTGCAGTGGAGGGTGCACTGTGGATGGTTGTGTCGCAGCAGTGGTCAAAGTTCAGGTCTGGTGCCCAGTGAGATGGCAGAAGGGGAGGAAGCAGCCTTCAAACCAAGGGCGTGTCTTCAGAGGATCCCCAAAAGGCCCCTGCCAACACTGTAACAGCAAGGGTGGAATTAAGGGACCCCAAGTGCCCGTGAGCATGCCAGTGTGTACAAATACTCCGGAAAGAGCACATAATAAGGGGCGTGGGACAAGGCGCTCTCTGATCTGCCTTGTTCATGCCAAGGGGCACAACTCTTCCCAAATAATGACCTTATAGGTAACTGGGCTGGGGGTGGCATGGAGATTGGCCCAAATGGTCTTCAGTGAGCTCTGAGAACCTTTATACATCTTGTACTTTTTAAAAAAATATATATATATTTTTATTGATTTCAGAGAGAAAGGGGGAGGGAGGGAGAGATAATTAAGTTGAATTTCACTAGCCATCCATTCATTGTTTTCTTTCAATCACCTTTGACTTTGTGTACTCTCCTTCTAAGTGAATTATCAGCTGGGCAGAGCAAGTCTTGAATGGCAACTGCGACTCTTAGGAAGTTGTGGGGGGTTTCCTGGGGGAAATTTCGGGGGTTCTTGGGAAGACTGGAATGTGGAGCTTATGATTCCAGGGCCTGGGGCTCAGGGCCCCGGTGGAAGTCTGCCGCAACTTGTTTGATCTGTGCTCTCATTTTTCAGGGAAAGGGAGCCAGCTGTGGCTAGTCCCCTGCCAAGTGTTTTCACAAGCCTCTCCCCAACCCTGGAAAGTAGGTAATAATATTCCTGCCTCACAGAAGAGGAGCCCAAAGCTCTGACATGGAAAGAGATTTATTCAAGGTCTCTTGACTGGGTACTGTTGGGCTAAGAGCGTTACATATATTCTTTTTTAAAAAACAGATATTTTATTGATTTTTTACAGAGAGGAAGGGAGAGGGATATAGAGTTAGAAACATTGATGAGAGAGAAACATCGATCAGCTACCTCCTGCACGCCCCCTACTGGAGATGTGTCCGCAACCAAGGTACATGCCCTTGACCGAATCGAATCTGGGACCTTTCAGTCCACAGACCCGACGCTCTATCCACTGAGCCAAACCAGTTAGTACATATATTCTTTAAGCTTCACATAATGACACAGTTTCTACTATTATACCTGTTTAACAGATGAGGAAACTGAGGCGTGGATGCTTTCCCAGTGGTCACACTGTTACTGTGTGCTGGGCCCGTTTTATTACCACGCCCCTCCGTGCACCCCAGCAAGAACAGTTCCCAGTTTCTGGCCATCAAGATCCCTAGGTCAGCGCTCCTCCTTTCCTCTCAGAATTTAGTTGATGCGTCAGCTCACCAGTCAGCCAGACTGGCCTCAAATCCAAACTTTGCTACATTCCAAACTGTGACTTTGGGCAAATTTCTTAACCTCTTGGAGTCTCAATTTCCTCATCTGTAAAATGGGGATGCCTTCCACCTTCTAGGATTATTGTGAGCATTAAATAAGATTTGGTGAGCATAATGCCTGGCAGGAAATAATAAATGGTTCCTTTAGAGAAAGACAATCTGGCCCATGAATATAAAGTGGGCCCAGTTGAATTTGATAACGTGGCATGTTTCTATTTGGCTCTGGGGAAGTGTATCTGAGCTGCTGGTTCCTGGGGTGCGTAGATAAGTGCGTATGATATAACTAGGTGATACACTGTTGAAATGGTGAAGAACAGCGTGGTTACCACCTCCACAGTGCGTGTGAAGTGCCATGTACATAATCTTTTTTAGTGAGCCATTATCCTGCTAAAGATGGAATCGCATTTCTCCTAATATACCAGCAGGGACTTGTGTCTACATGTGTAGACACAAACAATGAGCAGCAACTTGGCAGAAGATGAGAAATCAAGGAGGACCCATCCCTGTCCTGGTATAATTTTTTATGGAAAAAGAATGCCCGCCCTGGATTTACCTGGCAGTGCTGTGTGCACTCTCTCTGATCGCCCCTAAGGGAAGGTAGCATGCTTGGTCTTCGGATATGTGTGCGGAAGCCCTCGGTGCTGCAAAACAAAGAGGGACAAGTAGGAGCAGGTGGCTAGAACACTTCCCTTGGAGTAGCTCAGTTTGTGGAGCTCCCACTGTGTTGGCTGCAGCAAAGCAGTGCCAGAGATCTCTTCTGCCTCTGCCTGTAACCCAGGCACTACTGTTACCTCCCTCTTATTTTATTTTATTTTTTTACTAGAGGCCCAGTGCACAGTTTTATAGGGTCCTTTGGCCTGGCCTGCGCCCTCTCGCAATCCAAGACCCCAGCCGGGGAAGAACTGCAGAAGGGCTTCGGGGTGTGTCCGACCCATCTCGCCCACTTCTGATTGGCCGGACCCCAGCAGCAAGCTAGTCTACTGGTCAGGGCGTCTGCCCCCTGGTGGTCAATGCATGTCGTAGTGACTGGCCATTCTGCCATTTGGTCAATTTGCATATTAGCCTTTTATTATATAGTATATATTTTTATTGATTTCAGAGAGGAATAGGGAGGAGGAGAGAGATAGAAACATCAATGAAGAGAAAGAATCATTGATTGGCTGCCTTCTGCATGCCCCCTACTGGGGATTGAGTCCACAACCCAGGCATATGCCCCGACTGGGAATTGAACTGTGTCCTCCTGGTTCATAAGTCAATGTTCAACTCCTGAGCCACACTGGCTGGGCCACCACTACCTTCATTTACACAATGGGGGACTGGGAGCAGACTGGCTGTAACCCCGGGCAGAGGGTTTCATGGCAGATTGGTGAAGACTACAAGGTGAAGAGGAGGAGATCCATTCTCATTACCGTTTGACCTCAATGTCAGACTGCTCTGCTCTTCGTGATTGTTTGGACCTCACTCAGTTCAAAACGAAAAACAAGCAAACAAAACCCTACAATAAAAGCTGGTCATCCTCTTACCTGTGCAGATGTGATTTAAGAGAATTGTTTAGGAATCATTTGAGTCATTTAGTAATACAGTGGTACCTTGAGGTACGAGTGCCCTAACATACGAGATTTTTGAGATACGAGCCGTCGAGTGAGCGATTTTTTGCTTTGAAATACGAGCAACAGTTGAGATAGGAGTCATCGCGCGGATCGGCCGGCTGCACACGACCCACCAGTTTACCGCGACTCGAGCGTCTCCTAGTTTCCCACGCCTCAAGGTTACGGAACGAATTAAACTCGTATCTCGAGGTACCACTGTACCCTTATCATGGCTGCCATTTTTCTGGAAAATGTAATTATTCAGTAGTTTTTAAAGAACCCTCTAGGAATTGCAGTAGTGTATTTTACAAAAACATCGTAACAGCATAGATTGGTGTATATTCTTAGGTAGTTCCCTATGTCTCCACTTCTTTCTTTCCGAGGACTTTTGGGTGTCTGTGTGCATCTTTTTTTTTAATGTATTTTGATACCTGGCTTGTAGCAGATGAGAAATGGATTCGATCAGCAGTTCTCAAGGTGGGGCACCTGGGAACTCACTGGAAGTGCAGATTCCCAGGCCCCACCCCCGGTCTGCTGCATCAGAAGCTCTGGGGAGTGGGGGCCCAGCAGTCTGTTTAAACAAGTCTTCCAGGGGGTTTTCCTGATGTATGCTAAAGCCCCAGAATCGCTGGGTTAGTGCCCCCCAGATTCTCAGCTGAGTTATTAAGCTCTTGGGAGAAATGGCATGTTACAAAGCACAAAGTGCAGTTGAAGCCACCTAATTCTGGTCTTATCAGAGACAGAAAATGGAATAAATGGTCCCTGAAGGGTCTTTCAGACCCTGCGACTTCCCTAAGGCTAGTTCTTGCAGAGGTATTTGTTTCTAAACATAAATATCCCAAATGACAGCACCCCATGTGATAGGCAAAGAAATAGAATCCAGTAGGCAAAACAGATGAAAAGCAATTCAGAACTTTACTGGACACGTGAAGTGTTAGCATTGAATTCTAACCTGCGGCTCCTTGCCCGTTCCTCTGGTTCCCAGTGTCACACACACACACACACACACACACACACACACACACCCTACCTACCTTCTGAGGGCCACACTGTACTCAACTTTCAGGCGTAATTCTCCCCGGAGGCAGCCTGACATGGTTCCCCACTCCCTTGTCCTCCTTGTCTCACTTCCTTCTCTTTCGTCGCCTCACAGTGTTGCTCTCCTGGCCAATGTCAGTGATCAAAGCCCATTCACTCCGTGCAGTCCCGAAGCCCTTCTGCCTGTGCACTCCATCCATATGACAGAAGCGCAAGAACTGAGCCGCCCTATTGGGTGAGCAGAATGGAGGAAGCTGAGAGGATAAAGACTGTTCTTTTTCTGGTGGAGGACAGAGAGCAACCCTCTATCTTTTTCTGTTTTTGTTATTTTTTTAAAAATATATTTTATTGATTTTTTACAGAGAGGAAGGGAGAGGGATAGAGAGCTAGAAACATTGATGAGAGAGAAACATCAATCAGCTGCCTCTTGCACACGTCCTGCTGGGGATGTGCCTGCAACCAAGTACATGCCCTTGACCGGAATCGAACCTGGGACCCCTTAGTCCACAGGCTGATGCTCTATCCACTGAGCCAAACTGGTGAGGGCCCTCTCTCTGTCTTGAAGCAAGTAGAGCATTGAATTGAGCCCCTGAGTGCTCTTTCCCCTGAAACTCCATGATGTGGAATTTTGAAAGTGCCAATCATGCATGAAATGTACTTTTCGGGGATTTTGTGCATTGTTCACTGGTGTGATTTTAACAGTATTAAAGGTTGATTTATTAATATTCTTAGAGTGCCTTTAATGCATATGAATTTCATTTAGAGAAAAATCAGGTTGCCAGGCAACCATCGTCTTCAGCTCTTCGTGTTATAGGTTTTCATCACAGTCCACTGCACTGAGTGGTCATCCTGAGGCATGGATGGACACCGGCAGGAGCTACTGGGAACTGGGATCTAGCTCCACCCGGAAATTCATTTAAATAGAAAGTTTACTGACCCTTTGGGGTTGCAATTCGTTTTGAGATTTTAGAAGTGTATTTTTATTTATTTCAGAGAGGGGGGAGGGAAAGAGAGAGAAACATCAATAATGAGAGAGAATCGTGGATCGGCTGCCTCATGCACATCCTCCTCCACCACTGGGGATTGAGCCCACAACCTGGGCATGTGCCCTGACTGGGAATCGAACAGTGACCTCCTGGTTCATAGGTCGACACTCAACCACTGGGCCATGCCAGGCAGGTTGGTTTTAAGATTTTAATTGAAAATATGAGGCAGGAATATATGATGCTTTCTGAACAAAAACAGTATATCTGCATGCAAACATGAACCAAGGTTCTGGATTCTGTCCATTGATTTTCAGTTCCCGCTGGTAGAACTGAAGTCCAGTGAGGTTTTAGGCTCTGACTATTATTCTCTAGCATATTTTTATATATCCTATTACCCCTCCCCGGAATTTTCATCTTCCTGGCCTTCATTGCTGATCTTGCCTCGCATGACCCTCTCTCTCTACCCCCAGGGAAAGCAGCAGAGTCTAAGAGAAATCACAACAGGTTAAAGGGTCAGAGAGATAATGAGTCCTTCTACTTAATATGACATTAGATACATCACTTGACCTTTCTGAGTCTGCATTTCTTTAATCTAAGAATATAACCTTCCTCTAAAAATAATGGCAACTAACATTTAATGAGCATTTACTATAATGGAAAGTTCTCCACATATATAATTTCATGTAATCACAATCACTATTTATCACAACACACTATCATTTATTGGCACAGTAGCAGACTGCCCGGTTGGTGTTGCTCAGGGTTTGAGCATCAACCCATGAACCCAAAGGTCGCTGGTTTGATTCCCGGTCAGGGCACATGCCTCAGTTTTGGGCTTGACCCACAGGAGGGGATGTGTAGGAGGCAGCCGATCAATGTTTCTATCTCATCATTGATGTTTCTCTCTTTCCCTTTTCTGAAATCAATAAAAACATATTAAAACAGCCCTGACTGGTTTGGCTCAGTGGATAGAACATCAGCCTGCAGACTGAAGGGTCCCAGGTTCGATTCCAGTCAAGGCCTTGTTCCTTGGTTGTGGGCTCATCCCCAGTAGGGGGCATACAGGAGGCAGCTGATGGATGTTTCTCTCTTATCGATGTTTCTAACTCTATCCCTCTCCCTTCCTCTATGTAAAAAATAAAAACTAAATAAAATATATTTTAAAAACATATTAAAACAAAAACAGTAGCAGACTAGTTTATTTTTCTTTTTTTAAATATATTTTATTGATTTTGGTTTTTTTTTTTAACAGATGATAGATCTGGTTCCAACAAAACATTTTTTAAATTTTTGAGAGGAAAAAGTAAAACTAGTAATTGGGGGACTTGGAAGAAGGCCACCGATGGGATTAACTCCATCAGAAGTTCCGGGTGTGCTAGCCAGCAGCCTGGGGTTACAAGCCCTCCAGACCCTTTGGACGTGCACTCCAGTAAGAGGAGCAGACCAAGGTCTCTGTCCCGCCGCCACACCTTACAGTCACATGGGAGCTTTGAAAGCACCAAGGCCCTGGCCATCCCTCTGTGGACCAGGTCAGCCTCTGGGAGGGAGACACAGGCACTTGCGAGTTTTAAAACTCCCGGGAGATGCCATTGTGTGGCCACCGTTGAGAGCCAATGGTCTCCCCCGTGCTTAGCCTGATCATCACAGCTGGCATTGACCTTCCCGCTTGATGAGCGCTTCATTCCTGGTCCCCTTTCTTTTTTAAAAAAAATATATTTTACTGATTTTTTACAGAGAGGAAGGGAGAGGCATAGAGAGTTAGAAACATCGATGAGAGAGGCATCCATGAGCTGCCTCCTGCACACCCCCTAATGGGGATGTGCCTGTAACCAAGGCACGTGCCCTTGACCAGAATCGAACCCAGGACCTTTCAGTCCACAAGCTGATGCTCCATCCACTGAGCTGAACCGGTTTCGGCTGCTTTTGGGGGGGAACATTGCAGTTGCACAGATGTGAGTATGATTGGGAAGGCTACTTTAAAATTCATGTAATGCAATTAATTTTTAAAAGTCAAACACAGCTGGCTTCCCCTAAAAACTTTGTGTTTCGATAATGGTTATTACCAGTACCATGAATAATTGAATAATAGCGTCTCATTAATATTCTAGTGGGAGAGTGCCTCGGGCTAATAAAATTCAGTTTAAAATTAGGTTTTAAAAATGTATTCCTGCGGCCCAGACACAGTGAGCGGGAAGTTATTCTAAACAAGAGCAAATCAGTGACGCATGGAATTTTATGTTGCTCTGTTAACATGAAAGAGGTTAGCAGCTCAGGATCCCAGTTTCGCTCTCATTTCCTGCCCGATGAAGTGCCCAGGAAAAGGCCTCTTTTTCGGGGCTGCACATCACCTGAATATGGTGGTCCTGGGGAGCAAGATGGCATCAAGAATGGGGCAGCAGAAACAGGTTTGGCTCAGTGGGTAGAGCGTCAGCCTGCGGACTGAAGGGTCCCAGGTTCGATTCCTGTCAAGGGCATGAACCTTGGTTGTGGGCACAATCCCAGTAGGGGGTGTGCAGGAGGCAGCTGATTGATGTTTCTAACTCTATCTCTCTCTCTTCCTCTCTGTAAAAAAATCAATAAAAATATATTTTAAAAAAAAAGAATGGGGCAGAAGCCCTAGCCGGTTTGGCTCAGTGGATAGAGTGTCGGCCTGCAGACTGAAGGGTCCCAGGTTCCATTCCGGTCAAAGGCACATTCCCAGGTTATGGGCTCGATCCATCATTGATGTTGGATTCTCTGTCATCATTGATGTTTCTCTCTTCCCTCTCCCTTCCTCTCTGAAATCAATAATATATATTTAAAAAGAATACAACACACACACACACACACACACACACACACACACACACTCACTCTGCTTTATCTTTTGCTCTGAGGGACTGGATATTCTCCAAACTATTCAGATATAATGTCCTTTTACTCAATTCACCAACTAAGCCACTGCTTATGCTTACAGCTAAAAAGATCATCATTGCTTTCATAGGATGTCAACCAACTTTCTAGAGAAGTGCTTCGCTGGAGGTGTCATTGCCAATTTTCAAGCTACCCATTCCAGATAAATCACCCACTGGAGAAAGGGACTCGATAGATGAACTGTGAGGTAGAAGGGAGAGCTGTTGGGCATTCTGCATGCCCATGAGTGTCTTCTCCATATCACCACTTGTATATGAATTGTGATCTATTTCATGGGATACATTTGTCCAAAATCCTTTCCCAGGGAGGTACATTTGGTTGTAACTCTGTGCTCAGATTTGCAGGACTTTTTATCAAAATAAAGCCATGGAGCAAGGGATCCTCTACATATGCCTTTTTTTTAAAAAAGTGTGTGTGTGTGTGTGTGTGTGTGTGTGTGTGTGTCTTGACCCTAGCAAGGGAGCTCAATTGGTTAGAGTGTTGTCCCAGTACACCAAGCGTGACAAACTCGTGGTGCACGGGCCGCATGCAGCCCACACGAATACTTTTGCGACTCAGCCAATATAATGGTATGTAAGAAACGTTTTAATAAAAAATTTGTAGCTTAGTTTTCACAATATCCTGTTATACATAATTATTAATAATGAACTAACGTTCACTAATAACTGACTGCTATAATCGTGTTGCATTCATGTGCCTTACGTGCCTTATGAGTGGAGAGATGGTGTGCCTTACGCACCTTACGCGCAGGCACACCATTTCTCTCCACTAATACCAGCAGCGAATATTTTAGCAGCCGATGACCATGTTATTAGTCTTGGATTAACTTGCTTGGTGTGCACAACAGGAAATATTTCGCTTTCGGAGAACAAGAAAATATTTTTATTTGCATTCAGTGGTAGGTTAATGTTTAAGAAAAAATAATTTTTATTGAAGTGTTCTATTATTTTATGTGAACGATGACTCATTTGTTTCAGCCTTTATCTTCAGCATGTCTCTGGCAAAATAAACCTGTGTTTCTAGGAAAATGGAAGTTTTTGTTTCTTTGTGGCTCACATAAACTTAAACTTGTTTGCTTGGCCTGTGTTAGCCTTTGAGTTTGACATGCTGGCAGTACACCAAGGTTGTGAGTTTGAGCCCTGGTCAAGCACACAATGAACATATAAACAAGTGGAACCACAAGTTGATGTGTCTGTCTGTCTGTCTGTCTCTCCCTTCCCCTTTCCCTCCTCTCTCAAAATCAATAAATAAAAATTAAAAAAAGAGAGAAAATATATGTCTTGGAGTCAGGTTCTTGTATTGGAATCTGGCTTGTCCACTTCTGACGGTGTGATCTCAGACAAGTTAGTTAGCCTCTCTGTGCCACCCTTTCTGCACCTGTAAGATCATGACAGCAATCCAAGTGCACCGGTCCACAGTAACTC
The DNA here is from genome assembly GCA_011751065.1 of Lasiurus cinereus. NCBI lineage: Eukaryota > Metazoa > Chordata > Mammalia > Chiroptera > Vespertilionidae > Lasiurus > Lasiurus cinereus. The sequence goes on along the minus strand of JAAGEH010000411.1, from coordinate 5,425,825 downwards.
TCTGTTGTCACCTCCTGCTATGACAGTAATCCAGGCAGTGCACTGCTCCATAGCAACTGCTCTGTTGTCATCTCCTATTATGATGAAACGTGTGGTGATGACTCAGAGCATCATAATACAGATTTTCTGTGCTTTGAAGGTGTGACTTTTACCAGTACCCACCAGGAGGCAGCCTAAAATCATGTATGTCTACGGAAAATCCAGCTTTCTGTTCCTAAAGCCTCACGGTAAGGTGGCCAGTTTCAAATGTGCTTGGCTCTTTTCCCTACTTTTTTTTCTTTCTTCTGTTTAAAGCCATTTTCAGTAGCTCTTGGGCTCTACCCTAGATATGGGGCAGGCCCATTAATACCCAGAGGGTGGTGTGGGCAATACAGAGGTGTATGTCCCCCTTGGGAGGGCATAAACATCCGTCCAGGGCCCCTCAACTTCTCTTTGTGGTTTGTCACACACAACATATTCTTATTAGTCAAACTCTTGCTGTAGAGACGAGATCCTGAACATATTTAGAGACAAGAGAAAAATGGTTTTATGTCCCTGCTCCCCTCCCACTGACTACATGCCTACCTTTGAGCACTGTGTGTGTGTGTGTGTGTGTGTGTGTGTGTGTGTGTCTCGGGGCCACTGTAGGGGACAGAGCAGTGGCCTGAGCTGGGTGACCCAGAAATGTCGAAGCCACCTTGGTTCTGTAGCCTCTCTGTCCCCATGGAAACCTAGTTAGAGGAGAACACAACAACCAGACAGAATGAAGGTAGCGGGGAAGGGGAGAAGGGGCAGATTTAGGTGGAATGTGTGTGGGAGAAAGGGGCAGTGCTGAGGTCAAGTTGGGAAGAGTATTTGGGGTTTGATTGTGGGAGGCCAGCAGTAAAGAGCTGAGAAGTTGGGCCTTGAAATTATCTTATTTGGGGGGAGGGGGCTTGAAATTATTGATGCCATCCATGTTGTTGGTAGCGTCAATTAAGTTGATTGAAACCAAACATAGAGAGTGACACTTGTCCAGGGTCGATTTTTTTTTAGTGCTCCTCTCTTAATAAGCACTAATGTGCCTGATCTGTGATCCAGGCTTCAATAGCAGATGCTGGTGGGGAATCTTGACAATCCAGTGTTTGTCTCAGCCATCCTTGTTCTTGTTCACATTCCTACTCTGTAACCCAGACCTGTCAGTCCTTCCTGGACAGTACAGGAACCTTCCAGAGAGGGGTTGGGCACAGGTTTCCATGACAACTGGCATTGTGAAATCAACATGTGATGTCACCAGAGGGGGGGGGGTTGAGGAACTCGGAAGCTCATGGTTGTGGTAACACTGAAGCCTATTGTTTCCGAACGTTGTGCTGGAACATCCTATCTAATAAAGAGGGAATATGCTAATTGACCGTCACTCCATCACAAAGATGGCTGCATCCACAGCTGAGGCCAAGTTCCCATAAGGAGCCTTAATGAGCAATCAGCAGGGACCTGAGGCTACACCCTCCCCCACCCCCATAGGAACAAAGGATCTCAGGCTTCATCCCCCAACTGGCAGGGTTTGTCAGGAAACCTCAGGCCACGCCCCCCACCTGGCAGGGCTTGACAGGGAACCACAGGCCACGCCCCCCATCTGGCAGGGCTTGACAGGGGACCTCAAGCCACGACCCCCACTTGACAGGGAGCCTCAGGCCACGCCCCCTACCTGGCAGGGCTTGACATGGAACCTCAGGCCACGCCCCCTGACCTGGCACCAGGATGGGGGCTTCAGGCCGCACCCCTCACCCCAGTGCCAGGCCAGGGGACCTGAGGCCATGCCCCCCCACCTGGCAGGGCTTAACAGGGGACCTCAAGGTGCTCTTCCCATCCTGGTGCTGGGCTATGGGACCTCAGGCTGCTCCCCTCATCCCAGTGACAGGCTGGGGGACCTCAGGCCATGCCCCATCCCAGTTGGGGCTTTACAGGGGACTTCAGGCCATGCCCCCCACCCCAGCACCGGGTCAGGGGACCTCAGACTGCACACCCTGCCTGGCTGGGCTTCACAGGGGATCTCAGGCCATGCTCCCACCCAGCGGAGTTTGATGGGGGACCTAAAGGTATACCCCCCGTGCTGGATCGGGGGAACTCAGACCACACCCCCGCCCAGCGGGGCTTGATGTGGGACCCGAGGCTGTGCCCCCCTCCTGGTGCTGGGCTGGGGGACCTGAGGCTGTGCCCCCTGCCTGGCGGGGCTTGACAGGGGATCTCAGTATGTGTTCCCCACCTAGCCAGGCTTAATGGAGGACCTCAAGGCATGCCCCCCCACCCTGGTATGGGTTGAGGGACCTCAGGCCATGCCCTCCGTCCTGGTGCCAGGCCAGGGGACCTGAGGCTACGCCCCCTGCCCAGCAGGGCTTGACAAGGGTGAGACTAGCTGGGTCTGGATCTAGCCCAATGGGGTGGGGCCGGCCGCATCTGGGTCTCACGCAATTTTGAAGTGCACGTGGGCGGGTGGGGACTTGACTCTGGGTTCCATGGTGTGCCCCAGACTCTGACAGGAGGAAGATTTTCATATACATTTTAATAATTTTCTTTCGTCTCTGACACTTCTATTATAGAGAAAGGGCAAATAGCAATATTAAATTATTCCCTCTAATTAATCCCCTTTTAATGTGCATGAATTTGGTGCACCGGGCCACTAGTTAGATAAATAATATTCGTGAATGACCAATGGTGACCTAGTGCTGTAAATTACTTCCCATTCTATACAGACAGTGAAGATAATTTCATCTTTGATTTAGAAAGCCCTTTAGGGTTCTGTAGAAAATTGATGACAGGAGTTCCTGGGATGCTTCCCAGACATCTGTGTGTGTGTATGGGCAGGGGAAGCGTGGGGTTAACTGCCATTTGTTCCATTTTATTATTTGTAGTTATTTAAGTGATAAACAGGAATATATTGCTTCTCAGTGATTCTAAAATACTAACATTGAACCCTGGCTGGTGTTGCTCAATGGTTGAGTATCAACCTATGAACCAGGAGGTCATGGTTCCATTCCTGGTCAGGGAACATGCCTGAGTTTTGGGCTCAATCCCCAGTAGGAGGCGTGCAGGAGTCAGCCAATCAATGGTTCTCTCTCATCATTGATGTTTCTCTCTCTCCCTTCCTCTCTGAAATCAATAAAAACATATTTAAAAAATAAATACAAATAAAATACTGAGATTGACATCAGAGCAGACTTCTCAGAACTAAAATCAAACTTGAGCATATGACCCTGGCCAGTGTGCTCAATGGTTAGAGAGTAGACCCAAGCACCAAGGGGGTCTCAGGTTTGATTTCTGGTTAAGGGCACATACTTGGGTTGCAGGTTCGATCCCAAGCCCTGGTCAGGGTGGGTATGGAAGGTAAGCAGTTGATGTGTCTCTCTCACTATGTTTCTCTGTCTCTCTCCTCTCCCCTATGTCCCTCCCTCCTTCCACTGTCTCTAAAAATTAATGGAAAAATACCCTTGGGTGAGGATTAACAAAAGACAACAACAACAACAAAAACTTGAGCGTGCGGTTCTCAGTGTTCATCTGAGGAGCTCCCATGTGTCTTGCAGTCGTTGGTCCCGCCAGACGCTAGAATGTTCACTCTGTGTAATGACCGTGTCCACTTTTCTGCTTCTCCCCTCCCCTGGGAGCAGGGCTAGGGGAGACCTGGTGGGCTTTTCTGCACCCTGTCAGGGACCTCTGTCATTTGTTACACTTTCTGATGCTGCAGGGCCAGGCCCGGGGACAGAAGACTAGGGAATGGACTTGATTCTCTGGTATTGGTGTTGGTGGGTGAGTGTGGCAGCTGTTGTTGCCACTCCTCAGTTCTGGGGCTGCCCGTGTGTGTGTGTGTGTGTGTGTGTGTGTGTGTGTGGCTGTGTATGGTGGGGATTGAGGGACCCAGGCTCCAAGGCCAAAGTAATGATGATGATGATGATGATGATGATGATGATGATGAAGGATGCTGTGCGTGTGGCCAGACTCAGGGTGCAGGCCCCACAGGTGGGGAAGGAGTGAAGAAATGCTTCATCGTGTTTTCTTTCTTGCAGGCATGGAGGGGTTCTTAAGATGTGATGAGAGACAAAGGCTAGCAAAGGAAAGACGTGAAGAAAGGGAGAAGTTCATGGGTAAGTTGTGCACTTTTAAGGGGAGCTATGGCTGTATCTTTCCTCAAGAGCCTTCAAATTCTGTGACCGAATTGGAAGAGAGCTAGGACAGTTGTCAGATGAATGTGGCGAACCGGGGGCGAACCCAGGCTGCGATGGGTGCATTTACAATTACGCAGTGCTCCAAACACTTCCTGTGCTCAGCTGGCAGACACTGAGCGTTC
>JAAGEH010000411.1:5396726-5421515 GCA_011751065.1 Lasiurus cinereus | reverse complement strand
CTCTCTCTCTCTCTCTCTCTCTCTCTCTCTCTCTCTCTCTCTCGGGCTTCGAGAAGGGCAGTTGAGAAAGGCTGCCTTGCCTCTTGCAGGCTGTAGGTGGGTAAGCAGGGCCTGTCCCCACAGGCCGCTCTGAGGGAGAGAGAAAGTGTGGCTAGAGTGTCCCCCACTGAATTGCCATCAATGAGGCGCTTTCAAGTTCTCTCTAGACTGCCTCCTGCTGGTTAGCTCAGGCATTGTCCTCTCCAGCAAACCGTCCCTGGCTGGGCCAGGCCGACTTCAGGCCCCTTTAGTGTCTTGTGGAGGCCTCGCTCATGCAGGTGTTCACCCCCTTGCCTAGCTGGGTGAGAGGTGTAAGCACAGGTCATGTGTTATGAATGAAGGTACCGTTACCATTGTCATTCCTCAGCGGTGTGTGGCTTACCCAGGCTGGCGGCTGACGCAGAGACAGCGATGACAGTCGTAGCTGCCGCGTGTAGGCGCACTCACTGTGTCTTTTTCACGTATTGTCTCGTTCCATCTTCACAGCACCGTGATGTTGCCCGTGGCTGTCCCCATGTCACAGAGGAGGAGACCAAAGCAGGGATGGCGTGATTAGCATGCCCAGGGTCACCCAGAGCCACCAGCACCCCTCATCTCAGTCACTGCGGCCTGAGCTTCCACTGGGCTGTGTTTTGGGGGTCTCACTCTTGCTTCTGCATTGTTGGTCTTACTGCAAACGGTGTGGAGTGTGCCGCTAATGCCTCCTCTCTTTGTTTCTCCCCCCCCCCCAGCTGCCAGAGAGCAACAGTTCCTGGAGAAGCAGAAAAGAGCCAAACTCCAGTATGAGAAGCAGATGGAAGAACGCTGGCGCAAACTAGAGGAACAACGGCGCAGGGAGAACCAGAAGAGGGCTGCCGTGGAGGAGAAGAGGAGGCAGAAGCTCCGGGAGGATGGGGTAAAGTTCCGGGACCCCCCGTTCATCTGAGCGGCTCACTCAGGCCTTGGTGCTCAGGGCACCTGGGCATCCTGTCCAGTTCTGTGGTACCAGCGTGATCTGTCCCTAAGCTCTCTCCTGGGTGGCTCACCGTATGGTCTTTCAGCAGCGTCACACAACGCAGGGATGCATAGACTCGGAACAGAGTGACTTAGCCATTCACCTCAGTTCATTTGCTGTGTGACCCTGGATAAGCCACTGGGCCTCTCTGGGCCTTGAAGGCCTCGTCCAGCCATCTCTGACTCTAGGACCCAGAGGGAACTGTAGGTAGGGGCCAAGTGATGTAGACCCGGGGATCCTGCTGGGGGTCTGAGCCTTCAGGCGTGAGGAAGGGCTGCGAGGATGGAAGAGGACTTGATCCTGTTATTCACCGATGGAAAAACCAAATGGTCTGCCTTTAAATCCAAAGTTGCTAGTATATTTTCATGCAATTCCTTGCTTTAATCATCCTTTCTCTCTAGTTGCCTTTTTAAAAAGAAATGGGATATAATTACCCCTACCGAGTCTTTTATTACTAAACTTTGGAAATATATTTGGAAAGCATTTTGGGGGTTTAGATTTTCTTAACAAGTATATTTTAAGGACATAGTCATAGCCTTGTATCAGGTGATGATCATCTTTTATTCATAAGTATAATGACTCATCATTTAGTATGAACAACACAGAGATTTATTAATTGCCAATACTGTAGGATACAGAAATTTCCTATACGTTCAGTATGTTTAAAAAATATGTTTTTATGGATTTCAGAGAGGAAGGGAGAGGGAGAGATAGAGACATCAATGATTAGAGAGAATAATGGGTCTGCTGCCTCCTGCATGCCCCCCACTGGGGATTGAGCCCACAACCTGGGCATGTGTCCTGATCAGGAATCCAACTGTGTGTGATCTCCTGTTTCAGTGGTCGGCAAACTGCCGCTCGAGAGCCACAAGCGGCTCTTTGGCCCCTTGAGTGTGGCTCTTCCACAAAATACCACGGCCTGGGTGAGTCTGTTTTAAAGAAGTGGCATTAGAAGAAGTTTAAGTTTAAGAAATTGGGCTCTCAAAAGAAATTTCAGTCTTCGTACTGTTGATATTTGGCTCCTTTGACTAATGAGTTTACCAACCACTGTCCTGGTTCATAAGTCGATGCTCAACCACTGAGCCACACTGGCTGGACAAATTCAGTATTTTTAAAGTGTCTGAATGGTTTATCATGATATATCTTTACCCTTTTCTTTTTTTTTAATTTAAAAAACATGAACACATGCATGCGCGCACACACAATTACATTCATCTTTGCCCACAAAACACTTGTTTACCTGGCAATTTCTTTGTTCCTCTGAGCAAATGAAGGTGGAGGCCAGGGTCTTAGCCATGATTCCCGGTTGCTGGCTGCAGCCTCACCACTGTGTGGCGTCATCGGCTCCTGATGTAAACCCCAGCCCTGGCCTCTCATAACCCTCCAACTCAGTCTTCTTAGCCCAAAACAGAGGGGGTCCTGGGAATTAAAGGCAGTGACATTTGTGCAAGTGCCCAGCAAAGCACCTAGCACAGAGCAGTGCTCAGAAATGTTTGGTTCCCTTCAGTGACTTGAAGCCAGGTCAAAGAGGGAGCACCCAGAAAAGATGATGCTGCCAGGTCTCTAGACCAGTGGTTCTCAACCTGTGGGTCACGACCCCTTTGGGGGTCGAATGACCCTTTCACAGGGGTCGCCTCAGACCATCGGAAAATGCAGATATTTACATCACGATGCATCACAGTAGCAAAATTTCATGGTTGGGGGTCACCACCACCTGAGGAACTGTATGCCAGGGTCGCAGCCTGAGGAAGGTTGAGAACCACTGCTCTAGACTGAGACAGTGGTTGGCACCGTGTAGCTGGAAGCTGTGAGGAGTAGGCCATTGTGGCATATTGTGTGCACAGAGGTAAAGGGTGGAATATGACAGTGGTCGGCAAACTCATTAGTCAACAGAGCAGCACACCGCGACTCATGAACCGCATGTGGCACGCGAGCCGCGGTTTGCCGACCGCTGGGCTGGGACAAAAGCCCCGTGTACTGGGCCCCTTCAGTGACCTGGGCAGATCGCTCCCTCCCCAGCCTGCGGGGATGAGTCCTGAGCCACTGGACTCTCCCATTTTCTTCCCTCCTCCCTGCTCTCGCTGCTTTGATTCCTGGCATCTGGTGGGCACGCCGACTCCAGAGCAAGCGTGTCACTCCTGCTTCCACAGAGGGGCTCGGCGAAGTCCCGGGAGACACCCCCTGAGCCTCTGACACAGCCGGCGGCGGCACGGGGGTCCGCTTTGAGGCTCCGCGTCTGTAACTTTGCTCCTGGAGCATCGGCGCCAGAGGCATTGGAAACGCGGCTCTGCCGCCGGCGGATGAGGGAATGTCAGGCCAGATGGCGGCTCCTGATGCAGCTGAATCTTCCGGGCTGCACAGCCGCTCATTTTTAATTTGCTCCGTGGGCTCCCTTTCATCCCTGATGTGGTGATGGCCCAGGACGGGGATGCTGCCTGCCCCTGGTCAGCAGAAACACCAGCCAAGCTGGCTTCCTCCTCCCAGACACGCCGCTGAGAGCTGGCCTCTGGCGAGGCAGAGGCAGGGAGAGGGCAGCCGCCCTCTGCCACTGCTCCGGGCCTCGGTGCCCGGCGAGCCCAGGAGCCTAGAGACTCTGCACATGCAGGCGGCCTGCTGGCCACGTTGGCTTCGCTCTGCCTGTGCAGAGGCCTGTTGGGGGCTCGCGGGGTGATCTTTGGGGAGAATGGGTAGGTCTAGGTGGCAGGAGCCCCTCTCCTAAGGAAACCCTCTGCACACAGCCCCACGGGTCCCTGGAGATCTTGGCACACGGTGTGGAGAGTCTCCTTTCTTCTCGCCGGCGGATCCCGGTTCCCTCTGCCCCGCTCTGCCTGTCAGCCAGGGAGCGGCCTCTGGGGCCTCAGTCCGCTGCGGCCCATCTGGCTTCTCTAGCTTCTTGGGAAGCGGGCGGGTTGCCCCCCCACATCATGCCTCTGCGGGTCTGATATGAGGGGCTCATGACAATCCCATGGCTCCCCACCCCCTCCGGCCCTGCCCTGGTGCCATGACGGGTGGCCGTGATGTTGCTCTTGGTGCCTTTTCACATCTGTATGGGCGAGCCCCAGACTCAGCCAGGGGGCTCCCGTCTGCCAGTAAAGGAGGGGGGACCACAGGCAGCCTGGCGCCCGGGGTCTTGAGGACCAGAAATGGAGGCTAGCGAGGCCTGTCCTGAGGCACGGGCCGTCCAGTGTCCACTGGAGGCTGCCTCTTCCTCCAGGCAGCTTCCCCCCACTCTCTCATGCCCCAAGGATCGAGCTTCTGGAACAAGGCCCTATCACCTGCTTGGGGTAGAGCTGACAACACCCTGTGCTCACCCACTCTCCACCTGGGAGTGTGGCTTCCTGACCAGAGGCCCTGGGAAAGGGTGCCTGGCAAGGCCAGCCCCGTGTTCCTCAGGCCGGGAAAGGCCTCTCTCAAAGGGTAGCTTCTCTCTGTAAGCCGTGTGGACACATCACAGCCTATCACTGTGCTATTGATTGATATCTAACAAGACCCACCAGGCTGAGTGTAAGGAAAACACACTTCTGCCTAGCCAGTTTGTCCCAGTGGATAGAGCATCAGCCTGCGGACCGAAGGGGCCCAGGTTCGATTCCGGTCAAGGGCATGTATCACGGTTGCAGGCTCCTCCCCAGCTTGGCCCCTGGTTGGGGCACGTGCAGGAGGCAACCAATCAATGTGCTTCTCTCACATTGATGTTTCTCTCTGTCCTTCCCTCTCTCTTCCACTCTCTAAAAATCAATGGAAAAATATCCCCGGGTGAGGATTTAAAAGCAGAAAAGAAAGACACATTTCGGAACTCAACCTGAACTAAACTTCACTAAGCCGAGGGCTGCCCATTGCTTCTGTGGCCCATGGTGACCGCATGGCCTTTCTGGCCAGAGGTGGACGCCATTTTGTAGAGAGCAAGACCCTGTACGGAACTCTGCTGGGGACCATTTGGGAGCTTGTCACCTGTCATCACCAGAACGCGAGTAGTGAGGGCGCTGGGAAAGGCACTGCCAGCCCTCTTCTCCTGCCAGAGCTGGCTGGCTGGGTGTCAGTCCCCAGCCCTGGCCCTGCTAGTGTCCTTCTATTGCTAGGCCCGCTCAGCAGGTCACCTTGGCCATGATTCTCCTCTGAGTTCATGCAGGCAGATCTAGGGCCAGCGCTCAAGAAGTCAAGGGTGAGGTCTTCTTATTCCTTCCTTCTACTAAGCCCCGCCCAGTGGAGGACATTCTAGGGACAAGAATGTGCCTTGCCCTTTCCCCATCCTCTATCGACCATCAGGAGCAGAGCTTGGCAGGAATCGAGGTATGCGGCATGCAGCTCTGACATTTATTAACACTGTGCTTCTGTTGGGACGGAGCTTTCTTAAATGCTCTCTCATGCCCAGCCTGCCCTCTGACAGTGCCTCTGGAAGTATAGCCCCAGGACCAGCAGCACTGACGGGTCAGAAATGCAGATCCTCAGCAGATTCCGCCCGGAGCTGCCGTGGTGGGACCCAGCCCTGGTATTCGAACAAGCATGCAGGGGACTCTGGGAAGGGACGCGCTCTGGTTGGAGAGCCACTGTTCAGACTGGCCCGTCGATAACCTCCTCTCTAAATTCACATTCAGTTAGCATCGGCTGAGGCTTTCCTCTGCTGGTATTACCTTGTGGACTTGCTGGTCTGCCGGTATAGATCACACCCCCATTTTACAGATGAGGAAACTGATGTCCAAGGATGTTAAAACAATTGACTCAAGGTGACAGGGCTAAAAAGTGGCAGGCAGAGGTGGGATTGGCATCCATCTCTCCTGACTCCAAATCTAGGAATCTTTCCAGCTCATCACATGAAGGAACAGAAAGATTCACACTAATACTGACCTATGTAAACTAATCTTTAAAAAGAGTGAATGATTTTTTTTTAATGTTTGATTCATCCCATTCTGACAGCGTTGGGTTCTGTAAATCCCCTTACAATAGAGCTTGGTTACTACCTAGTTTTCATCATCTCTCCAGAAGTGGGTGACTCAAAGTGATGTGTCTTCTCTCAGGGATAGCTTCATTTTCTTCCTTTCTTTCTTTTTAAAAAATATATTTTATTGATTTTTTAGAGAGGAAGGGAGAGTGATAGAGAGCTAGAAACATCGATTAGAGAGAGACATCGATCAGCTGCCTCCTGCACACTCCCCACTGGGGATGTGCCCGTAACCAAAGTACATGCCCTTGACCGTAATCGAACTCAGGACCCCTCAGTCTGCAGACCGACGCTCTATTCATTGAGCCAAACCAGTTTCAGCTAGCTTCATTTTCATAAGCCTACAAACAGTTCCAAGGAGTGAATCTCTTCATGGTGGAATTTGGAGCCCCTCGGTGGATTGAGGGCAGATGGAGAGGTATTTTTTTCTAAAGGTAACTGAACGAAGAGTAGGTCTGGCTTTGGGTGATCATTCCTTCTAATTATGCACCTAGATAGCTGCGTGGTGGTAGGTGGGCCTGAAGAGTGTTAGTTTTCTTTCTTCTTATTGGCCTGGTCTATGAGGGGCTACCTTGTGGGTCCTGGCATGTAGGAAAGCTCTCGTTACCCACTCAATACTAAATTTACTCTGTGGTACAAGGTGTCAGCGCTTAAATTAGGCCATGTAATGTCTTTTAAAAAATATATTTTATTGATTTTCCACAGAGAGGAAGGGAGAGAGGGACAGAGAGCTAGAAACATCAATGAGAGAGAGTCATCAATCAGTCGCCTCCTGCACGCCCCCTACTGACGATGTGCCCACAACCAAGATACATGCCCTTGATCGGAATCGAACATGGGACCTTTCAGTTCGAAAGCCGACGGTCTATCCACTGAGCCAAACCGGTTTCAGCTCAGCCCCAGTCCTGAGCAATCATACCTCAAGCATCAAATAGTCAGCATGTTAAGTCCCTCAATGCCCCCAGCTTTGCTCAGACAGACCCTGAGGGTTGGCTGTCACAATTTTATGGCTCCCCCAGGTCATGAGGCCAGGACTCTGCCAGAAAATGCACACTCATGATTGTGGAGTCTCAGCCAAAAACTAGAGCAAAATCAAATCTGAGATTTACAGGAGGAGAAAAATCACCTGTCAGCTCTCAGGTCCCTGGAGAGGCTGTCTCTTAGCAAAGTGTTGTTCAGAGAGAAATTCCGCAGAGGAGGCCAAGATGTGGCGAAGGCTGGACTTGTCCCTCTCGTGTAGACAAAAGGATGGGTCAGGCACCTCTTTAGTGACTTTTCCTGTGTTTCCAGTGAGGAAAATAAGGGAGACTTTCCCAGTCCTTAAGTCACAGTGACTCAGTTGGTGCTGCCCTAAGGTAATCTGGCTTGCTTATTTAAGCCAGGAGAAAAGAGGATCTTTTGTTTGGAGACAGGCTAAGAGTAGCCCAGTTCCTGGAGCACCCCAGGATGGGGTTCATGAGGGTCAAAGGGTGTCAGCGTAACTGTTTACTTAGCTTTGGCCTTCCCCAGGCAGAGGCAGGGAGGGGGTCGGTATTTGCGGCACCACTGGGCAGCGAGGAGTATAGAACTGGAACTCCAGTGCCAAGGAAATACTTGCCAGCAGTCAAAGTGACAATTGGGTTAGTACAGGAGAGCGCTTTGGATAGATGCTCTGTTAAGAGACAGAGAAGCCTGGTGCTTTTCTTTTTTGGCTTAAAAACTGTTGAATTCCCCCTCCCTTTCTCCCATCCAACTCTGAGAAGGCACAGATGCTTTATTTTGTGGCTAGAAGCTCTCCCGCACTTGTCTCCCTTAAATTTTGAAATCTGTAGCATTATCCCCAGAATACTATAGAGCAGAGAAGTGATGCCATTTAGAAAACAGTTGATCCCCTTTTAAGAAATTCTAAGATGATCCGAAATCAGTTTGGCTTAGTGGACAGAGCTTCGGCCTGCGAACTGAAGGGTCCCAGGTTCGATTCTGGTTAAGGGCATGTATCTTGGTTGCGGCTGCATCCCCAGTGGCGGGCGAGCAGGAGGCGGCGTGGCTGATCGATGTCTCTCTCTCATTGATGTTTCTAACTATCCCTCTCCCTTCCTCGCTGTAAAAAAATCAATAAAATATATTTAAAAAAAAAAGAAATTCTAAGATGAAAACAGGGCTTTGCAAAATAAACCTCACAGTCATGTAGCACCCTAAAAAAAGGTAGGCTTAAGGCTGTAACATTCAAATTATATCTTAATTTAAATGTTCTCAAATCAGGCTGCTTTGTGCATCAACTAGAGAGCATTCGGTTGGGTGTAGGGCAGAGTAGGTGGGACAAACCAGGGCTTGAGACCGGCCTCCAGGAGTTAACGCATTATGTATTCTTGAAATCAAGGCCGGGCTGCACAGCCTGTCCCAGGGGCGAGGCCTAGGGTCTGGGATCACGCCCGCCGCGCTGTTTACACTCCACCCACCGAGGCGGCACCGTGTGGCAGAGGGCACTGGTGTGTGGGTTTGGGATGCTGCGCAGCGCCCTTTGGTGACTCCTCCCGGCACTGAGGCTGCTGTTGCTTCTGCTCTCGCCCCTGCCACCTCGCAGGAGCGGCTGGAGGCGCTGCTGCGCCGGTCCCTGGAGCGCTCCCAGCAGCTGGAGCTGAAGAAGAGGCTCTCGTGGGGGGGAGCCTCGGCGACGCCGCCCGTCTGGGGAGGAGCCTCGCCCGCAGTCTGGGGAGGAGCATCCCCCGCAGTCATCGTGGGGCCTGGAGGCTTTGAAGGTGAGTGTAGGGCTGTCTCTGCTCTGCAGGGCCCCGGGGCCGGCGGGAGGTGGTGGGCACCGCCTGCAGGGGCTGGGGGGTGCGTGGTACCAGTCTGCAGATGCTTTTCCAGATGGGATGGCCAAACCGCCACGCTTCCTGTGCATGTTTCTCGCGAAGGGGAGCTGTCTGCCTTCTTCTGCCGGCAGGCAGCAGCTGATAGGATAACGGGGCTGCGAGGTAAAGCGAAAGGAAAGGGAAGGACGTGAATGCAGAGCCTGCTGGAGCAGATCCCTGGCAAGCAGCGGGGCAGGGTGATTTCTGGGAACGCCAGTGGCAGTAGGCTAGCTAAGGCACCGCCGCAGCGCAACCCGCAGAGACTGAGCAGTTACCCACTAAAAGGGGTAGAGGGCTTTCCCGTCCTCATTATTAAATTCTCGCCGCTCTGTTTCGTTGCAAGACGATTTATTTATTTCAGCATTCAGTTCAGACTCCTGTTACGGGTTCAGATCCTTAATTGGCTGTGTGGATTGTTACCGGTCGGGGTGCCTTTCCCGCTTCAGTCTTCTTGTCATCCTATTCCCCGGGATAGGATGTGTGGAATAGCTAGCTCTTCCTGAAAGCAGATGGGCTTCCGTTCGCGTTAGTGTCTTGTCTGCTGAACTGTGCATTTAGCCTCTTAGCAGCGAATATACTTTGTGGTTTTTTTTTTCCTGTTTATGAGAAGTCAGCGCATTTCAGTTACTTTTCCTAGTTTCCTAAGTAGGAACTCAGTCAACCAGGAAGTGGGACTTTTCCTTCATGTCTCTTTGCTCTGATTTTTTGCTGTGTAGGTGAATCAGAAAATACTCCACCCCCTCCTCTAGCTTTAGCGGCCAGCACCCCTCCTCCGGATCCAGAGACCCCTGCCGCCTCCGAGGCCACCAATGGTATATCCGAGCATCACCATGCCATGGCAGTTTGTGATGACTGTACAGATCCTCCTCCTCCATCACCATGTCTGTCTGAAGCACTTTTACGATTGATTTCTTAGTCTGAGCCCTTAGAACATTTCTTTTCCTAGCGATGTGAATGACATGCTCATATTTCTTTGTTTCTGTCATCGCAGAGCTGTGCATGCCTTTCATCCCTCTGCCCTGGAGACATGTCATCATCCTTAGCTCACTGACTTCTGCTTGGAACATCTTGTCAGTGTTTGACGTCTGTGCGTTCAGCTCTCTCACCCTCTCATTAATCATCCGTTTGGGCATTAAGTAGTATTGTGTTTCAGTCATTTCTGCTTTATCACCGAGTTCCGGGCGATAACGTGATGGATTTCTAGGGGGGGGGCGTTGGGAGGGAATGGTCCAGAGTTCATCAGCACTAACACTGGGGATCCAAACAGGGTGATCCGTGGGCTCGTTTTTTGATGTCACCTTCCGGTAGGCTCTCTGCTTTCGAGATAGGTTCGGGAACTTCTAGGGTCTAGGTCAAGAACAGAATGAGCAAAACTTCGCTCTTATTTAATAGTAACTTTAGAAATTCAACCCATCTTTGGCTGGCAAAGAAAAAAACGAGGTAAAAGGGACACACTATTTAATATATTAGTTCAAGGTCAGTTCAGAGCAGCAGGCATAAACATCCTTGCTTTCCAACATCCCTTTTCTGAAGACTCATCTTCTTAGTGTTACTGAGGAGCAGAGGTTTGGCTGCGTGGGCTGAGGAGACGAGTGTGGGCTCTGGCCTTCCCTTGATAAAGAGGGGCAGGTGGACTTGGTAGCTACCCCTTGGGAATCGCACCCAGGGTCCCGACCAGGGTGAGGCAAGTGTACTCAACTCGGGCACACAATTTAAAGAAATATTTTATTGATTTTTTTTTACAGAGAGGAAGGGAGAGGGAGAGAGAGTTAGAAACATCGATGAGAGAGAAAGACATCGAACAGCCGCCTCCTGCACGCCCCCTACTGGGGATGTGCCCGCAACCAATGTACATTCCCTTGACCGGAATCGAACCTGGGACCTTTCAGTCCCCAGGCCGACATTCTATCCACTGAGCCAAACCGGTTTCGGTGCTTCATGTAATTTCTAATAGTTATTTTTCAGAACACTGGAGTACTTGCCAAAATACTAAAAATTGAAAAGTGGGTGATTTAAAAATCCCAGAATTGATTGTAAGTTTAAATATTTTATTTATACCAAAACAAGAATTTATTGTAATTTGACTTCAGCTTAATTCAATGAAATTTTTTTTTGGTCTTTTTCACTTGTTAATCCTCACCAGGAGATATTTTTCCATTGATTTTTTTAAAGAGAGTAGAAGGGAGTGGGAGAGACAGAGAGAGAGAGAAACATTGATTGGTTACCTTCTGCATGCACCCCAATCAGGGCTGGGGATCGAGCCTGTAACTGAGGTACGTGCCTTTGACCTGAATTGAACCTGTGACCCTTCAGTGCTCAGGCTGATGCTCTGTCCACTGAGCCAAACCGGCTAGGGCTTTAAAATATTTTAAGATCATCTCTTGGTCAGAAGAAATATCAAACACGGAATTTCTCTCCTTTGAAAACATGAGGAGAGGAGTAGATTTTGAAAGTCTTGTTGGTGAGTTTGTTTCCTTTCAAGCCAGGGCACACGTCTTCTCTGTTGCCTTGGGTTCCGATATGGCTTGGCAGGGCACGGTCCATACCGCTTCATTTACCGTAATGGGTTCATTTAGAAACTACTCTAAAGTAATGGCTGGACATTCAGAACACCAAACCCGGGACCACATCTTAACCTCCTAACCGGAAGCCATCATAGCATTTGAGACAAGGCCGTTGCGACCCCACCTCTTGATAAGAGGAAGAAATCAACTACTGAAGCTTATTCTGCTTTAGCTAGAGCTCCCTGCCTTACAAATGACCTCTCTGTCCACCCTGAGCTGTAGACAGCCTTCAGAGGAAGTCCAGTTCCTGCTCACGCATTTAGGCAGGCCAGAGAACGTTTTCTGGGGCTGCTTTGTCCTGAGTCCAGACGGGTGGTGTTTTCGTGTGGTCTAAATATACTGACTAAAAGCAACTGGGAAAGAAGTGATTTGCTGGTGGGATTAGCATGGCGTTAGTTGGACAGTCGAGTGAGGTTGGATGAAATCAAAGAGAAGAGCAGAGTCGAGAAGTAGAAGAGAAGATCTTGCTTCAGTCCGAAGGCGGCTGTGGCCAGGGCACCGGCAGGTGGGCTACCTTGGTAGGCAGGAGGATGCTAGAAGCAGTGTGCTGGGTCGCGGTGGCTTTGAAGGGATGTGGATCAGGACGGGAAGAACTCTGGGGGGGTGTTTCTCAGGCCACAGCGGTGTATGTACTAATGTCTTTACCGTGTTTCTCTGCAGCATATGAGAAACTTTCAACATCAAGTATGAGTTTGCCAAAGCAGATGGACTCTCCTATGAGTAAGCGGCTGTCTTCATCCACCGCAGCAATATCTTATTCTCCAGAGCGAGGCAAGTGAACGTGGAGACCTAATCTCCAGTGTTGTTCTTTCTAGTGTGTGTGTCTTAATGTCAGTCTTCGTAAGAGCTGCTCTTTGGTTCTAAAAAAATTTTTTTTAATGTTTTTATTTACTTCAGAGAAGAAGGAGGAGAGAAAGAAAGAGAGAGGAACATCAATGATGAGAGAGAATCATTGATCTGCTGCCTCCTGCACGCCCCACACTGGAGATTGAGCCCACAATCAGGGCCTGTGCCCCGACCGGAAATCAAACCTTGACCTCCTTGTTCATGGGTCAACACTGAACCACTGAGCCACACTGGCCAGGGGAGTGAGATCCTCTCTTGCGCCTTCTGCAAACACTGCCATTGTCCTAGTCTTGTGGTCCGAATGTGAGGGCCGCAATGGGAGTCTAGAAAATGGCATCAGCCGAGACCGGTTTGGCTCAGTGGATAGAGCGTCGGCCTGCGGACTGAAAGGTCCCAGGTTCGATTCCGGTCGGGGGCATGTACCTTGGTTGCGGGCACATCTCCAGTGCGGGGTGTGCAGGAGGCGGCTGATCGATGTCTCTCTCTCTCATCGATGTTTCTGACTTTCTATCCCTCTCCCTTCCTCTCTGTAAAAAATCAATAAAATATATTAAAAAAAGAAAAAAAAGAAAAGAAAATGGCCTCACCCTTTGCAGCCAGCTCATGGTTGTAAAGAGACAGAATTACTGCCGTCCTCCCTGCCTTAAGGAGACTATCCCATCTTGCACCGCACATGCACGAGTTATCCTGCCCCAGAATTAAGTGGCCAGTGGGCAGGTGTGACCGTTAAAAAAGGAACTAGCCAGCTCTGGGCGGGATGTAGTTGATGAGCCAGAAATGGCAGAATTAAGGAAGCAGAGGTGCGTGGGAGACTTGGATGCGTCACTGCCTGTGCTTTGGGGGCCTGCCCGAACAGTTGGGAATTCATATGGAAAATGATGGGCGCCCTCTCCGGCACTCTGCCAGTGTCAGAAACTGAGGGATTTACAGCTACCGGGTTCCAGTGCAGGCTCAGACCCGTCAGTGAAAGTCTGAACTGACACCTGTCAGAGCGGGCAGGTTGTGGAAAGGCCAGCAGAAGGATGTTTGTGACTGAAGAAGCCACCAGGTCTTCCTAGTTATTTTTCGATGGCATTGGCCTTGCGCCTCCAGCACCGTGGCCTGTCCTGTGTGTCAGAGACCCATAAATGTCAGCGTGGCTGATCTCTGATGTCGTTCATGAGTAAGCATTGGAAATCTGGGATTGATTAAGAGCTGGATGAGAAAAATCTACATGCTTTTAAATCCCTAATTCTATTCTATGAGTGTATTCCATATGCTTTCATGAATTCACATGGGTACCAATTGATGTTAAATTCGTATTTGTATTGATCAGTACATAGATTGGCAGCTAAATTATCTACTTGCTAATTATGAATTGAACATTTTAATTCCCACAAACATTTACTGGCTACTGGGTACCCAAATAATACAAAGTACAGTGGAATCTCGGTTTTTCAAACTTAATTTGTTCCGAAAGGCTGTTCAAGAAGTCATTTGTTCGAAAACTGAATCATTCTTTCCCGTTAAGAATAATATACTGTTTGATCTGTTCATAAACACTTCTTATCTTAAACTCGTCGAACCATCCCCCTCTACTGGCCTTAAATGAATCACTTTTAGCATTCGGTCCGTGGATGCCTCTCAGGTCAGCATGCAGCATCTTTGCTTGTTCACATATCACTGCCACCGAGATGCTGTCACTGGCTGCTTTTCCTTTATCCAAATCAGCAACAGTTCTGCCTCTTCCATTGCCTGCGCTCATTGCTCCTTTCATACCCTTAGCAGCATTAGCATTCTTGATGGCCGCTTTATGTTTTAAAATTATGCTAATGTTGGCTTCCCCAGCAACAAAAATCATTTTCTCTTTTATTCCTTGCTGAGAGAACCTTTGTGTCATGAAAAGGTTGTCAGATCAAAAAACAGAAGTTTGGTTTGACTTGGTGGAAAACCAAACTGTTTGAGGTGGGAGACGTCTGACAAATGAGGTTTGACTGTAATGAAAATGTTAATCCATGACCTTATAATACGTTCCCAAACCCTCAGAATGATATTTAAGTCCCCGAATTTTGGGTTGTGAATATTATTACTTCCATTAAAGCTAATAATCAGTTGGCTATTTTTAGTTTCATGCTTATTTAATTTTGCCCTTATTGACACGGAAAAAAGTATGAAAGGATGCATATTTACACATGAGCAAAATCAGTGTCTTATGAAATATTTCTTTACAGAGGACCTAAAACAAGTGTTTTGTAGAAGTAATCTTTTTTTCAATGTTAGATCTAATTGGTGAGTAAATGGTTTCTTGAGTCCATATTATGGAAATGGGCTAACTCTCTTAGAGTGGTAAATGTAATACTCTAATGGCATATTGAATGAATTTTGGCACCCCAAGAGAATGGACGCACTCTTTCATACTTTAAATGATACATCATTTGTTTTATTTTACTATGATGAACTCTGAAGCCACCCTGTGCCAGAATATTTGCATTTCCCACTTTGTCCTACCACCCAAAAGTTAATTTGCGTCGTGCACTGTGCTGTTTTAAACGTTTTGTTTTGTTCTGTTGGAATGTTCCTTTTTACATGTTTTATTTGATTCCATTCCTCAGCTCCTTGCATGTCGGTTACTCCCTCGGAAAACTTTGCTGCTATGCGAGTGCTGGCACCCACACACTCTTCTTTATCCAGAAGCAGAAGTGCACTCTTATTCTCTGACCAGTACAGGGATTCAGGTAAAAGCGGCCAAGCTGGTGACACCAAGGAAAATACCAGAAGTGGTGCTGGTTAGCCTATAAGTTATTCCCGAATCGTTGTATTTTGCTTCGCTTTTACTGGCTTTGGGAAATTTCGACCCATCAGTGTTTTGCTATTGCTGTGTTTCTTTTTTTTTTTTTAAGTGTCACAAAGGTAATTAAATAATTTTGTCATTGAAGGCATGTGGATTAGGGGAAAAAAACACCTCTATTTCGTGGGCTAATGAGAGTTAGACCTTTTTCTAAAATATATTTTTATTGATTTCAGAGAGGAAGGGAGAGGGTGAGAGAGACAGAAACATCAATGATGAGAGAGAAACAATGATCCGTTGCTCCTACTTGCCCCCTTTTGGGGATCAAGCCCACAACCCTGGCATATGTCCTGACTGGGAATCGAATCATGACCTCCCACCTCATAGGTCCAGGCTCAGCCGCTGAGCCATGCCAGCCGGGTGGGCTAGACTTGTTTTTATGAGGATAGACTTTTAAACTTAAAGAGATGGTTTGGCGGAGTAGCCTTTAAACCAGTCTTTGGGGTCCTATAAAGAACTCTACCACTTACTGTTTCTTACCACTGTGGATAAGCTAATTAACCTCTCTAGCCCTCAGTTCGTTCCCTCATCTATAAAACGGAGTTATTTTAAATTGCCTGAGGATTAAATGAGATTGGCACAGTAAGAGAGTTTAACACATGTCTAGAGCCTCACTACTCAAGCCCTGGTCCATGAGCCTGCAGCAAACCCCAGGACCCACCAGACCTACACACTGTGGTCTGAGAAACACGGGGCCATACCATCAAAGCCTTCTTTGACCAAAGTGGGTCAAATCATCATGGCAAGATTAACGAGGGCTGGCATCTTCTGTTTGCCCATAACCCACGCTGTCTACATTAGGGTAGGTCTGCTCTTAGTTCCCAAGACAGTGTAATCAGTGAGATGACATGTAAATGACATATAACTCTCTATCCAGTTCTAGCTGTTTCTGAGCAGTGCTATTTCTGCAAAGAAAATATATGAATGGCCAGTAAGCATGACAGATGCTCAACATAATTAATCATTTGGGAAATGCTAATCAAAATAAC
Source organism: Lasiurus cinereus (assembly GCA_011751065.1). Lineage (NCBI taxonomy): Eukaryota > Metazoa > Chordata > Mammalia > Chiroptera > Vespertilionidae > Lasiurus > Lasiurus cinereus. The sequence goes on along the minus strand of JAAGEH010000411.1, from coordinate 5,405,486 downwards.
AAGATACTACTTCACATTTTACTAGGATGGCTAAAATTCAAAGCAAAAAGGGAGGTGTTGGTGGGACTGTGGAGAAATTGTAACCTTTACTACATTGCTGGCGGGAATGAAAAAATGGCACAGTCACTTTAGAAAGCAGTGTGACCACGTTCCCCAAACAGCTAAACACAGAGTTGCCAGATGGCCCAGCAATTCCACTCTTAGGTACAGAGCCAAGGAAATTGAAATCGTATGTTATACCAAAATTTGTACACAAGTGTTCTTAGCGGCATTTTTCATTATAACCACAAAGTGTAAACAACCCAAATGTTCTTCGGCAGATGAACTGGCAAATAAAATTGTAAAAGCTCCACAAAGTGGAATATTATTCCCCTGTAAAAAGGAACGGATTCCTGACTTACGTTACATGATGAGCCTCGAAAACATGGTCCGTCAAAGAAGCCAGACACACAATGCCACAAATTGTATGATTCCATTTATGTGAAATGTGCAGAATAGGTAGATTCAGAGCGACAGTAAATTAGTAGTTGCTAGGGAATGGCAGGGGGGGTGGAGAATGAATGCTTTATGGGTACAAGGGTTCCTTTGGGGGTGCTGAAAATGTTCTGGAATTAGACTGTAGTTATGGTTGCACAACCTTGTGAATATACTAAAAACACTAAATAGTAAAAGGGTGAATGTTATGATATGTGAATTATATCTCAAAGAAATAAAAAATTCCTGGGAAGCAGAAAATATTTCAATTTGGGGAAGAGGGATGTGTCACGAGGTCCCTAAGACTCCTCCCAGCGTCGGGGACTCTCTAGGACAGGGGTGGGGAACGGCAGCCTGCGAAATCATTGGTTCTGGCCCTGCCACGGCCTTAGGGTGAGTTAATGAAATGTCTGACCGAATAGAGCAGGCTCATTTTTAAGTTGATAATTTTTTATGGCCTGTGAATGATGTTATAAATAGCCAAATGGCCCTTGGCAGAAAAAAGGTTCCCCACCCTTGCTCTAGGACAGAGGTTCTCAACCTTCCTAAGGCCGCGACCCTCTAATACAGTTCCTCATGTTGTGGTGACCCCACCCATAAAATTATTTTCGTTACTACCTCATAGCTGTAATTTTGCTACTGTTTTGAATCGTAATGTAAATATCTGTGTTTTCCGATGGTCTTAGGCGACCCTGCTAGCGGTTCTCAACCTGTGGGTTGTGGTAGAACCGCTGCTGTAGAGCTTAAGACCATCGGAAAATACATATATCTACATTAGAGATAATACATTATAGGTGTACAGACAGCTTGGGTGCAGTGAGCGACTCTTCACTTAGTGCTGAGGACACTCCTGAAATCTAAGTTCACAGATACTGACCAAGGGCCAGCGCTGTACACAGTTACGTGCAGAGACAGTAGTCCGGCCTGCTAGGTGAACTTTCTACACAAGGAAGCTGACGTTTAGAGAGGTTAAGCACACTGCCCAGCGTGATCCAGCTATTAGGTGACTGTGCTGTCTGCCTGGCTGTGAAGCTCAGATTTTGAACTCCTGAAATGAAACTGGATGCTTTTTTAAAATATATTTGTATTGATTTCAGAGAGGGGAGAGAGAGAGAGGGAGACAGAGAGAAACATCAACGATGAGAGAGAATCATTGATCGGCTGCCTTCTGCACGCCCCCTATGGGGGATCGAGCCCACAACCTGGGCATGTATCCTTGACCAGAATCGAACCTGGGACCCAGTGAGCCACTCTGGCTAAGGCTGAACTGGACTCTTGAACTCTGATTGTGGGAGTCTTTTAACACACTGCAGACCAGTAGTTGTATTACTAGCTTGACCCAGTGGCCAGATAAGTTTCTATTGAGCGAGTACAAAAGACGTTTGACATAAATGTTCATGGCACGCTTTAACATTAAATATCCATTGCATTTTGAAGTTATTTATTACAAGTCCTTACAAGCTAATATCTTTTTAAAGTATGATACTTTGTAAAACACTGTGTAATATGAAGTGAGCATTCTCATGATCCGACAGCAATGATACAGTCTCTTCTCTGCACATGAGAACAAGTGTGGTGGGATTTTTAGACGCCATTGCCCATGTGTCACGTTCTAACATACATGTGTTCTTCCCAACTCCTTGCTCACTCTACCCTTTCCATCTGTGCTTCGGCCTCTCTGGCTGTTCTGCTGTAACTCTCTAGTCTTTAACGTCTGTCCTCGTATAGCTACTGGCAGCCCCGCTCAATGTTCCTACAAGTCTTCGCCCACCCGGACCATCGAGAAGAAGAAGCCCTCATCCACGTCCAGCCGAGTCGATACTGGCAAAGGAGCCCCTACCGGAGCGGAGGCCTCCCGGGTACGTCCACACCCAGGCGCTCGCGCTCGGGACCCATTGAACTGACAGTGCCATTCCGCCCTGGGCTTGCCTCGGGCTTCGCTGCCAATGTCCAGGGCCTGCTCAAGGGTCAGATTCGGCTTAAAATTTCAGCCAACCTTTGAAAAGCACTTAGCTTTTTGGACCCTCCTAAATCTTGGTGCCTTGGAGCAGATCCCCAAAGACCTCATCCTCCTTCCAGCCTGCCCTCCAGAGGCCAGGAGTCAGAAAGAATGTTCTGAGTGTCCTCTCTCAGCTTCTTGCAGGGTGTCTGAATCCCGGCCAGTCTTGCCTCTACAGGCCAATAGGAACTGAGGTCCTAGGCCAGCCGTCATTAGTAACAGTGGCCTTTAAACGTTTGGTCAAATTTTTATTTGATTTCAGAGAGGAAGGGAGAAGGAGGGATAGAAACATCAGTGATGAGAGAGAACCATTGATCGACTGCCCCTTGCACGCCCCTTACTGGGGATGGAGCCCGCAACCCAGGTATATGCCCTTGACCAGGGTCTAATCCGTTGACTGACGCTCTATCCATTGAGCAAAGCTGGCTAGGATGCCTTTAAATATTTTTTTCTGTCATATTACACCATCAACAAAACACATGTTGAGCAGGAACTCCCAATTAGGTATATTTATTTAGAAATTATATATACTACACTACTTTTCTTTGTTGTCACTTGTTAGTTTTTTTTAATATATTTTATTGATTTTTTTACAGAGAGGGAAGGCAGAGGGATAGCCAGAAACATCGATGAGAGAGAGATATCGACCAGCTGCCTCCTGCACACCCCACCCCTGGGGATGTGCCCGCAACCCAGGCACATGCTCTTGACCGGAATCAAACCCAGGACCCCTCAGTCCGCAGGCGGATGCTCTATCCACTGAGCCAAACTGGTTTGGGCACTTGTTAGTTTTATTGGGAGCTGGTCATGTAGGCACCCCTGCCAGGCCCATACTCAGATTCCAGTCTTTCAGAAGGAAAGTAACAAATTATGCCAAATCTTTAGCAGCTCCAAACAAATGTGCATCACCTTGCTGGTTCTTGGGTCAGAAATTGAGGGTGGCTTAGCTGGTCCAGGGTCTCTCATGAGAGTGCGCTCAGGATTGCGGGCAGGGCTGCAGTCATCTGAAAGCTCGGCTGGGGCTCTTCCAGGCTGGCTCAATCACATGGCTGTTGGCTGGAGACCTCAGCTCCTTACCGTGGGGACCTCTCCATAGAGCCACTTCAATGTCCAAGTGACAAGGCAGCTGGCCTATCCCAGAGCAAGAGATCTGAGAGACAGAGAGCATTTATGCATCATGTCTATGCGTCAGCTTCAGCTGTTTCACACCATCAGTTCTGTCACATTCTGTGCATGAAAAACAAGTCACTGAGACCAGCCCACGCTCAGGAGTATGGGAATTGAGCCCCACCTGTTGAAGGGAGAACACCCAATTATGTGTGCATTTATTTTAAAACCACCACATTACTACTGGGCATTTATTTTTATAGCACCATATTTATTTTTTAAATCCAGGGTGGCCCTGAGGTTTTCATATGAGAAGTGAATGTTTCAGACCCTTGGTTTTTATAGTAGGGTGTGTTACTGTGGAGGGGGGCCTATGTATATGGATGTGAGGACCAAATAAGGATTTGCTACAGAAAAGTGTGATGAAGGGAGAAGGGAATCACCCTTGCCGAGCACCCACTATGAGCTAGGCACCAAGGCCCATGCCTCTAGCCTCCTGCAGAGGGAGACCATGGGGAAGATATAGAGGGGTGAGTGGGGTCCCAGGGTCCACAGCTTACTGCCTTTTTATAAATTTACTAGAGGCCCAGTGCATGAAATCTGTGCATGGGTAGGGTCCCTAGACCTGGCCAGTGGGCAGGGCCAATCAGGGTCTTCTGGCTGCCAGCCCAGCCCTTCCTTCCAGTTGCCAACTGCTGGCCAGGGCCTCCCTTTATTCTGCGCTGCCCCCTGGTGGTCAGCACGTGTCATAGAGAGTAATCAAACTCCCAGTCTCCTGGTCAAACTCCTGAGGGGGACACTTTGCATATTAGCCTTTTATATATAAAGATTTTTATTATGGAAACTATTATATATGTCACTTTTTTTTTATCCTATTCACCTCCTCCACACTGGACCTGCCCCCCCCAAGGCCTTTACCACACTATTGTCTGTGTCCATGGGTTATGCATATCCTATATAATAAAAGGCTATTATGCAAATTGATCAAATGGCAGAATGACCAATTGTTATGATACATATTGACCACGAGGGGGCAAATGCTCAATGGAGAATCTGCCCCCTGGTGGCCAGTGCACTCCCACAGGGGGAGCACTGCTTCGCCAGAAACTGGGCTCATGGCCTAAGCTGGCAGTCAGACGTCCCCTTAGGGCTCCCAAGTGCACAGGACCTTTCAGTCTGCAGGCTGATGCTCTATCCATTGAGCCAAACCAGCTAGAACTGCCCCTCCTTTTTTAAAATCTTCCCTGAAGACATGCTGAGAGAGAACAGAGGTGGGGGGAGAAAGAGGGAGGGAGGGAGCGAAAGAGAGAGAGAGAGAGAGAGAGAGAGAGAGAGAGAGAGAGAGAGAGAAATATTGATTATTTGCTTTCTGACCATGCCCTGACTAGGGATCAAACCTTTTGGTAGATTAGAAGGCACTCCAATCAACTAAGTCACTTGGCCAGAGTCACAACTCACCATCTTGTGTTATAATCACACCTGAAACTTTTCCTAATTATTGTATATCTTTACATATAGGAGTGGGCAAAAGTAAGTTTACAGTTCTGAGTACGCAAAACTATATTTTATTATTATGTACTTATTATTATACTTATTTGTATTATTACTGTTATTATTTCATATCCTTATGATTGATCTTTTAGGTATTGATGGCTGGTAATTTAACCTACTTTTCCCACCCCTGTATGCAGGACCATCATATGGTTCTGTTGTTAACTCTTCTCAAGAGAATGAGAAAGAAATCTTTGCATTTTGAGGCTGAATTTATTTTTTACTAAATCACCTAAATATAATGAGCTCATGATACTTCTCTGTAAATACTGCCATTGTGTCCTTCTGAAAGGAAGCTGTGCATCACTTCCTTCTGGGGAATTTTTAGAAACTGCAGTTGTTGGTCATAGCTGTCCTATTCTATGTCCCCTACAGATAGAGAAGATGAAGAGGGGGTCGCAAGCAACAACTGCTTTTTCCAACACAACCCCCGGATCTCCTGTGAAAAGACAGAATTTTCCCATGGGCGTTTCTAAGAGATCATCTTCTCCTGTGTCATTCAGGTAAGCATCTTTCCTCTTTGTCACAGTTAGAAGGTTAAAGCAGTTTGGTGGGGCTCTGTGCAGTGTGGGGTATGCATCCTGCTCCCTACAAGGCATGGGCGGCCCTAAGAAGTGAGCAGGAGGAATGCTGAACTGTGACTTACCTCCTTCACTCTTTGAGTACCTTCTGGAGAAATCATGGGCTCTTTTTTTTAAATATACTTTTATTGAGTTCAGAGAGGAAGGGAGAGGGAGAGATAAGTAGAAACATCAATAATGAGAGAGAATCATTGATTGGCTGCCTCCTGCAAGCCCCACACTGGGCATTGAGCCCACAACTCAGGCATGTGACCTTCACCAGAATTGAACCTGGGACCCTTCAGTCTGCAGGTCAATGCTCTGTCCACTGAGCCAAACCGGCCAGGGTGGGAAACGCTGGGTTAAGGGGTCTTGTTGCTTGGTAGATACGGGACTCTTAGTTACTAAGATGAGCCATTCAGCATTTTCTCTTTAGGCCCATCAATTCCATTCTGCTTTTCTGGCATTTTCCTTTCTCCTTCAGCTGCATCTTGAGTGAAGTGATTACATTTCGCTTGGGAGTCTCTCATTAAAAGAGGCAATAACAATTTAGCAGTATGGTTATTTCTAATGAAGCCCTTATATACACTTTTTAAATTAAAAATTGGGTACATTCACCATGAAACTGTAAATGAAAAACAAATTTACACTGTCTGACTTTTTATTGTCATTAAAATATCTTACTGATAGTAATTGACAAGAATGACTCAGTAAATCTGTCTAGCAGAATGGAAACATCTTCAGTGGTACTGAAAAAGAAAGAGAAATATGACTTTAATTTGGGAAAATAGGAAACTCTGCATAGAGAGAATCACATAAAACTTATTTTTAGTGTATCAGTTTGTGTCAGAGAACATAAACTAAAACACACATTTAATGAACACTTGGGAATTCCTTAAAAATATTTCAAGGGGGAGAACCAAGATGGCTGCATAGGTAAACACCTATACTTGCTGCCTCTCACAATCACATCAAAATTACAACTAAAAGGCAGAACAACTACCACCCAGAACCGTGGGAAAGCTGGCTGAGTGGAAGTTCCACAACCAGAGAGGCGAAGAAAGTGCAGTGAGACTGGTAAGAGGTGCGGAGGCGCAGAAGGGGCTGGCACCTGAATGTGCTGCTCTTTTCATCAGGAAGGAGATAAAAGCTCCCATTTGCTCTGAACTCCAGTTCCAGGCGAGACTTTGGGGGACCCAGATACATATGGGGAGAAACTGGACTGTCTGGCATCGGAACAGGAATGTGAGGGTGGCTTTCCGAGGCGCTTGCAGCGATTATTGACCCAGCACTGGGATGGAGGCGCCAGATGCGGAGACCTGGGGACCTCTCCGGTGCAGGGCTGACTGGCAGCCATTTGTGTTTGCTTCACCCTGGTGATTCCCAGAGACCCTTCCCCTCCCAATTTACAACCCCACCCAAGCTGTGTGCATAGGCTTTTATATATGAATGGCCTGATCTTTCTCCTTCTAAAACCTGTCAAACTGCAGCTGGGTCAGAGAGCCCCTTGCTCCACACCTGGGCCTCAGCTGGGCACTTCCAAACCCCATACAAAGATGTCTCTGTAGCTCCTGCTGGGCGGCCCCAGACAGTGGCTGACCTTGCACCTTCTTGGAGATCCAAGAGCCAGTGTACCCAGTGGTCAGAGTAAGACCATACCAGATTACAACTCTCCATACCCATAAGAGACACACTCAAGGGGCAGACTTAGTCAGTGAGCACCAAAGCCCCACCGAAGCAAGTCCTATCCCAAAAGGGTGTCTTCTGCACAACAGATCTTCCACTGTAGACACAGCTGGTCATCACAGCCAATTGGCCTGGTAGTCAATTCCTCCCAGTGATACCAATAGCAATCAAGGGTTAACTACAACAAGACTGTGCACACAGCCCACAAAGGGGCGCACCAAGAGTGTCCAACTCAAGTGATTGGGAAGGCTGAGCCACTGGACCCTCTAGGACACCTACCACACAAGGCCACTCTATCAACTCAAGGAGACTTAGCAGCTACCCAGTACATAAAAACAAACACAGGGAAGCAGCCAAAATGCAGAGAAAAAAGAAACAATTTACTAATGAAAGAAATAGATGAAAGTAAAATACTGGATATAGAATTCAAAACTATGGTTATAAGGTTACTCATGAATCTTCTAGAAACCTCTGAGAAATTTAGTGAGATCCTCAAGGATAAGAAAAAGGACCAGTCAGAAATTAAGCCTACACTGACTGAAATAAAGAATAATATACAGAGATCCAACAGCAGACTAGAGGATCGCAAGAATCAAGTCAAAGATTTGAAATACAAAGAAGCAAAAAACATCCAACCAGAAAAGAAAAAGAATCCCCAAATATGAAGATAGTGTAAGGAGCCTCTGGGACAACCTTAAGCATACCAACATCCGAATTATGGAGGTGCCAGAAGAGAGAGAGCAAGATATTGAAAACCTATTTGAAAAAGTAATCACAGAAAACTTCCCTTACCTGGTGAAAGAAATACAAGTCCAGGAAACACAGAGAACCCCAAACAAGATGTATCCAAAGAGGACCACACCAAGACACATCATAATTAAAATGCCAAGAGCAAAAGACAAAGAGAGAGTATTAAAAGCAGCAAGAAAAAAGCAGTTACCTACAAGAAAGTACCCATACAACTGTCAGCTGATTTCTCAACAGAAAGTATGCAGGTCATGAGGGAGTGGCAAGAAATATTCAAAATGATGAATAGCAAGAACCTACAACCAAGATTACCCAGCAAAGCTATCATTTAGAATTGAGGGTCAGATAAAGAGATTCACAGACAAGAAAAACCTAAAGGAGTTCATCACCACCAAAACCAGGATTATATGAAATGCTGAATGGTATTCTCTAAGAAGAGGAAGAAGAAGAAAAGGGTAAAGATAAAAAATTATGAACAACAAAGTGACAACAAATACCTATCTATCAACAAGTGAACCTAAAAATCAAATGAATAAAAAACCAGATGAACAGAATAGACTGGTGAATGTAATAGATTCAGGGGCATGGAAAGGGAACAAACTGAAAATTCTCAGGAGGAAGGGAGGGTGGGGGGTG
>JAAGEH010000411.1:5254604-5396626 GCA_011751065.1 Lasiurus cinereus | reverse complement strand
AGGAGGAAGGGAGGGTGGGGGGTGGGGGAAGAGATTGAACAAAGAGCTTGCACCTATGGACGAGGTCATTGGCGGGGGAGGCCTGGAGTGGGGTGGGAACTGGGTGGAGGGGAGCTATGGGGAGAAAAAAGATGAACATCTGTAATAATTGGAACAATAAAGATTTAAAACAAACAAAAATATGTATTTCAAGGTGACAGGAGCTCTTATGTCTAATTTTTTAACTTTCTAACAGAGACTTTTTTCATTATTATTATTTTGTTGTGTTTTTATTGACTTCTAATTCCTGCTATTGTTGTATCCATCTTGCACAAGGAAAAGCCTTCTATAGCTCATTGCTAAATTAATAGCATCTTGGTTTGTTAATTTTTTAAGTCCATTGCATCCTTTCTATTTCCTTATTGCCTGCCTTTGGTTATGGTATTTTACTCTCTTGCAAACTACATCCAATAGGTAAGGTCCCCATTTGTCTTATTTCTGAGCCTTTTTTTCATATGTAACTACTGTGGTGATAGTTTGGGACATTGGCATTAGCAAAGAGAAAAGCCTGCTCACACTGAGGTTTTTCCAGATTTCCCCCTCTTTCTTGGATATTAACTCATGGTTCCTGCATGGGTAGTAGCTGACAAATTTCATCATCTTCATTGTAAATTTCACTAAGATGAACAAGGGGTGTTACCCTCTCTTTAGAGAAAGAATTCAGTTTTTGGAAGCAAACTCTCAGTAGGCTCTTTTTCTTTTTTTATACTACAAGGGCAGCCTTGTTTTATTTTATTAATTTATTTTTTAAAGTATATTTTGTTGATTTTTTACAGAGAGGAAGGGAGAGGGATAGAGTTAGAAACATCTATGAGAGAGAAACATAAATCAGCTGCCTCCTGCACGCCCCCCACTGGGGATGTGCCCACAACCAAGGTACATGCCCTTGACCAGAATCGAACCTGGGACCTTTCAGTCTGCAGGCCGATGCTCTATCCACTGAGCCAGACCGGTTTTGGCAGGGTAGCCTTGTTTTAATAGGGTGAAGTCGAAGACAACATAAATATTCTAAATAGAGAATTGCTAAATAAATTATGATGCATCCAAACAATGGAGTACTATACAGCCATAAAAAGTGATGAAGAAGAATATGTAATTACATGGAAAGATTATCAGGATATTGTGAGAAATGGTATGTGAAACATGGTTTCATTTTATCAAGTACGTACAGTGGTACCTCGAGATACGAGTTTAATTTGTTCCGTAACCTTGAGGCGTGGGAAACTATGAGACACTCGAGTCATGGTAAACTGGTGGGTCGTGTGCAGCCGGCAGATCTGCGCGATTACTCCTATCTCAAATGTTGCTCGTGTTTCAAAGCAAAAATCACTCGCTCGACGGCTCGTATCTCAAAAATCTCGTATGTTAGGGGACTCGTATCTTGAGGTACCACTGTATATATTTTCTATATTGATGAATATTTCCTTAAGATGGATTTCCAGGCATAGGATTAATAAATTATTTTTAAAAGATCCATAAATATTTAATATGCATATACCTGATCACATTGGTGAATGTATATATATGTAGACATCAGTGGCTCTTGGATCGAGCCTGCAACCCGGGCATGTGCCCTGATCAGGAATTGAACCGTGACCTCCTGGTTCATAGGTCAATGCTCAACCACTGAGCCATGTTGGCTGGGCTTCATTTTGGCCACCGCCATTCTCAAATAGGTTTTTATATTGTTGCCTGAAAATTTTCTTAAAAAGGGTAATTGAAAATGTTCAGTTACACCACCTCCTCACAGTCATGCTTATATACTCACCCATTTCAGAGTCTTATATTTTTCAGTCTTTTGAGAGAGAAATTTGAGTTTGTACCAATTTTTAAAAGGCTTTTTATTGTAAAATCATTTCAATCATACAGAAGAATTGCAAGACTAGAACAAAGAACTGTATAATTTTAAGCCTGTTAACCTTTAGCCACCCACATTTGCTTCATCATTCCCACCCTCTACTCATTCCCTTTCCACAGACAAGCACACACACACACACACACACACACACACACTTTCCCCAGTACCATTTGGGAGTAACTTAAAGATGTCATGACCCTTTACCTCTAAGAATGAAAAAAAATATCTTTTGTATAACCACAGTACGGTTCTGAAAGTCGGAAATTTAACTTTGATATGATGTTATGTAATTTACAGTCTATATGCCACTTCTGCCACTGGTCCCAATGAGATCCTTCATAGCATCTTTCCCTGCTCCAGGATCCACCCTAGACTTCCACGCCGCCTTGAGACAGTTCTTCAGCCTTTCTCTTCATGACCTTGAAATGTTAAAAGAACACAGGCCAGTTATTTCTGGGGGTTGTTTTTCTCTTGGGTCAGTCTAGGTTTCCTCACGATGGTGCCTCTGGGGCAGGAATCTGCCCAGGAGGGATGTCAGCTCCTTCTCAGTGGTCATGTCATGTGGCCAGGATGCCAGGTTGCTACCCTACTGGTAATGGTAGCTTTGCTCACTGTGTTAAGGTGGTATCAACACGTTTCTCTGGTACAAATTGTTCTTTTCCTCTCTGGGAAGGAATAAACCGTGACCATAAACATAGACTTTAGCCGGGCCGGTGTGGCTCAGTGGTTGAGCACTGACATATAAACCAGGAGGACATGGCTTGATTCCCAGTGTGGGGTGTGCAGGAGGCAGCCAATCAATGATTCTCATTCATCCTTGATGGTTCTATCTCTCTCTCCCTCTCCCTTCCTCTCTGAAATCAACCAAAATATTTTTTTTAAAAACACCACATACACTTTAAAGACTAGTGACCAGCTTGTGCTGACAAGACCACAGACCCCTCCCATCCTGTGAGTGGGCTGTGTTCACCATGCTGGAGTCTAGTGGCTTTGGAGAACATAGACCTGGATTCCAACCTGTGGAGTAAAAGAGTCCTTTGGGGTTCTGCTTTGCAGTAAGCTCATGCTCAGAAGCGTGACAGCCCTCTCCTGAGAAATATTCTTGCTGTTCTACTTTACAAAGGTATTTGTTCATGTTTCCTATAATCAGGAACCTTAAAAGTTATAGCCTAGCCGAAACTGGTTTGGTTCAGTGGATAGAGCGTCAGCCTACAGACTGAAGGGTCCCAGGTTCGATTCCGGTCGAGGGCATGTATCTTGGTTGCGGACACATCCCCAGTGGGGGGCGTGCAGGAGCAGCTGATCGATGTCTCTCATGGATGTTTTTAGCTCTCTATCCCTCTTCCTTCCTCTCTGTAAAAAATCAATAAAATATATTTTTTAAGAAGTTATAGCTTATTTCCTCCACCCCAACAAAACTGGTGAATCCCCTTTGTTAGGTTTTCAATCACTGGATGTACTGACCTTTTAAAAATTAAAGTGGGAGAACTATTAAAAAGCAAGATAAAGAATCAGGGACTGGCTGCCAGCCTTGGCTCTCTCACCTATTGCCATCTCTTGGGAAAGATCATGGAGGCATTTGGGACTTGGGTTTTCTTGTGTAAAGTATGGTTCATAGTCATTTCCTGCCTACTCACTGGGTTCTCCTGGCGATTCAATAGATCCTTATTCAATAGACGTGAAAGTACTTAAAAATAAAACTCTATGAAAGCACAGTGAGTTCCCATAATTAATGTGTGTTTAATTTCTCTAATTAGCCAAGATACTTATTTCTAGGAAATTGGCGGGGGGATGAAATTACCGAACTTTGTGGGAGCGAAAGAACCTTAAAGACATTATGCTGAGCAAAATAAGCCAGATACAAAAGAATCAATCCCGCGTGATTTCATTTCTGTGAGCTAGCGGGAATAGTCAAATTTCTAGAGACAGAAAGCAGAAGGGAGGGGTTTGCCAGGGGCTGGGGAGAGAGGAATGGGGAGTTAGTGTTTAATGGGAACAGAGTTCCATGGGTGAATGTTTGTGAATGTACTTAATGTCACTGAAGTGTATACTTACAAATGGTGAAGGTGGGAAATGTGTTACATGTATTTTGCTACAATGGTAAAGCTTGATTATTGCCATATTCTAATGCCAGATCCAGCTCTGGTGTCCATTTAAAAGAGGTGGTAAAAGAAAGCCCAACATTCCATCTTTACATCGTCATCAAAGTTAAGTGACCTTAGGACATGGTGTCACCACTTGGCTTCCAAAAATATTGTCACTTCCGCCCGGGACATTTTGTAAATAGTTTCTGTTCCTGTTAGGATACTCGTCGACAGGGACTTTAGAGTTTGTGCTAGTAAGCCTTACATGTGTTGTCCTTAGAAGATGAAATGATTCCACTTTTTGGAAGCAGCTGTCTTAGGGATGGAGAGTGGTGTGGGCAGGCACAGTCATTACCTTCTGGCATGTTTCCGGTCTTCCAGAGCCACGGGCAGGGGCTTGTCTCTGTCTCCGAAGAATGTGAGGATGCCGTATCCGGAGTCTCTTGTGCAGTACCGCTTAGCCGCCTTCTCCAGCCCGGAAGCGCCCAAGAAGAAAGCGGACAAAGAAAAGAGCAACAAGGAACGGGAAGGGGCCCTGGCCCAACTGGCAGCTGGCCCACCCAAGGTGGAGCCCTCGGAGAAGCGCCTGGTGGACAAGTTCGCCTCCGAGAAGAATGTGGCTGCGGCAGGGAAGGGCGAGAGCAGCGCAGGTAGGCCCGCCCCGTCCATGCCACCCCAGCCCCGGCTTTCCCAGCCGGTTGGTCCTCTGACCTGGCCCACGATCTACGTGGGAGCCTTATGTTTGGGGGAGAGAGGAAAGAAGGGGTCTTCACGTAGACAACTGCACCTCCTGTGCCCTCTGGGCTGGCACGTTGCCCCTCAGTCCTGTCCCCTGCTGCATCGGGCCGCCATCAGCAGGTCCCACTGCGAGGCTCCTCCTTTAGTCCTATAAGCTGCTGTGAAGGATGCAGCGAGTCCACCCAGGTGGGCGCAGGGGTGGTGGCTGCTGTGGGACTTGCTAGTGACCCTGTCTCTCCTCCTCGCCTTTCCACTGCTCTCCACGGTGGAATCTATTCCAGTCATAGCCGCCCATTGCAGCGGCTCTGCTTAGTGGCTAATTGTGCCAGTCCGGCGGCGTTTCCCATCCGCCACGGGGTAGGATCTTCCCTTTCAAGTGGCAGCTGCCGCGTGAGGGTGACCAGTTCCATTTCCCTTGATCCCCCTGGTGCAGCCTCAGGGAAGCCTATGGCAGGTACCACCAATGCCGGCGAGGCCGCAAAGATCCTGGCAGAAAAGAGACGCCAGGCCCGGCTGCAGAAGGAGCAGAAGGAACAGGAGAGGCTGGAAAAGATCGAGCAAGACAGGTAGGGGGGTGCTCAGGGTTTGTTTGTTAATTTCTCTTTCTTGCTGAAAGTATTCCAGATGTCCCCATCTTTTTCTCCATTGACCCCCTCTACACCCCCACACACACCCTCCCCAGACTTTCACAACCCTATCATATGTGTCCATGGGTTATGCATATATGTATACAGATTCTTTGGTTAATCTCTCCTCACCCACCCACCAATCCCTGCCTTCCCTCTGAGACTGATCAGTATGTTCCAAGCTTCAGTCTCTGGATCTATTTTTTTTTTAAATTTAATACATCTTTATTGTTCAGATTATTGAAATTGTTCCTCTTTTTTTCCCCCATAGCTCCCCTCCACCCGCTTCCACCCCTCCCTCCCTCTGCCCTTACCTCTCCCACCCCACTGTCCTCATCTATACATGTACGATTTTTATCCAGTCTCTCCCTGCACCCCCCTTACCTCTTTCCCCCTGAGAATTGTCAGTCCACTCCCTTTCTATGTCCCTGATTCTATTATATTCACTAGTATATTCTGTTCATCAGAATTTTAATTCACTTGATTTTTAAATTCACTTGTTGATAGATATGTATTTGTTGTTCATAATTTATATCTTTACCTTTTTATTCTTCTTCCTCTTCTTAAAGAATACCTTTCATCATTTCATATGATACTGGTTTGGTATTGATGAACTCCTTTAGTTTTTTCTTATCTGTGAAACTCTTTATCTGCCTTTCAATTCTGAATGATAGCTTTGCTGGGTAGATTAATCTTGGTTGTAGGTTCTTGCTATTCATCACTTTGAATATTTCTTGCCACTCCTGTCTGGCCTGCATAGTTTCTGTTGAGAAATCAGCTGACAATCGTATGGGTACTCCCTTGGAGGTAATTAACTTTTTCTCTTGCTGCTTTTAATATTCTCTCTTTGTCTTTTGCTCTTGGCATTTGAATTATGATGTGTCTTGGTGTGGTCCTCTTTGGATTCCTTTGGTTTGGTGTTCTGTGTGCTTCCTGGACTTGTAAGTCTATTTCTTTCACCAGGTGGGGGAAGTTTTCAGTCATTATTTCTTTAAATAGGTTTTCAGTATCTTGCTCTCTCTCTTCTTCTGGCACCCTCATAATTCTGATGTTGGTACACTTGAAGTTGTCCCAGAGGCTCCTTACACTATCTTCCAATTTTTGGATTCTTTTTCTTTTTGCTTTTCCAGTTGAGTGTTTTCTGCTTCTTTGTTTTTCAAATCTTTGACTTGATTCTTATGTTCCTCTAGTCTGCTGTTAGGACTCTGTATACTATTTTTTATTTCAGTCAGTGTATGTTTACTTTCTAGTTGGTCCTTTTTCATCTCTTTTTGGTTCTCACTAAATTTATCCATCTTTTCTAGGAAATTCTTGAAAAACCTTATAACCGTGGTTTTGAACTCTATATCCAGTCGTTTGTTTTCCTCCATTTCTTTTGTTTGTGATCTGTTCCTTTGTCTCCGCATTTTCTCTGTTTCCCTGAGTTGGTAGAGTAGCTTTGTGTGCTAGGTGTCCTACATGGCCCAGTAGCTCTGCCTCTCCAGTTACTGGAGGTGGACTCTATTGGTGCACTCCTTTGTGGACTGTGTGTACAGCCTTGTAGTAGTTAAGTCTTGATTGTTGTTGGTATCACTGGGGGGGGGGGAGTTGACCTCCAGGCTGATTGACTATGAGGATCAACTGTGTCTATACCTGGAGAACTTCTGTGCTGGAGTTAGCCTTGCAAAATTGCAATAGCCTCTGTGTTCAGCTTGGATGGGGCGGAGTCTCAGGGCTGATCACACAGCCCTGCCTTAGGTGGCCCCTGGGTCTCAGTGTCCCTCAGTAATCGCTGCAGCCTTCTCTGCACGCACTCGTGCTTGTGTGCCTCCAGACCTCTGCTTTTCTGGCTCCTCTAAGTTTCCGTGCACTCTGGGGACCCATATGAGTCTGGGTACCCAGGGTCTTGCCCAAAACTGGGGTTCAGTGCAGTCGGAACTGGATTTCAGTGCAGTTAGGAGGTTCTGTCTTCCTTCTGCTAGAGAAAGCCAGCGGTACAATCAGCAGTCAATTGTGCGTGCGCCTCCAAACCTCTGACTTTTGCAGCTCCCCTAAGTTTCTGTGCACTCCTCCCTTTTCACGACAGTCCAGACTCCCCTCATATGGGTCTCGGTCGGAACTGGGGTTCAGTGCAGTCGGGAGTTTCCGTCTCCCTCCCGCTAGAGGAAGCCAGCTAGGCACTCTGCCGCCCGTTCTCTCCACGTGCATGTCTCTGTACCTCAGCTTTTTGCAGCAGCTCTGGGTCTCCGTGAGCCCCTCTATTTCCTTCTAGTTGTAGAATTTCCACTCAGCCAGCTTTCCTGTGGTTCTGTATGATGTCCATTTTGTCTTTTAGCTGTAGTTTTGAAATTATTGTGTGAGTCAGCAGTTTAGGTATTCACCTATGCCACCATCTTGGTTTTTCCTCTGGAACTATTTTGTTCATCAGTTTATTTTGTTCATTAGATTCCACATATGAGTGAGATCATGTGACATTTGTCTTTCTCTGACTGACTTATTTCACTTAGCATGATACTCTCCAGGTCCCTCCATACTGTCTCAAAGGGTAAGTGATACTTTTTTACTGCTGCATGGTATTCTATGGTATAAATGTATTATGGCTTTTTATCCACTCATCTACTGATGGGCACTTGGGCTGTTTCCAGATCTTAGCTATTGTAATTTGTGCTGCTATGAACATAGGAGTGCATACATTCTTTCTTATGGATTTAGGATTCTTAGGATATACTCCTGGAAATGCGATCACTGGATAAAATGGCACTTCCATATTTTTTTTTTCAGAAAACTCCATTCTGTTTTCCATAATAGCTGTATAAGTCTGCATTTTCATCAACAGTGTACTTGGTTCCCTTTCATCCACATCCTCTCCAGAACTTGGAATTTGTTGATTTGTTGATGTTAGCCATTCTGATGTGTGTGTGCATCTCTCTGATGATTAGTAACTTTCAGCACTTTTTCATATGTCTCTTGGCCTTCTGTATGTCCCCTTTGGAAAAGTGTCTACTAGTATTTAGATCCTTTGCCCACTTTTTAATTGGATTGTCTTCTTTTTTTTAAGTTGTATGAGTTCCTTATATATTTTGGAAACTAACTCCATATCGGATGTATCATTGGTAAATATGTTCTCCCATGCAGTGGGCTTTCTTGTTGTTTTGTTTATGTTTTCTTTTGCTGTGCTGCAAAAGCTTTTTATTTTCATGTAGTCCTATTTGTTTATTTTCTCCCTAGTTTCTTTTGTCCTAGGTCCTAGAGATGTATTCATAAACAGTTTTTTACAAAAGATATGAGATTTTACTGCCTAAGGTTTCTTCTAAAATTCTAATGGTTTAATGACTTACATTTGAGTCTTTCATTCATTTTTAGTTTATTCTTTTGTAAGGTGCATACATTTTTTTGCATGTATCTGTCCAATTTTCTCAGTACCATTTGTTGAAAATACTGTCTTTACTCCATTGAATGTTTTTGCCTCCTTTGTCAAATACTAGTTGAGCAGAATGCCTTGGGTCAATTTCTGGGATCTCTGTTCTGTTCCATTGATCTGTCTGCTTGTGTGCCAGTACCAGGCTGATTTGAGTACAGTGGCTTTGTAGTATAATTTAATATCTAGTATTGTGATCCCTCCAACTTTGTTTTTCTTTCTTAAGATTGCTGTAGCTATTCAGAGTCTTTTTTTGGGTTCCATATGAATTTTTGTAGTTTGTTCTAGATGTATGAAATATGCTGTTGGTGTTTTAACAGGGATTGCATTGAATCTATAGGTTGTAGGTAATATGGGCATTTTAATGATGTTGATTCTACCAATCCATGAACATGGTATATTCTTCCACTTGTTTATATCTTCCTCTATCTCTTTTCAGTGTCCTGTAGTTTTCTGAGAATAGGTTTTTTACCTCCTTGGTTAAGTTTATTCCTAAGTATCTTAACTTTTTTTGTTGCAGTGGTAAATGGGATTGATTTTTTTTGTTTCTCTTTTTGAGAGTTCATTATCCTATCTAATAAAAGAGTAATATGCAAATTGACCATCACTCCAACACACAAGATGGCTGCCCCCATGTGGTCAAAGATGGCTGCCCCATGTAAACACAAGATGGCCAGCAAGGGAGAGCAGTTGGGAGGAACCAGGCCTTCAAGGGAGGGAAGTTGGGGGTGACTGGTCCTACAGGGAAGGGAAGTTGTGGGGGTACTCAGGCCTGCAGGGGAGAGCAGTTGGGGGTACCCAGGCCTGCAAGGGAGAGCAATTGGGGGGGGGAAGCCAGGCCTACAAAGGAGGACAGTTGGGGGAGATCAATCCTTCAGGGAAGAGCAGGTAGGGGAGGACCAAGGCCTGTAGGGGAAAGCAGTTGTGGGGGACCAAGCCTGCAAGGGAGGGAAGTTGGGGGTGATCAAGCCTGCAGGGGAGGGCATTTAGGGGTGACCAGGCCAGTACAGGAGGGAAGTTGGGGGTGACCAGGCCTGCAGGGAAGGATAGTTGGGCGGGACCCAGGCCTGCAGGGGAGAGCAGTTGGGGGACCAGGCCTCCAGGGGGGGCAGTTAGGGGCAATTGGGCTGGCAGGGGGGTAGTTAGGCATCAATCAGGCTGGCAGAGAAGTGGTTAGGGGGTTTTCAGGCTGGCAGGAAGAAGCAGTTAGGGACAATCAAGAAGGCAGACAGGCAAGCAGTTGGGAGATAGTAGTCCTGGATTGTGAGAGGAATGTCCGACTGCCCATTTAGGCCTGATCCCTCGAGGGGGTCCCAGATTGGAGAAGGTGCAGGCTGGGCTGAGGGACACCCCCCTACCTGGGCACGAATTTCATGCAGGACCTCTACTTGGTGTATAAAAATGGCATTGATTTTTGGGTGTTAATTGTGTATCTTGCTGTGTTGTTGCATTCATTTATTAAATCCTGTAGTAGTTTTTTTATGGAGTATTTAGCATTTTCTATGTATAATATCATGTCATCTGCGAAAAATGACCGTTTTAGTTCCTCCTTTCCAATTTGGATGCCTTTTACTTTTTTCTTCTTTTTTGATCACTGTGGCTAAGGTATCTAGTACTATGTTGAATAAGAGTGGTGAAAGCAGACATCCCTTTTTTTTCTGTTCTTAGGGAAAATGGACTTAGTTTCTGCTCATTGAGTATGATGCTCGCTGTAGGTTTGTAATATATGGCCTTTATTATGTTGAAGTATAATAGTCTATTCCCACTTAGCTGAGAGTTTTTATAAAAAATGGGCCCTAGCTGATTTGGCTCAGTGCATAGAGCATTAGCCCATAGACTGAAGGGTCCCAGGTTCAATTCTGGTCAAGGGCACATGCCCAGTTTGTGGGCTCAATCTCCAGTGGTGGTTGTGTGAGAGTTGGCAATCAGTGGTTCTCTCTTATTGTTGATGTTGCTATTTCTCTCTCCCTCTCCTTGTATTTTCTTACAATCTTTTGTATTTCTGAGGTGTAAGTTGTTATTTCACCTCTTTCATTTCTAATTTTATTGATTTAGATCCTCTCTGTTTCTTTATCAGTCTGGCTAAAGATTCATCAATCTTGTTTATCCTTTCAAAGAACCAGCTCTTGGTTTCCTTGATCTTTTGTATGTGTTTTGTTTTTAATCTCTGTGTCATTTATTTCCACTCTGATCTTTAGCATTTCCTTCCTTCTGTTCCATCTGGGCTTTTTTTTATTGCTCTTTTCTTAATTCTTTAAGTTGTGGTGTCAGATAGTTTATTGAAAATTTTTCTAATTTTATGAGGAAGGCTTATAGTGCTATGAAGTGCCCTCTCAGGAACTGCTTTCACTGTGTCTTATAGATTTTTGCATTTGTGTTTATTTTTATTTGTTTCCAGGAAGTTTTTTATTTCTTCCTTGATCTCATTGATAACCCATTGATGGTTTAATAACATGCGATTTAGCCTCCATGTCTTTAAATATTTTTGAATTTATTTCTAATTTCATGCACCCGTGATCTGAGAAGATGCTTGATATGATTTCCATCTTCTTGAACTTGTAGAGACTTGTTTTGTGTCCTAAAATTTTGGGGTGAAATTTTCTGTTAATGTCTATTAAATCCATCTGATCTAATGTGTCATTTAGAGTCACTATTTCCTTGTTGATTTTTTTTTTTTTTGTCTGGAAGATCTATCCAGTGAAATCAGTGGGTTGTTAAAGTCCCCTACTATGGCTGCATTGTTGTCAATCTCTCCCTTAAAGTACTCCAGGTGGTTATGTGTATGTGTATGTGTATGTGTATATGTATATGTATATGTATACACACACATTTTTAGGTGCTTCTGTATTGGGTGCATATAGGGTTACCAGGTTTATGTCTTCTTGTTGTACCGATCCCCTTAGTATTATGTAGTGACCTTTATTATCTGATGTGATGGCCTTCTTTTTTAAGCCTATTTTGTCAGATATGAGTATTGCTACCCCAGCTTTTTTGTTTGTTTCCATTTGCACTGAAAATTTTTTTCTATCCCTTTACTCTCATCCTGTGTGAGTCTTTTGTTCTAAGGTGGGTCTCTTGTAGACAGAATGTATATTCCTGAGTCATGTTTTCTGCCCACAGTGTGGGTGGGAACCTACCACAGCTGAGATATCCCTCCAAAACTTCAGCTGCTGCCTGTGGGAGCACAGCCATGCCTCTCTTGCCTCTGCACTTCCTATCAGTCTTCACGTGGTCTCCACTTTAAGTCCTTGGTTTTAAGGATTTTCTCTAGCTAGTCTTCCGTTGGTTGTTCAGGATGGTTTTTCTGTATTTTCATTGTAATTCCAGTTTGGTCCTGGGAGAATGTCACTGTAGCCTCCAGTTAATCCGCCACCATCTTGGAATTCCAGATGCTGCGAGTTTTGCTGCGATCTTGCCCCAAAGGCTTTGCTGGGAAAAGAAACTCTTTTCTTTCTGGTGTTGGAGTAGATAAAGCCTTGGTGGGAGTATAGATCTGCTTGATAGGTGTCTGGGAGACTGCACCTTTTATTAGATGTCATTAACAGTGATGGAACTTTGGTCTTTTCAGGAGACCTGGAAGCTCATAGCTCCTAGATCTCAATGTTACCAGCAGCTTCCCATCCTCCTCTTGAACTCTAGGACCAGCCAGACCTCATAGAGCTATCAAAGAAGTTTGAGCTTTTCTTGTAGAATAAGGTTCTCTCAGAATAAAACAGGAGTTTGTGTATGTAAGGGTTTTGATTCTGCTTCCTGAGTCATGTTTGCCATCAAGTTATCCTAACTCACACCCCCAAACAAGAGAGAGGAAGGTTGAGCAGAGGCCACTCTATGAGTAGGAAGCCCACCTCATAGTCCATGAGATAGAGGGTATGGGGACTCCCATCCTGGAGCATGACAGAAGACTGGTCCCTAAACTTTGGAGGGTATCCAAGTCATCCCAGACATGCAGTGAAAACGCACAGGCACAGGCCCTAACCTGCTTCAACAGCTCCCCAATGTTTGAGAACTGCTACAGTGTTAGTACCGGGTATTTGGACAACGTATAGGCAGCCTGGCATTTCTGAACTTTATATTTAGAGAGGAATGCATGTGGAAGGGCAAGGTAGATTTTATCTCTTAAGTTGATAAAGGAAGCTTTTAGGATAATCACAGAGTGCAATCCAATACTATTTAGAGAATTAACATGACAGGAAGCAGCACTTCAAGACTGGCACGGAATTGAGAGTAATAAATAATAGAGGAGTATTCTTGATCCTGAAGTGACCTTGGCGGGTCTTTTGTGGTCTCTGATTACGTACAGGTTTGCTGCTTTTTTTAAAGAGTGATGGTGGGGGTGGGTAGGTCTGGCTGGTTCTTTCTTCAAATTCCCGGCTTCGCTGATGATTTTCCCACCTGCAGCAGCAGACCTTTTCGTTGAGTGGTGTGCTTGCAGGGTTGGGGTGCACCATGGAGTGTGTGAAGGGAGGTCACGGAAGATGACGATGAGCCACAGTACCTCCAATGACACTCCTTGGTAATGGCAGGCCCTGTGTGGGTGAGTAACATGATGGTAGCTGTGTGTGAGGAAGGCGAAGTTCTTTGCTTTCCAGCACCTACCCTGTCTCACATTTTCTTCACAGCTCAGCTCCTGAAATAATTGAGCGCGTTCCTGTGTGGTTCCTTAACTCACATTCAGGCCTCAGACCTCGCACTGACCATCCCTCCCCACTGCCAGAGGCCTGAGCCAGTTCTCCGTTGGCCTTCACCTTGTCCAGCTTGCCCTGGCTTCTCTGGCCTGTCCTTCTCGGTCTCCTGCTCCCCTCCCGTGTCACCTGCGCTCCCAGCCCTCAGTCCTTGGCCAGCTTCCCCTGACAGTCCTCTGCTCTGCCAGTGCCCCTGTCATGCTGCCAGTTTCTGCGACTTCGAAAGACTTGGGGCTCACATGTCACGCCATTGGTTCCTCATGGGCACTTGGTGTGCTGAACCAACTTTGCTCCCCTCTCCCTTTCTACTCCCCTTTCCCCTCTTTATCTGCTTCTGAAGCTAATTTCTTCTTACGCTGTGAACCTCCAATACTTTCTGGCACAAGAGAGGCATTAAGAAGCACATGCGTACTGGTAGCTCCTGATTCTGTGCCTACGGGCTTGGTCTCTTGCAAGGGCTGCACTGTCCACCACCATAGCCTCTAGTCCCATGTGGCTCCCGAAATGTGAGTTCACTACAATTAGGCCAACTTCGGCTTCTCAGCTGTCCTAGCCACATTTCAAGTACTTATCAGGTGCATGGCTAGTAGCTACCATGGCTGTCATAGGTCTCTAGAACATTTCCCTCGTCATAGAAAGTTCTGTTGGATAGAGGCCATATTTCCAACTGCCTTATACTTTCATTTGAGTGCGTGCTACGTTCACGTCAAACCAAGCATTTTGCAAGCAGGCCTTATTATCTTTCTCCCAAACTTGCTTGTCCTTTCACAGGCTCTGTGCCCCATCTTTCCAGCCACCTCAATCAGAAGTCTCAGCCAGCTCCCAACTCCTACCTCTCCGTCTTCCTCAGTGTCCCATCTGCCAGGGCCAGCCCGGCTGCCTCTCTAGCTTCTCTCTCCTCTCCTTTCCCCTCCCGCCCATCCTCTTCTCTAGGCTCCCGACCCTGTTGCCTCTCTCCTGGACTGTGTCTGGGCATCTGAGTTGAGCTCCCTGCTCTATGTCTCCTAGAGCTTGTCCACTGTTCTCACTGCGTCCCCAGTGACTACTCACACGTATGTCATTGTCATGCTCCCATTCCTTAATAAGCCAGTGACTCCCTTGCCCACAGGATCCATCCAAACCCATCACCAGGCCTTCAGGGCTGGGCAGGACCTGGCCACCACCTTCCCCTCCTCCTCCAGCATTCCAGACCCTGGTGTGCAGGGTCCCTGAAAGGCCCTCACCATGTGATTCCACACCTCCACTCTCCTCCGCTGCACATGGGCTCCCGCTCCTCACCACACACACCTTTTCTCCAGACTCAGGTCAGGCCTAGCTTCCTGCCTGCAGCCTTTCTGGCCCTGCTCCCGGGAGAGAACTGATCTCTCTTCCTCTCCCCGCATCCTGAGCCAGCTGTTGGGCGAACACAGCCTTGTCTGTTCACTGGCCTGCTTCCTCCTAGTGAGCATCTTAAAAGGCTGCGATGCAGCCTTCGGATCATGGCGCGCTGGCACTCAGTACAAAGAAGGCAGAGAAGGAGATAGAGGCCCAGCTAAGACACCACTGCAGCTTGGGGCTCAGAGAAGGCCAGGGCTAACAGTGTGGTGAAGGCAGACCTGGAAAAGGGAGGCTGGGTTCATTCAGGTGGGCCAGCTCCAGTCTGCAGACTTGCACAACCTAACGCAGCTGGCCAGCTCCAAGTTGATGCTGAGGGTTGAGTCTATGCGGACTTAAGAGAACGGTATGCCCAATAACCGGTAAAGGAAGGACAGCAGGCATTCGTTTTGGAGGGTAAAAACTATCCGTTTGATTTTAGCCACACTAAGTTGAACGTTGCCTGCCAAATGTTCAGGTGATTGAAAATGGAGTTGATGCCCGGGGGCCTACATGAAAATGAGAGTGATACACTTGACCCAAAACCAGTTTTCCTCTCTCTTGCCAGAATGTGAAGCTTTGCCTAGCACTACGTGGGAGGTGAGAAAGTACCAGACCATCTGGGTATGAAACACAGCGGATATCACTTGCAATAAGATCAACCCACATCTGTTTTGAGCTTAGAGCCAATGCCACAGACATACAGTTGCCAAGAAAAAAAATAAAGGACCTTGAGTCAAACTGTGGAAACTTTCTTGTCACCAACTGGTGAAGGAAGTGCCATGAGGAGGGAGACTCTTCAGAACTGCAGGGCTGACAAGAAAGAACCCAGAGAGCTGGGGCCGAGGAGGCGGGGCGCAGGCTGCTCCGGGGCCCACTAGCAGTGACATCAGGGCTCTCTAGCAAGCACGCAGGGCAGGGCATAACCGCTGGGCTTGCGGGTGGGCTAAGGTGTAAATGAGGACTCTTGGAGTTGGGACAAGAAAGCCTGGAGCCCAGGTCTGCCCTGGGGAAGGCCGTGGCAGAAACCAGTGAGCCAGAGACCTTCCTGCGATCCCCAAATGCGGCCAGGAAGTCATGTCCGGAAGCGGAAGTAGCTGCTAGGTGCCCACACAGAAAGACCTTCAAGTTCCCCTGGGGAGCAAGGTCACGAGGCCCACAGAGGAGGTGCTTCTGCCACTCAGAGTCACGCCTCCCTGGCTGAGCCTGCGGCTGGTTGGCTGCTGGAGTGAGATGGGGCAGGTGAAGCCCATCACTGTGGGGGTGCAGCCGTGGCGGCCGCCAAGGCAGGAGGGGAGAGCCTCACTCACAGGGCTGGAGAGAGGTCCTCGCAGAGAGACATGTAAGGATATCTGTACCTATAATACCGGTATGTGTCGAAGCTGAGAAAGGCTTTGACATTTAGGAGGTGAACCGACATTTGGGGGGGGAGGGAATTTGTTAAGGGGAGACCTAAGCCAGCTTGGAAGAGTTGAGCGGGGAGAGGATGCACCGTCAGCTGGATGCTAAGAGGCTGGGAGTGGAAGGCAGAGGGGCTTGGTTTGGCACGTCTGAGACCTGAACGTTTCCCAGGCCATAGAAAGGTCCGCGCAGAAGGGTGACGGGATGGAAGGAGGACACGGGAGAGTGGCAGGAGCACGGGTGGGAGAGAGTGCGGTTAATGGCACGATGCTAGCATTTCCGAGCCTTTTGAGATTTCTGAGCGACAGTGAGGCAGAGGAGCAAAGCCCAGAGCAGGTGGCCCGGCTCCTCTGTAAAGTGGCTGGTGATGCAATCAACAAAGGAGGATGTTGGAGGCTGAGACAAGGCGGAGATCCGGGCTGTTTCCACAGGGGGCAGGGGCAGGGCGGGGCCCAAAGGCTGGAGGGTCAGCTGAGGCCCAGGGCCAGTGGCCAGTCAGCCTTGTCCGGGCCTGACTCTCGCAGTGAGGGCAGCCCAGGAGGGCGCAAGGGGTCCCGGGAACCACCTGAGCCGGAGTTGGGCACCAGAGCTCCATGCCATCCTGGAAGTGCTCAGGAGGGGATCGGAGGCTTGGGGCCCAGAGAAGAGGGAGCAGACACAGGTGACTGCACAGGTCAGGAGAGAAGACGGTGAGGGATGGGGTGAGAGCAGATCACAGAAGACAAAGCTTAGGATGTTAGAGGTTAAGCTTTTTAAACTGCAAACTTTTAAGCACGTAAGGAAGAGAGAAGAGTGAAACCCACATACTTGTCCACAGATCGGACAGCTCAGGGCTGAGCACATGTCAGGGATGTGGTGTGTGAGAGAGGGGCAGGAGGTGGTTAAGTGCTGGGGCTTGTGCGTTGCTCAGTGAAGACCCTCACCCATGGCTGGTGCTGGGGATAAGGATGCAGCTGCTGAAGGGCGGCCGTGGTACAGTTTTCTGACCCTTTCTTCCTGGTGAGGAAGAGGCGCAGGTTCGGAGTAGGTGACGGGAACAAGGACGGAAAGGGTGACAGAACTGTACACAGGTCTAGTGAACTCTGTAAGAACTGGGTAGTCATGACAAAGGCAATGGGGTGCGGGCGACCTGCAGAAGAGGGGTGCCAGAGGAAGGACCAAATCCATGTTCTCTCCAGTTCTTGAAGCAGGAGGAGAAAGGATGTGCAGCCTCAGAGGGGACATGGAGGGACTTGGTTTCACACAGGCGCAGCCAGTTCTGGGCAAGCAGAGTGTGGTTAGTGGAGGGAATTTTGTCTGTAATAGGAGGGACAGGCAGGGGCTAACGGGTCTGTGGGAGGAATTTCTGTTGTGAGTGATTATGGAGACTGAGGGGTCAAGAGGATCAGTTATTTACTCTGTGTGTGTGCATTGGGCACCTCTGAAGTCCCCCCGGTTAAACGGGAGGAACAGAGTGGCTTTTCAGATCCTAACGAGAAAGGGGAAGCAACTGGGCATTTATTCACACACAACAGATCCTTTGTGCGTTAGCTTGTCTGGGATAGTCACAACTGGCTCCCTAAAAGGAATGAGAACTGAAGCAGTACTCTGTTTAGCCTCTGGATCCATCTTCTTCTCCACACATCTCCTTGTGATAATCCTATGCTGGGTGTACTTGGCCTGTTACTGGGGATCCTAAGAACTGGAGGTTGTTGTGTGTGTGTGTTTCCTGATTCATCCCCATAGTGCTCTTCGCCAGAGGTTTCAAGAATATCTGTTGTTAATTCCAGTTGTTGTAGCAATGCTTCTGGGCAGTGCAATCTCTGCTAATGTAGAAAATGTTTACCACACACTTTTACAGTCTTGGGCTAAATGATGTCTTTAAGTACTTCTTTACCTTTTAAAAATGTCTCTTTTGTGACACATAGGCTAACTGTCTCCTCGATTCCTGAAGCCAACCATTAGGATAGAAGAATCTTCTTTATAATCTTGATCTTTTTCTAGCAGTATAACAGCATCCAGTAAGTCACTGACACATGCTTCCACATAAAGGTAATTTATGAAAACCGCAGTTTTATAGATGCTCTTAGAAGGACATTAAGAGTCGGAGAGGGGATTCATTTTAAATTGGAAGACAAACCAGCATTTGGGAACCAACCCAGAGCCAGGCATTGTGCTAAGTGCTTCCCGTGCATTATCTTATTTCATCCTTACAGTCGTACCATGGAGCCAATAATATAGCTGTTTCCATTTTGTAAATGGGCATCAGAGATGTTCAGTCACTTTGTAAGGAAGGGTCACACGGTGAGTGGCACAATCAGAATGCAATCTTGGTCTTGCCCAAATGTCACATTGCCAGTCAGGAACACACTGCAAGGTGAGTATGATTACTCACGTTTTTTTCCTAGATAAGGAAAGTGACCCACATGTAAACAAGAGCACTAGAAACATAAAAACAAGCACTTAGATGTTACAGAATTTCCCTTCACTGCCTAGAGCTCTATCATCACATCACCAACTCTGCATCCTATATAATAAAGAGGTCATATGCAAATTGACCCTCACACCTTCACAAGATGGCTGCCTACAACTAGGCCAGCAGGGGGATTAGTGAGGGACGACCAATCAACTGAACAGCAGACTGCATGGGATGACCAAGCCAACAGGGGGCTAGTGAGGGACAACTAAACGACTGAATAGCAGGCTGTGTGGGCAACCAGGCTGGTGGGGGGGGCATGAGGGGCAACCAGGCTGGTGGGGGAGGCAGTTAGGAGTGACCAGGCCAGCAGGGAGGGGGCATTTGGAGGCTACCTGGCCAGAAGCAGGGGTCAGTTATGGGCAACCAGGACAGCAGGGGGGGGGGCAGTTAAGGGCAATCAGGCCAGCACACGAAGGCAGTGAGGGACGATCAGGCTGGTGGGGGAGAGGGGCAGTTAGTGGCGACCAGGCAGGCAGGCAGGTGAGTAATTAGGAGCCAGCGATTCAGGATTGTGAGAGGGATGTCCTACTGCCAGTTTAGGCCAGATCCCAGGGATCAGGATTGGGCCTAAACCAGCAATCAGACATCCCCCAAGGGGTTCCAGATAGGAGAGGGTGAAGGCTGGGCTGAGGGGGACCCCCCACCCCATGAACAAATTTCATGCACCAGGCCACTACTTTGTGAATAAAAGGCATGTCCAAATGCCATTTAATTTTATACAGCAAAGAATAAAATCTAAAACAGATTTTTAAAAATTTCCAAAATAAATGGAAAATAGATATTTTAATTTCTATATTAAATGTCAAGTTTCTTTTGAGCATTTCTTTCATTTGCTACTTCAGAAGTCATATACCAATTAAAACCCAAAGTGAACTTTTGAACCCATAGTCATTGCTTTCAAATTGTTGACTGGCACACTTGTGGCCATTGAGACACTTACTTTGTTCTAGCATAGGTCAGTTTTAAATACTTATTTTGCTTAGTTTTTAAGGAATTGTCATTAAATAAGAAGGAGCTCTAGCTTGTGTTGCTAAGTGGTTAGAGCATCGGCCTATCCACCAAGGTTCACGGGTTCAATTCCCAGCCAAGGACATGTACCTGGGTTGCAGATTTGATCCCTGGCCCCAGAGGAGGAACACGGGAGGTAGCCAATCGATGTGTCTCTCTCACATCGATGTTTCTCTCTCTGTCTCTGTCTCCCCCTTCCACTCTTTTTTGAAAATCAATGGGGAAAATATCCTCAGGTGAGGGTTAATTAAAAAAAAAAAAAGGATGATAGGGCTATAGTCATTTGTAGATTGACTAGGGAACATCTATGTTTTCATTACAATATGTTCACAATATCATTACTCTTCATAACGGAATGTGGAGTCAACCTTGGTTAATTTTTTTAATAAGTATATGGGCTGGAGTGGCTTCCCGGGAAGGATGAGTCACTGTCTTAAGTGGATACTAATTCAGGTGCACTTGTCTGTGACGGTATCATGCATTACACTCCTGTTAGCACACGGTTCTTTGACAGTTTGCCTTTTGAGCATGCCCCTGTCTTCTAACAACACTTATGTTCTCAAAAGGCTGGAGAGAGAGGAACAGGAAAAAAAGGCAGAGGAGGAAAGACTTCGCCTAGAAGAGGAAGCCCGTAAGCAGGAAGAGGAGAAGAAGCTGCAGGAAGAGGAGAAGAAGCGGCAGGAAGAGGAGAAGAAGCGGCAGGAAGAGGAGAAGAAAAGACTGGAGGAAGAGGAGGCCAAGAGAAAGGCCAAGGAGGAGCAGCTGTTGAAAGAAGAACAAGAAAAGGAAAAACAAGAAAAAGAAAAGCAAGAAAAAGCCATGATTGAAAAGCAGGTACTTGTGAGTTTTCATATAGACTTTGCCTTAAGGGCCTTTGTTAACTTTAGGTAAAATTAGTTAAATTTGAATGACTCATAATATCTACTTGAAGTATTTCCTTAAACCAACTGGGCTGGTTATTAAATAGGAGTTACTTTGCCCTGGCCAGCATGTTCAGTGGTTAGAGCATGGCCTGTACATTGGAAGGTTGAAGTATCTCAGGTTTGATTCCCAGTTAGAAGCATGTACCTGGGTTACAGGTCCAATCCCCACCCCGGGCAGGGTGTGTGTAGGAGGCAACCAAGTGATATGTCTGTCACATCAATGTCTCTTTTCCTTCCCTCTCCCCTTTCCCTTCTCTCTAAAATCAATGGAAAAATATCCTTACTCCTTGGGAGAGGATTAAAATACATGTATGTATGAGTTAATTTGGGCAATAAAAGTGAAGTTGGTAATGTTTTCTGTAGGTCAGGTTGGGTTCCCTCAGAGACAGACCCTGGATGAGAATATGGGTGCTAGTAGTTGACTCAGGAGAAGATCCCAGAAAGCTGGTCCCCAGGGAGTGAGAGGAAAGCCAATGTAACACGTTGATGAGTGGGATACTGTGGGCACCTGGACCTCACTGCCTTTGGGACTATCTCAGAAACTGGAACATGCCTTAGAATTGTCCCCCTGAGGGTGAGGAAACGGGGTTATCTACCAACTTCTGCCTCTCCTGTCTAAAGTCAATCCTTTGAGAATCAGCTTCCCGAAACTCCTGGCCACATAGATACTTCCTGGCCAGAGGCTGCCATCAGACATGGAAAGACCTTGGCTACACGTGGGTAGTGTCTGCACTAGACTTGCATGGTGGGCCCAGGATCGCTGAAGCCCAGCCCGTCTGCTGTGTCATAGAGCGGCTGTGTGAATCCACACTCAATGTTGGAGCAAAACCACTTCGGGGTAGAGACGAGGTCAAGGACCATATGCAAACCCCGGGGAATTACTCTAGTGTTTTCTTAACGTAGTAAAGCCTATGCCTTGCTTTACCTGTTCCTTTCAGAAGGAAGCAGCAGAAGCAAAGGCCCAGGAGGCAGCGAAACAGATGCGTCTAGAAAGAGAACAAATCATGCTGCAGATTGAACAGGAGCGACTGGAGAGGAAGAAGGTAAGAGCTAAGGGGTTTGGAGGACAGCGTGAGGCAGGAACAGGAAGCAAATTCAGTACTCTTGCTGTTGTTGCGTAGAGTGATCCTAGAATTCTCCGATTCGGTCAGGTTCACTGATAGTGTTGTTCAGATCTGCTGTATCTTTGTTAGTTTTCTGTCACCTTGCTCTAGCATTTATTGGGAGAGGAGTGTTAAAAGCTCCATCTGTGATTTTGGGTTTGTCCATTTCTCCTTCCAGTTTTATCAACTTTTGTCTTCTGTGTTTTGAAGCTCTGCTGTTAGGTGAATATGTATTTCAAATTCTTTAATTTTCCTATTGAGTTGACACCTTTATCATTAGAAAAGTCCTTCTTTATCTCCAGTAATACTTGTCTTAAAATCTACTTCGTTAGTCTTTTTGTGATTAGTGTTTGCGTAGTAAATCTTTTCCCGTCCTTTTTCTTTAAACCTATGTATGCC
This sequence comes from Lasiurus cinereus, assembly GCA_011751065.1. Lineage (NCBI taxonomy): Eukaryota > Metazoa > Chordata > Mammalia > Chiroptera > Vespertilionidae > Lasiurus > Lasiurus cinereus. Next base: position 5,374,557 of record JAAGEH010000411.1, on the reverse strand, counting down.
CTTATCAGTGTAAACAGGATAGAGTTAGGACTCATTATTTTAATCCAGGTTGACAGTCTTTGCCTTTAAATTGGAGCATTTGGTCTATTTACATTGAATGCATTTACAGAGAACACTGTGTTTAAGGAGGCTGATTATAAAGGTCCATTCTCATGGTGTCCCAGTGCCAGTCTGGGCTTTGTGTGTGGCTGCAGGCCTGGGAGCTGGGAGACCGATCTGTGGTCGCCCCTCCCGATTTGCCTCTCAGCCTCACTTTCTCTAGGGTGGTCCTCTTGAATGGCAAGTGGTGATTTATTGAATTTTAGGTAATCTAAGGAGAGGAAGGAGAAAGATGGGATATACCATATTTTCTGGCGTATAAGACGACTTTTTAACCCAGGAAAATCTTCTCAAAAGTCAGGGGTCGCCTTATACGCTGGGTGTTGTCTTATAGGGCAAGTATATCCCCACTCTATATTTTCACTGGAAAAGTTGGGGGTCGTCTTATATACCCAGTCGTCTTATATGCCGGAAAATACGGTAAATGAAATCAACATTCTAGATACTTACTAGTTCACTTTCAAACATTTGACCTTGTCACTAGGGCAAACGTGTACATCTTCAAAACCAATGGAAAACCTTTCCATACTCATTATCCTCTGCTAACGTTTCTCTTTCACGAGTTTTCTGAGAAATGTGAAATTGCATATAGTCCCAGATACTTTTATTTGTTTTGGTCTTGTATTCCTCTTACCTGCTTCTTTTTGGTTCCCAGAGAATAGATGAAATCATGAAGAGAACAAGAAGGAGTGACGTGTCTCCGGAAGTGAAGGTAGGCATGCAGAATGCCATTGTGGTAATCCGTGTGCTGAGGGGCAGAATACATTCAGGGGAATCGTGGCTCTCAGAGAGGAGCAGCCAGACAACATGGACCCTTCCTGCCTCGCTCCTGGCTGGATTAAAGAGACCGCAGGTGCCCGGAAAGAGGAGTCTCAGAGAGAGGGTGGCAATTAAAAATGTCCTCAGAGAAATGCGGGTGGGGATGCAGGGAGAGACCCAGTCGTCATGAATAAGAAAGAGAATGGTGACAGAGGCGTCAGGGAAACACCGCTGATTTGTAATAAGCTCAGGAGCTCCAAAGAACTGCCATGGAGCGGGCAGATGGCTCAGCGTGGCTCCAACTACCCTCTGATGCTTCTCAAAGCGTCTGTCTCTCTCTGTGAAGTCAGCCTCCTCTCTGCTTGCAGAAAGAAGACCTGAAAATAGAGCTGCAGCCTGCCGTGTGTGTGGAGAATAAGCTAGAACCAGTTGTCCCGGACAAAATAGGTGAGTGGGCGCTCTGGTTCTTGGGTGTCTGCTTTCGGCAGGCCAGGGCCTGACGCCTTTCCTGCCGGGGACAAACACCCGTGGGCCCTAAGAGCGTGATTGCTGGACGGGGGCTGCATAGTTTCCCTTCCTGGCGGACTCCCCATCTCTGGCACACGTCTGCCAGGTCCAGTTAGAAAGCACTGGGTTGCTCAGTTACTCGGATAACCGTGGAGCGGGAGCCGGCCGTCTGCTGGCCCATACCGCTTTCCAGGAGCTTCACCGCTGTGCAGGTTCTGTGAGGAAGTGCGCGCTGCTTTGTGGTGGTTTCTCCTGCCTTCCTCACTTCTGGGGAGTCTTGCTCTTTTTTAGCATGTTAGGCGAATATATATTTCAAGTCACGTAATTTTCCCATTGAGCTGACGCCTTTATCATTAGAAATGTCCTTCTTCTTGCCGAGACCGGTTTGGCTCAGTGGACAGAGCATCGGCCTGCGGACTGAAAAGTCCCAGGTTCAATTCTGGTCAAGGGCATGTACCTTGGTTGCGGGCACATCCCCAGTAGGGGGCGTGCGGGAGGCAGCTGATCAATGTTTCTCTCTCATGGATGTTTCTAAGTCTCTATCCCTCTCCCTTCCTCTCTGTTAAAAATCAATAGAATATATTTTTTAAAAAAAGAAATGTCCTTCTTCTTGCCCAGCCAACGTGGCTAAGTGGTTCAGCATTGACATATGACCAGGTTGTTGGCTCAATTCCCAGGAGGGGGTGTGTAGGAGGTAGCCGATCAGTGATTCTTATTCATCATTGATGTTTCTGTCTCTCACCCTCTCCCTTCCTTTCTGAAATCAATAAAAACACATTTTTTTAAAAAAAGAAATATCCTTCTTTATCTCTAGTAATACTTGTCTTAAAGTCCGCTTCATCAGTCTATTTTATATTAGCATTTGCATAGTAAATCTTTTTCTGTCCTTTTACTTTAAACCTATATGTGTCCTTATGAGTGTAAACAGCATATAGTCAGGGCTTGTTATTTTAATCCAGTTTGACAGTTTTTGCCTTTGAGTGTTTGGTCTATTTACATTTAATGCATTTAGGGAGACACCACACTTAAAACTCCTTTCATTGGAATATTTCATGGCAGCCAAAGTGAGGAAAGGCATTCCCATCTCAGAGTATGTCTTCGCATTTCTCCTTTGCCTTGTGGCTCAAGAACCTGCTACCAGAGCCTGGGGACTTGTACAGTGCATGACACCAAGTCTCCTGGCTGGCTCCTGCGCCCTCTGCACCGACATTGCTAATGCCACTTGCTTTCTCTTCCACTGTGTGAAAGCGATTACCTTGACTTTTTTTCCAAAAAAAAAGTTGCATTATTGGCAAAGCGGAGGATTAAATTCATTGCCTCTGTATCTACAATAATAAAAGCAAAATGTGCTAATTAGCTCAGACGTCCCTCCAGACAAAGCCAGGGCTGCGAGGGCTGAGGTGGCTGCTGTGGCAGGCTGGGGCAAGTCAGCCACTGCAGTGGCAGGGGCTGAGGCCCTTGCACGAATTTCGTACATCGGGCCTCTAATGTGTGTGTGTGTGTGTGTGTGTGTGTGTGTGTGTGTGTGTGGTGTGTGTGTGTGTGTGTGTGTGCGCGTAAGATGACTTTTTAACCCAGGTGTGTGTGTGTGTGTGTGTGTGTGTGTGTGGTATGTGTGTGTGTGTGTGTGTGTGTGGTGTGTGTGTGTGTGTGTGTGTGTGTGTGTGTGTAAGATGACTTTTTAACCCAGGAAAATCTTCTCAAGAGTTGGGGGTCGTCTTACATACCAGGTGTCATCTTATAGGGCGGGTGTATCCCAAACTCTGTTTTTATTGTTTGTTTGTCTTTATATTTTATTGATTTTTTTTTATAGACATGAAGGGAGAGAGGGACAGAGAGCTAGAAACATCGATGAGAGAGAGACATTGATCAGCTGCCTCCTGCATGCCCCCCACTGGGGATGTGCCCTCAACCAAGGTACATGCCCTTGACCGGATTTGAACCCGGGACCCCTCAGTCTGCAGGCTGACCTTCTATCCACTGAGCCAAACCGGCTTCGGCCCAAACTCTGTATTTTAACTGGAAAAGTTGGGGGTCATCTTATACGCCGGAAAATACGGTATGTGTGTGTGTATGTATATATATTTGTTCCTCCATGTTTGGATATTTTGTGATTAACAGAACGACTTTGTGTTCTCAATCAGAAGTCAATGGAGTGAGCACCTGCCAGGAAGTTAACAGCGTGGAGCGTGCTGCCCCAGCTACTTTGCCCCGAGACAGTTTCTCCGGTGGGCTTAAACCGGTTGAGGCGCTTGTTCATCTGGATGCCCTGGATGGGAAATCGAACAGTCTGGATGACTCAACTGAAGAAGTTCAGTCGATGGATGTGAGGTAAGTCGACTTCTATTCCATTTGAGCCTCATCTCTTCTCCAAACGCCTCCCCGGCCTCAGAGTTGATCTCTTCGTTTTTCCCACGCCCAGATCATGCAGGTAGGTTTGCTTGCCATTCAGGAAAGCTCTCGGTGCTACATTCGCGTCTTGGGTCAGATTCCTTAGAAGCAGAGCCTGGGGCAAGGAGGTCTGGGGCCTGGGACTGACCAGAGAGAGTTCCCGGGAGAAAGTGGACAGAGCAGGGACCAGGATGGAGCCGGGAAATCACTAGCCCTGGAGGCTGCATGTCCATCAGAGCATGGTCTGAGTGAAATACGGAGGCAGCCACCAGCCACTGATCCACCCGTCCCTGGCTGTGGGCACTCAGGGCGGGGCGATGCTGGTACAGTGTCTGCGGGCATGAGGCTGCCATCAGCTGAAGGCAGTTTTCCTGAAAACGGTGCCAGCTCTCGCTGCAACTGAGGGCTGAGTGCGCCCGCAGGTAAAGGGGCACCCACAGGGCCCACTGTGTCTAGTGTCTCATGTGTAAGTGAACCTGTCATTGGACACTTGGTAAGGGAACTGGTTCGCTCTCAGATTCTAAAAACTTAACTGTGTTTGTGGATGACACCAGCTGGCAAATGAACCCCAGGCCAGAGGAGAACTCCGTTTGCATGCGGTTGGGCAGAGGCACTTAGAACGGGGAGCCCCGGCAGGCAGCCTTCCCTCCACCTGGGAGTGTGGGGTCCTCCGCCAGGCGGGACCCACAGTGTAGTGTAAATGCCCTGCTGGAGCTTGCCCTGCGCTTGGCTGTGAATTCCCAGCGTGGTCTGGGGGCAGGGGGTGGGGGGGGGGACATGAGGCCGAAGTGCTTGCCAGGGCACACTGACTGTGACTACCCAGCTGGGGCACCCGGGCCTGAGCCAGATATGTGAAAAGCCAGGTTCGGCAGCGCTGCCACCGGAAGAGCAAGTCCTGTGCGGACTGATTGCAGGCCGCCTCGGCTCTCGCCGCCATCTCCCCTGTCCCATCGCCACTGGCCACCAGCAGCCACCTTCCTGGCAGGCTGCCCCCGGGAAGACAGCTGAGGCATCTTCCAGCTTAACTACATTCTCACTCCACCCCACCCTTAGGCTGAGCCTGATTCTTCTTTAAAAAACACACACCTCACCTGAGGGTATTTTTCCATTGATATTTAGAGAGACTGGAAGAGAGAGGGAAAGATAGTGAGAAATATCAAATACAGTGGTACCTCGAGATACGAGTGCCTTAACATAGGAGATTTTTGAGATATGAGCCATCGAGCGAGTGATTTTTGCTTTGAAATACAAGCAACGTTTGAGATACGTGGATCGGCCGGCTGCACACGACCCACCAGTTTACCGTGACTCGATCGTCTCATAGTTTCCCACGCCTCAAGGTTACGGAACGAATTAAACTCGTATCTCGAGGTACCACTGTATCTGTGTGAGAGGAACACTTCAATTGGTTGCCTCCCACACAAGCCTGCTCCGACCCGGGTCGAGGAGGACCCTACAACCGAGGTAGGTGCCTTTGACCAGAATCGAACCCGGGACCCTTCAAACCGCAGGCCAACACTCTAGCCACTGAGCCACACCGGCTAGGACATGAGCCCCCTTAGTCCTTATGTCTCTGGGTGGCAGAAGGGGGCAAGGCATGGCACCGGCCAGGGTTCAAGGAGGGGCAGGAGCGTTGTGTGCATACTGAGTCCTCCCCAAGCCCTGACCAGCTGTCAAACCCAGGAAGCGGAGCGGGGGTGCCTGCGAGTGAGGCAGGTGGTCCAGGCCCCGGCCGCCGGAAGTGGTGTCAGGTCTGCTGCTGCTCCCTGTGAGGGAGACGGGTCTTCTGAGCTTGTACAGGGCAATGGGTTTTTCTAGATTCTTCTCTAAGGTCTTCTTGAGGGGGAAAAGAACAGACCAGCCTGGCAGCAGCCTTGTTCTGGCTGTTGAGAGCCCCGGTGACAGGGCCTCAGACTGCAGCTGCCTTCCTCTCTGGGGAGACAGAGGGGCCAGGCCCGCTGGGCAGGAGCTGGGTAAGTCCGGGGCCCAGTGGAAGCCTCACTTGAGAGAAGGAGTGGGGGAGGGAGAGAGTCGCTCTGCGGGTGCCAGGGCGGAGGGTGGGTCCTTGTTGAGAGGGCCCTGACCTCCACTTGCTCGCAGGGCCCCCGGCGGGAGAAAGGACTGTCCCATTTCACAGTGGGGGAAGCTCAGGCGGGGAAGGAACAGCCAGGGCTGACCGCTAGAGAGAGGCAGCGTCCTGAACCCCAGGCCGTGCGGACCCTCCTCAGCTTGCTTTCACTTCCGGCATCTGCATTCCCGCAGGGCGCCCCACTCCCAGGGTTTGGGAAGAAGGACTTGGCTTCTCTGGCAGAGGGTGGTCCCTGCACTTCCTCTCCCCTTCCTTCCTGTGCGCAGTGCGAGCTTAACCTTCCCAGCCCTGCGCAGTCCCCTTCCCTTGTTTCCATGCTCGGGGCCTGGCATCTGTCAGCGACTCAGATTTGAACTAACCTATTTTTATTTTTATTTTTTACAATGTGTTACATACAAGCTCTGGCTCTAAATCCACCTTCTCTAGAAAAGAAGAGTGGTCTAACAAAATATTAGAATTAATAGTTCTATCTGTCTATCTGTCTGTCTCTCTCCCTCTCCTTCTCCTTCTCTCCTCCTCTCTCTGCCCGCCCCGCTCCCCCCTTAGTCCTGTTTCCAAAGAAGAGCTTATCTCCATCCCAGAATTTTCACCAGTGAGTGAAATGATCCCTGGGATGTCTCTGGACCAAAATGGAACTGGTAATGCCCGAGCTCTTCAAGATCTCTTAGATTTCACCGGCCCCCCCATGTTCCCCAAGAGATCCAGTGAAAATCTCAGCCTGGATGACTGTAACAAAAACCTGATCGAAGGATTTAACAGTCCCAGCCAAGAAAGTACTCTGAACACCTTCTGTTGACAAACACAGCATCTCTTTAATGAAAGGTACAGTCTTTTGATGATAGTCTACATCTCTAACTCTCCAACCGGGGTTGTGAAGGTAGGATAAGCATCACTCAGCCTCCTGGATGGTCCGTTTTATTTCATTTATTTATTTTTAAATACTTTTATTGATTTTAGGGAGAGGGAGAGAGAGAGAGAGAAACATCAATGATGAGAGAGAATCATTGATCGGCTGCCTCCTGTATGCCCCACACTGGGGATTGAGCCTGCAACATGGGCATGTGCCCTGGACCGGGAATCGAACTGTGACCTCCTGGTTCCTAGGTTGACACTCATCTGTGAGCCATGCCAGCTGGTCTGGGATGGCCAGTCTGATTTGAAAAATGCAAACATGAATATGAATATGTGGTATATACTGCAGCACACACGATAATTGAAGTGGATTTCAAGTAAATGCCACACCCGCCATACCCAGCCCTGCCCTTTGGGGTGTGTTGATGGGGTGTATGTGTTGAAAAGCACTGCCTACAAGTTTGACCCAGCAACACCTGTCTCAGGTAGGACCTCATTTAGAAGAGAGAATGTTCTAATGGGCAGTGTTAATAAAATGAACTGCTCCCCTAGTTTTATTCAGCAACATCTCATGTTCAGCCAGAATCATTCCTATAGTTACATTGATGTTGGGCCAAGTGATTTCCTGTTCTGTTGACCCGTTCTGGCGTTTTCCAAAGCAAACATTTGTTCCTGTAGCATACCCGAGGGAGTGCAGGTTTGAGGAGGGGGACTGAAGTTTGTGCCCTGAAGCTTTTATTCCCACTTTTGGCCTTTTTTTTCTTGCCTAAGTTCTTCTAGAAGCTCTTACTGTTGGAGTAAGTTATATCTATGGATTCCAAACCCTCTGCATTTGTGTACATTTAACACACCTCACATTGGATTTACTTCAGTTTGAGGCTCATTTGTTCCGTGATTATAATTTATTTATAAATTAATTCTAAGTTTGGAAATGAGAATTTATCATCAGTTTTTTTAAATAACTTAATAATAATGCCAAATTCCTCCTGCTGTACACTCCTCTTAGATATTTTTATAGTCTCAGCATTCTCTCGGTCACTTTTCCCCTGCTGCTCCACTCCTATAACAGAACTCTGATGCCTGCTCTGACTTAGTCCAATCTTTCTCTTCTCCAGTGAGGAAACAGGTTGGGGAGGCCACACAGACGAGGACATGCTGTTTCTTTATTTTTCTTTTAAATATATTTTATTGATTTTTACAGAGAGGAAGGGAGAGGGATAGAGAGCTAGAAACATTGATGAGAAACATCGATCAGCTGCCTCCTGCACGCCCCCCACTGGGGATGTGCCTGCAACCAGGGTACATGCCCTTGACCGGAATCGAACCCGGGGCTCTTCAGTCTGCAGACCGACACTCTATCCACTGAGCCAAACCAGTTTGCGCATGGTGTTTCTTATACTTATTTCTGCCTGACCTCAGCTATTGGCTGTCCACAGCACATTTTAGAGTTCCCTTCTCTTGGCTCCTGGGAAAGCAGTTGTGGTCTCTTCACACGTGGCAGGGAATGTGTGACAGATACTTTTTAAAATAAATAATATCCCTGGTTTGGAAGAGCAGCTGCCGTTTTGGACACTTCAGAAACCATAACTATGCATTCTATTCCCCTGACATATGGCTTAATATTTACTAGAAGTTTCCTTTTGCTGTTAGCATACCTCGAACCCTTCAGTTCACTGACCTCACTATCCAGTACAGACCAGAAAATCCACAAAACCTAGGCTCCTCCGGTCTATTTCCTGCATTTCTAAATACTTATTTCCTGCATAACTAAAAGAAATGAAAACTCCCTGTCCAAAAAGAAAAAGACATATCTGGGCTAAATAATTGCATTCCTGTTGCTTGTATACAGTTTCCATATAATCAGTTCTCAAGTTCTTTCCAACCAGAGGTGGGACCTGCAGGGTTGGGTGGAGGGCGGGGGAGGCATTTGGAAATGTGTTGTTGTTGTTGTTTTATAATATATTTTATTGATTTTTCACAGAGAGGAAGGGAGAGAGATAGAGAGTTAGAAACTTCGATGAGAGAGAAACATCGATCAGCCGCCTCTTGCACACCTCCTACTGGGGATGTGCCTGCAACCAAGGTACATGCCCTTGACCGGAATGGGACCTGGGACCTTTCAGTCCGCAGGCCGACGCTCTATCCACTGAGCCACACCGGTTTGAGCTGTGTTGGTTTTTTGTTGTCACAATGGCCGGTGGCAGCTCTGGCATCTGGAAAGCAAAGCTTGGGACTTGAGTCCTCCTGCAGGTTCCAGATGATCCGCACAGAACACTGGGCCCACCTCACAGCACAGTCCCCCACAAAACGCCACAGCGCTTCTGCCGGGAGAGGCCATGTGAGCCGGGAGAGGCCATGTGAGCCGGGAGAGGCGGCTCAGCGGGCAGGCAGAGCCTCTCGGGGTGGGCATATTAGGGAGAGGGCGCAGAGGCCGCGCATGGCAAATGCCCGTCTCCTCCGCGGCTCACCGAGGTGTGTTTGAATTGTCACAGGTGGCGTTTAGAGAAGCCGTGAAGCTGCCGGCAGCGAGACCCCAGCTGCCAGGCCGTGGAAGGAGCTTCCGCCGTCCCCGGCCCCTGGCCTCCAAATGACGCGGTGGGAATGTAACTGTGTTCCTAGTTAGTATGTCACTCACCGGCCACTCCGGGCAGCAACCTGGCGAAGTTGGCCTTGTCGGGCTTTAGCGACGTTTCATGTTACGGTTCTATTTATGAGCTTCGGCTGCCGATAAAGCGCTTACTTATACTACTCACTCTATTATCATAACGATCATCCGAAACCAATGGGTCCTTCCAGCCGGGAAGTCCACCCTGTATCCATTCTTATTCCCAAAGTTGGAGCACGCACACATTTAGATGATTCCTGTAAATATTCTAGGCATTTACCCAGACTCCACTTCGACATGCACTGAAAGCGGGCTGCAGACCTCCCAGCTGTGTTTAGAGAAAGACATTCCAGAGGGTTCCCCCCCACCCCCCTCTCTGAGGTTTCTGTGCTGGAAGTCACTATCAAGGAGCCGTTTTACGATTAAGCTTAGTCACCTGCCAGGTACGTGGCGCCAGATTCCTCCTTGAGGAGCTGATGGAATAACCTGTTGAGAAAGAAATCCATTACACAGTGAAATGCTGTTTTCTGATGCATATTCCCATAGACATGAGCAGCTGAATCTAGCGAGGACCTTTCCATGTTGCACCTTAAAATCTCCAAGCTGTAGACACTCCAAACCATCAAGTGGCTTTTGAACTGAGTGAATCCTGTGTCTCCTGCGCTGGTGGTTGGTTTCCGCGTTGTTGCTATTAAGGCTTTTGTTTCTTTGTTTGCTCCTGTGTTCGCTCAACTCTAGCAAAACCAGGCACAACGCTCCGAAACCCAGTGTGTCACTCTCATGGACTTTACCACAGAACATCGGAACACAGGACAGCTGACGCTAGAATGTATACTTCTCGTGTTTTATGCCCTCTCATGTGTTTTCTCCATTTCCTTTCTTGTGGTGAAATGTGGCTTTCAGATTAAAATGACCCTTCTCTTCTTTGAAACTCTTTTCTTTTCTTTTTTTTTTTTTGACTTGTACAATAAGAGCTTAGAAAGATCCATACTTCTGACTGAGGTTCGCAACCGGGAAATCCAAAGCAGTGTCAATAAGCAATCTTGTTTATGTGCTTTCAAAACCAGCTGCCGTTTAAGACTTTATTAGTTATGGAAACTGTGTATGTTTGTGTGTGTGTAAAAGCGAAAATAAAATATATGCCTCCACTAACGCAGTGCCATTGATCTTGATGACTATTGGGGAAAATCCATTGAATGACAAGCACAGAAAATGATAGCATAGTCGGACTTGCAAAAACGCCTCGCCCTCTTTCTTACAGCTTTATTTTGCCAAAGGTCTGTTTTGTTGTGATCTGTCGTACCTCCCAGTGTCACTGTAACTATGGCGATGCCTCATTTGCATGATGTGTACATGATCTTTCATGTGAAGTACGTTTTCACGGAAGCGTTTGATAGCATGCTAATATTTTGTTTATTTCTGTAGGCTCAGTGAAGAAATCTGCTGAAAGCAAACCAGTTTTTTTTTTAAGTCCATGTGGAAAACACACACAGAAATCTTGTGTGGCTGTCTTTTCCCTGTCAAACTCATTAAAATTCCTCTACTTTCCGTTCCCAGTGAAGCCGACTGTGGAAATAAGCTTAAGTGATGAGCTGTACTAGGACATGATGGACTTCTAAGTACAGTGAAGCGGCTGTACTTTCAGACCACTGATGGGAGGGGTTGCCAGCTAGTTAAGATGCAGTTAACCTCAGTGTAACCTCCGAAAATATTCCACAGAGCAGTGTGGTGTTTAAACAGAATCATAATGGAATGGTGAGTGATCCCTACTTTCCGGTAAGCTGAAACCCAGACCAGCTTTTTGTATCTAATTCATGGCCTGCCCGCCGCCTGGGAGAGAGTGCCAGCCGGGACCAGGAGCCCGGGCGGCAGCACGGGGGTGGAGAGGTTGGCATCCACAGGGCACCTTCTGGGCGGCAGTCTCCAGAGCCGGGGCTCAGTCAGCTGCAGCCTTCCCAGCTCTGCCGACGAAGGCTTTGGCCCCGGCACAGGAGTGGACATCCTAACTCTTTCCATATGCTGGCCTGTGACAGTGGCATTACAGATCGCTTCTGTCATCATGAGCTCTGGCCAGAGGCTCACAGTGGAAGCCGTTACTCCCAAGAGCAATATGTATTTTGTGAAGATTTGAAATCTTTCGCAGTGGGTGCAGGTTTTCTATTAGCAAATGTTTCTTTTTAAAAATATATATATTTTATTGATTTTTTTACAGAGAGGAAGGGAGAGGGATAGAGAGTTAGAAACATCGATGAGAGAGAGGCATCAGTCAGCTGCCTCCTGCACGCCCCCAACTGGGGATGTGCCTGCAACCAAGGTACATGCCCTTGACCAGAATCGAACCTGGGACCCTTCAGTCCGCAGACCAATGCTCTATCCAATGAGCCAGACCGGTGTCGGCTAGCAAATGTTTCTTTAAAACGAAATTTAGAAAGCAAATGGAAAGGAACTAATTTGTTTCTAGAGGTATCCCCTTACATTGGGGCACAACACAGCGTGACCTCTATCCCCACTCTTCAGCCTCGTACAGGAAGCACAATCACATAAAATGGAGCAAGAACTCTTAGGAACATTAGAAAAGAGAGGCCTTTATGGGGAGTCTCTTCTGGGAGAATCCAAGAGAAACAACTAAAAAACTCTTAGAATAATTTCACAGGGGAGCCAACTACTAAATAGAGAAACTAATAGTTTTCTTACACATTAACAATAAACAGGAAGTAGATCCCATCAAAAGCCATGTCAGTCCTAGAATTAATGGGCTGCGTCTAAAACGTGACTATAGTGCATTAGCGTAGCTGGGAAAGGAAAGGCAGGCCATGTTCCCACATGGGAAACAAACGCTTGTGAAGAAGACTAGGAGTAAGTGCCCTCCCGTTTGTGCAGGATTTGTAAACTGAATGAGGTTCCAATCAATGGCATTTCTTGTTTGCAACCGAAAGTATAAATTTACGCTTCCTGTAAGGAAATAAGCACTCTTTTCGCCATCTTGCAGCCTGCCTCCGAAGTCAGCGAGGAAATGATAAAGGCAGGAGGACGATCCAAGGTGTGGGTACAAATGATGGTTCAAAGTTTAAGTTAGGGAAAAATTTAGATACAAGGCTTGGTACGATTCTTTAAAGTTCCTAGATTGATACCCCTCTCCCCAGGATATGCCCCAACTTCAGGAGATGACCCTGTGGGGTACACTTCTCCAGGAGGAGACTTTGAACAGCTGGACACGTCCTGAGTTGCTGCTGCATGTGAGAGAGTCCTAAGACTTCTCCAGGCTCTGAGGTAGGGAGAAGAGGGTTATGTCCCTGAGGGCACAGAGCTGGAACTTGGCAGAGCTGGGGTGACCTCAATGACCCCACTCTGGTTTCCCCAGGGAAGCTGACAAGCCTTTCTGCCCCTGAGAGCAGAGAAGTGTTTTTGCTAGGACAGGTGCAGAGAGCCAAGAAGAGTCTGAACACCCATGGGAAATCCTCATTTGTCTGTTTTTTAAAATACATTTTATTGATTTTTTACAGAGAGGAAGGGAGAGAGAGAGAGTGAGAAACATCGATGAGAGAGAAACATCGATCAGCTGCCTCCTGCACAACCCCCACTTAGGGATGTGCCTGCAACCAAGGTATGTACCCCTTGATCAGAATCGAACCTGGGAACCTTCAGTCCACAGGACAATGCTCTATCCACTGAGCCAAATCGGTTTTGGCAGGAATCCAAGTTTTAAGTGTGCTTTTATTTAAAAAAAAGATTGAGGTATCAATCTTTTAAAGTATACATGTCCATCTTTGATTTTTCACAGAGTTGTGCAACTATCACCACTGTAATTCTAGAACATTTTCATCTAAGTGTGCTTCTGCAAGCATTCCCTTTTTTAAAATATATTTTTATTGATTTCACAGAGGAAGGGAGAGGGAGATAGAAACATCAATGATGAGAGATGAGTCGTTGATTGGCTGCCTCCTGCACGCCCCACACTGGGGATTGAGTCCACAACCCAGGCATGTGCCCTGACCCAGAATCAAACCTCCTGGTTCATAGGTTGACGCTCAACCTCTGAGCCATGCTGGCCTGGCTGCAAGCTTTTCTTTTTTCTGTGTTTGTTTACATACTTTTATTGACATCAGTGATATACAGTCAACTGCACAAATTGAAAGTGTACAATTTGATCCTTTAAAATATAATTGTTGAAACTATTACATATGTCCCCCTTTCCCCTCATTGGCCCCCTCCAGCCCACCCACCCCAGACCCCAGGCCCTCATCACCCCAGTGTCTGCATCCAAGGGTTATGCATATATGTATACAATGTCTTTGGTTGGTTATCTCCCACCCCCCTCCCCTGCCTTCCCTCTGAGATTCCACACTCTGTTCCACGCTTCCATGTCTCTGGATCCACTCCATTCATCAGTTTATTTTGTTACTTAGGTTCCGCATATGAGAGATCATGCAATACTGGTCTTTCTCTGACAGACTTACTTCACTCCGGGCTGCAAGCTTTTCTTAGCCATTGGTCTACTCAGAGCAGAGAGCTTGGCTTTCTCATCAGTTCAAGTTCCCATTGTACCTGGAAGCAAGAACATGGAGTTTGCAAATAGTATTCCCTGAACCAGGCACAGAGCCTTCTCTCTTCCAGGAGGTGGAACTGGGGGAGGGGAGGACTGTTTTGTGTTGTTTCGCATTCTCTGTGCACAAATATTGGGTTAAATGCCAAACACTTGCTCACTTATCAGATACCCAGCATGGGACTTCTAGAGTGGGTGAACCTAATCGGTTTGGCTCAGTGGATAGAGCATCAGCCTGAGGACTGAAAGGTCTCAGATTCGATTCCCGTCAAGGGCATGTACCTTGGTTGCGGGCACATCCCCACTAGGAGGTGTGCAGGAGGCAGTTGATCGATGTTTCTCTCCCATCAATGTTTCTAGCTCCCTATCCCTCTCCCTTCCTCTCTGTAAAACATCACTAAAATATATATTAAAAAAAAAAGACAGAGTGGGTGAAACTGATTTAAAACGCTTTGAAAACCCTGAACCTTTGGAGATGTGCCTTTAATGGGTTACCATTAGATCAGGCAGGCGAGGGCTGGCTCTACTTGCCCTGGTGTTTCAGAGACAGATGCCCATGTCGACCATGCGGGTGACAGTGTTTCAGTGCTGCCTAGTTTCTCCTGAGGTCTATATGTAGGTCAGGGTCCAAGACAGTGGGCGCTGCATGCACTGGGGAAAGAAATTACTCCTTCCACAGCCCACAACCAAGGGGCATCTCGCAAAAGGCACGGGGAGCCAATGGGCTTCAGATCCGTGCTGGGAAAGTCCAGTCCCCACCTTTCCCTCTCGCTCTGCAGTCCACAAGCGAGAAGCTTCCGTGAGGTGGTTAGGAAATACCAGCGGTTAACCCGCCCCTTAGCATTGAGGGCTGGTTGGCATTCGGAGAAGCGGCTAAAGCAGCCGGCCAGCTGTGCTTCCAAGAAAGTAGGAAGGCAGGCTCCGCCTACCTCGCCTTTTCTCAGGAAATGAAAAATGCAAGTAACAGAGTCCCAAGGAACGGAGCTTTTACTTGAAGTCACTTCTTGCAGATTAGGGGCAACATCTCTCCGGTGGCTGGCCTTTGCTTTTACCGTATTTCCCGGCATATAAGACGACTGGGCGTATAAGACGACCCCCAACTTTTCCAGTTAAAATATAGAGTTTGGGATATACTCGCCCTATAAAAGGACACCTGGTGTATAAGATGACCCCCACCTTTTGAGAAGATATTCCTGGGTTAAAAAGTCGTCTTAGTCGAGACTGGTTTGGCTCAGTGGATAGAGCATCGGCCTGCGGACTGAAGGGTCCCAGGTTCGATTCCAGTTGGGGGCATGTGCCTTGCTTGCGGGCACAACTCCAGTAGGGGTCGTGCAGGAGGCGGCTGATCGATGTCTCTCTCTCATCGATGTTTTTAACTCTCTCTCCCTCTCCCTTCCTCTCTGTAAGAAATCAATAAAATATATATATTTTTAAAAAGTCGTCTTATACGCCAGAAAATATGGGCAATCGTTTTCCTAGTGTGTAGGCTCATCTTTGAAACAACCAGAAATTTGTCCGTAAAAAAGCGGTAGCTGGGAAGGGGCTAGGTCATCCACACTAGACATGCTGAGATTGGATTGGATCGGGTGCAGTCCCCATGGTGTGACTCAAAGGCTGTTTTAGAACAGAAGCTGAATCCTACTGGCACCACCAAGAGAAAGAATACCTGTGGGTCACGGGGTTGAGAACTGCTAGCAGGGTCGCCTAAGACCATGGGAAAACACAGATATTTCCATTATGATTCATACGAGTAGCAACATTACAGTGATGAAGTAGCAACGAAAATAATTTCAGGGTTGGGGGTCACCACAACATGAGGAGCTGTACTAAAGGGCCGTGGCCTTAGGAAGGTTGAGAACCACTGCCCTAGAGGCTCTTGCCAGTCTACACATCTAGCTACATTTGCAAGCTTCCCATGTGATCTCAACCAGCTTCCCTCACCAGAAGTTGTTGCTGACTTTGCAAATCCCTGGGAATCTTCTGCAGAAGCCAATTGATCGATCTTTCTACCGCCTGGCCCAGCAGAACATCCACAACCTCTGTCTGGAACCACAGAAAGTTGCTATTAGGTTTGTGTGTGTGTGTCATCTAGGAAATGCTCACTTATGAAGCAACGGTGTGTACACACTTCTTCTCTCCCCCATGCCAAGCAGTTTGCTAAGGATGAGAGAGAGCAGAGAGAATGTGGTGAGATACTGTCCCCACCCTGCTGGACCCCAGTCTATCGGGGAAGAGAGACAGTAGACAAATAATTTAGGAAGTTATTACTTGCAATGGGGATGGGTAACAAGGTCAGGTCTGTTGTTACACATTTTTATATTATTACAGTTTGAGATGAGACATTTCTTTGGTGGATTCTTCGATGAATATCTGTCTCCCTCACTGTAAGCTGATAGGGCTGCCATATTCCTTCCACAAACACAAGTATTCAGTAAGTATTTGTGAGTGAATAAACACATTTGTCAATGAGGAAATCTATCCATTCAAATCCGTGGCCTTTCTGACCTTCATATCTTTTTACCAGACCCACCTTCTGTCATGAGGTGACAGTCTCAACAATCCTGGGTTTTGTGTTTGCTTTTGGATCCCCAACACCTAGAACACCACCCGTCATAGAGTAGGTCCACAAGAAAACATTGTTGAATACAGTCAAACCTTGGTTCTCGACCAAGTTGTTCATGGAAAAAATGTCTTGGTTGTTGAACAAACTTTGTCCTTTAGTGCTAATACATGACACAAAGCATCTCTCAGGCCACAAACAAAAGAAAGAATGTGCCAGTAAGAGTCTATTTACCGCCAAAATCAGTTTGGCTCAGTGGATAGAGCGTCGGCCTGTGGACCGAAGGGTCCCAGATTCGATGTCGGTCAAGGGCATGTACCTTGGTTGCAGGCACATGCCCAGTAGGGGGCGTGCAGGAGGCGGCTGACCGATGTTTCTCTCTCATCGATGTTTCTCATTCCCTATCCCTTTCTCTTCCTCTCTGTGAAAAGTCAATAAAATATATTTTTAAAAAAGAGTCTATTTACTGCTAACATCTCAGAAAATGGTGCTGTGGGCATTTTTGTATGTGTTTGTTGTTTTTGCTTTTGATGCTGGTGAAATGGGTGATTAGCACAATTTTAAAACATAAAGAGGCCATCAAGAAAGCTAATGTTTCTAATGGTGTGAAAGAAACAGTGATCACAAGCAATTGAAGAGGTAGAAAAACTGTTATTGACTTGGATAAATGAAAAGCAGTTAGCCAGTGACAGCAACAAAGATGCCACATGTTGACCCCCCTGAAAGACACCCTGGGAACAAGTGCTGAAAGTGATTCGCTTAAGGTGAATAGGGGGTGGTTCAATAAGGTTAAGAAAAGAAGTGTTAGTTTATAAATTAAACAGTACATTAGACATGTATATAAGAAAGGTTAAAACTATCATTTGGGGTCTGGAATGAATCAATTCAATTTACATGATTTCTAATGGGAAAAATGATTTGGTTTTTGAACAAATCCCTTCACCAACAGTCTTCTGGAGCGAATTAAATTAGCAAACCAAGATTCCACTGTAAATGTTTTTTAAAAATTGAGAATATGTATATCAATTTGGATGGTTACACAGCAGAAAGTGACTTCAATATTAAGGTTATTTATTAATCACACTTAATACATAACAAGCTTCAAAGGCAGCTCAATGACATTCGGATTCTGGGGACAGCACTTCTTTGAGTCCCATCCTCACTCCACTGTCATCAAAGGTGTAAAATAGTTAGTGGTAGGCTCCTCCTTGTACTGCTCTCTCCTATCAGGGAGGAAACTCCCGGAAGCTCCTAGCAGATTTCTGCTTCTTATTGGCCAATACTAAGACTTACACTAACTCCTAAGCTAAGCATAGTCACTGGCCAAAAAGAAGGTGATAATCACATGTAGTAGTTAAGGCAATGCTAGCTTCTATAACAACTCCCACTACTAAGATGAAGAATGTCTCAAAAACAACAAGTTTTTTCTCCCTCTTGTGAAGTCTAAAACAGATGTGCCTATGACAACTCTATTCTGAGGGGGTAATTCAGGGACCAGCTTCTTCCATCTTGTAGTTCCCTCATCTTAACAATTTTATCATGGTTTTCTGCATCAAGCTGACAGAATAAGGAAAAAGTATAGAAGAGACACATTGCTTCCCAACCACTTGTCTCTAAGGAACTCATACTATTTCCACTCATATTTCATTGGCAACAACTAGTCACATGACCCCACTTAGCTGCAAGGGATGCTGAGCTGTGGGTGGAGTCCCTGGCTGGTTTACTTCTTACTGAAGATATCGCTGTATTGTGCAAGGGAGAGCACAAGTAATTCGGTGGATAGTTGTCTCTGTCATGCCATGATTGCCTCAGACCAGAGCTGTCTTTTGGGAATATAAAGTGAGTCCCACATGTCGTTTTCAGTGTTCAAGTAGGAGGCCTGGGAAGAGAAGGGCGATACAAATTTTGATTGTATTATTATAAAATCGACCTCAGAGTCCATTAGGTTCTCTTTCCCTGCCAGTCTAAAGGAGAGGGAGAGTGAGTGTGAAAAATTAAGAAGAAACTGTGGGACGCCTGACCAGCATGGCTCAGTGGTTGAGCATCGGCCTATGAATCAGGAGGTCAGGGTTCAGTTTCTTAAGGGCACATGCCCGGGTTGCAGACTCAATCCCCAGCAATGGACTTGCAGCCCATCAATGGTCCTCTCTCACCATTGCTGTTTCTATCTCTCCCTTTTCTCTGCTCTCTGAAATCAATACAAATATTTTTTTAAAAAAGAAGAAACTCGGGGGGGAGGGGCTAATAAATATGGAGTTAAAACAAATTAGGCAAACAACATTTTTTGAGAGCTTAATGACTTTGGAATTGTTGTCTGGACTGTGTCAGGATACAAAACCAGACTGCTTCTGGAAGATAAGTGAATCTATCAAGGATTTTGAGGAAGAGCTTTAGGGGAACACTAAGGATTTAAATAAGGGCAATAATGAACTAAAATTAAGTTTTAAGCCTAACCTCATTATTCCTTTTTTGCTTTGCATCAATGTAGGTAATGCACATCAAAAAATATTTTTTTTTCAAAATAATTGCAGAGTTTTGTGACACATTGTTTTAAACTCCCAAATATCATATGACTTGCAGAACCTGGGCCAGGCCATTCTGCATATCACATTACAAAAGGGTTCCTCGGAAATAATTTATGGGACCAGTGGGCTGGTAGTGACTAGCAAATCTTGTTTAGGAATTTGTCCTCCATCTCAGGAAAACAGACTTGAAAGCAGTGACTAGAATACACAAAAGGAGGCTGTAGCCTAATCCTGTCTAAAAACATTTTCTCTCAAACAATATAAATCATTTCTGTCTGTGCGCCACTGTTGACAAAGCCCTTAAAACAGTAAAGGTAAAGGAGGACAGCATCCACAAAAAATGCCTGTCTCATGGGAGAAAAAAGGAGAAAGTGCAGTTAAGTGCAGGGTGTCTCAAAAAAAATGTATATACACCATAACAACTGATAGCTCAATTCTGAAAACGAAATGTAATTTAATAAACACTGCCTCTATAATTATTCAAAGTGTGCGTATACATTTTTGGGCTACGCTATGTGTACGTCACATTTTGTTATGAGTATTAAGGAACACAACCAAAGTCAGATTGTTAAGCAAAGAGAAAACTCACCTGCTTCTGTCATCTCTGGGTTAAAAGGACTAATGTAGATGCCGAAGACATGACTAACACAATGCAAATCATTCATACACAAACTATGAGAAAAATCTGGGCCAACAAACTTGTCAAGGGATGAGAAAGCTATTTGTCCTCCTCCTCCCTAATTATCTTCTTCTCCCATCAATCAGCATTTTTTTTAAAAGAAAGCTAGACAGGATGGCTGGAGATACATGTCAGAACGGGTTTCCCCAGAAGTAGTGTCCCTCCCCAAAATGACAATAACCGTGGGCACTCAGTCTATGTCTGTATCAAAGCCTGCGCCCCTCTTTTGAAAAAAAATTTTTTTTTATTGATTTCAAAGAGGAAGGGAGAGGGAGAGAGAGATGGAAACATCAATGATGAGAGAGAATCATTGATTGGCAGCCTCTTGCATGCCCCACATTGGGGACTGAACCTGCAACCCAGGTATGTGCCCTTGACCGGGAATGGAACGGAGAGTTCCCAGTTCATAAGTCAATACTCAACCACTGAGCCATGCCAGCCAGGCATGATTACTTCTTAAAAAAAAAAAGTTTGTTTTTTTTATTTCAGAGAGAAGGGAGAGGAAGAGAGAGAGAGTAACATTGAATAGAGAGAAACATCTATGAGCAGGGATGCCTGCCAGCTCTGGCTGGAAGCCCGCTGGTGCTTGGGGATACACTCAGCCAACTGAGCGGCTCCGGCTGGCCTCCCGCTTTTTTAAACATTTCACTTTTTGGGGATTAAGAATTAGTAGTTTTATGCAGAAACCAGTTTGGCTCAGTGGATAGAGTATCGGCCTGCAGACTGAAAGGTCCCGGGTTCGATTCCGGTCAAGGGCATGTACCTTGGTTGCGGCCACATCCTCAGTGGGGGGCGTGCAGGAGGCAGCTGATCGATTTTCTCTGTCATCGATGTTTCTTACTCTCTATCCCTCTCCCTTCCTCTCTGTAAAAAATAAATAAAATATATATTTTTAAAAAGAATTAGTAGTTTTAAAACTATTCTGAATTTCACCAAGCCTCTACATATCTCCTCTGGTTTACTGAGAATACAAGCCACAGGGAAATGGTTGTCAAACTCGAGGGAGCTTCCTAGTGTCCTGGAGCGGTGGTCGGCAAACTCTTCAGTCCACAGAGCCAAATATCAACAAGACAACGACTGAAATTTCTTTGGAGAGCCACATTTTCTAAACTTAAACTTCTTCTAACGCCACTTCTTCAACATAGACTCGCCCAGGCCGTGGGATTTTGGGGAAGAGCCCCACTCAAAGGGCCAAAGAGCCGCATGTGGCTCCTGAGCCGCAGTTTGCCGACCACACCCTGGAGGGCTTGTCCTGTGATGCTGGGCCCCACCCCTGGAGCTCCTGATTAGCTTTTCACAGACGTGTTAACATTTAGTGCATGATCCTACTCTTGCTCCCTTTCTTTGGATGCGACACTAGGAATGTCACAGGTACCGTCTATTCCTTCAGGCTTGGTCCCAGACAGAACCAAAGCCGACCCAGGATGGACTTGGGAGAAATGAACATTTGCTGTTATAAGCCACTGAGATCTGGGGATTGCTATTATAGCATCACATATAATTACAAATACAGAATCCTTACATTAAGCATATTTGGCATTCTACAGCAGATTGAGCTTTTCATGAAAAATCAAAGAAAAATAAAATAAATGGAAGGGCAGATAATAGTCCATTTTTCTTAGGCGCGCGTGTGTGTATGTGTGTGTGTGTGTGTGTGTGTGTGAGAGAGAGAGAGAGAGAGAGAGAGAGAGAGAGTTTCAGAACACCCCTCCCCAAGATGTGCCACTGTGGCATGTGAATTATTTTGAGCTGAAGGCAGTAGAAACCCTCTGGGCTTAGGGGAAACTTTTACCTCTTCCTTAAAGAATTTAAATTTGCCGAAACCGGTTTGACTCAATGGATAGAGTCAAGCCGGCTCTATCCATGTTTCTAACTCTCTATCCTTCTCCCTTCCTCTCTGTAAAAAATCAATAAAATATATTTAAAAAAAGAATTTAAATTTGGGCCTTGCCGTTAATAAGAGTTATTACTAGAAATAGTTTTTTTTTGAGGGGGGGAGGGCCTGTCCATAGTGTAGGGGAAACATCTAATTAGCAAACATTTGCACTTATTTGTGAATAACCCTCCTCCCCCTCTCCCACCCCGAAGCCAGAAGGCATCTTACCTCATCCTTATCTCAGAATGCCATGTATGTCTCATTTTTCCCTTTCTGTCTCTGACTCTCATGTATGTGGGGTTCCCATACATAGGTATGTAATTAAATTTGCTTATTTTCTCTTGTTACTCCGTCTCATATCAATTTAATGTGCTGGTTAGACTAGCAGAATGTACTTAGAAGGGTAGAGGAAAATTTGTCCCTCTTCCATAGGACTTGTGCTGACTACTTAATTTTTCTGTCCACACAAGCAGATGGCAAATATCGGGAGGGCCATATCCTTGGCTGCCTGTTAACCAATAAGAAGTCTGGGCAAAGATCAAAGATCAACTTGTTCAAAGATGTTAATATATCTAAAATGAAGTGCAGCAAAACGAATCATGGAAGAGATAGAAAAATTTTATGAGCACTTTAGCATCCTTTTTAAAAAAATATATTTTATTGTTTTTTGTTTTTTTTACAGAGAGGAAGGGAGATAGAAAGTCAGAAACATGAATGAGAGAGAGACATCGATCTGCCGCCTCTTGCACACCCCACTGTGGAGATGTGCCCGCAAGCAAGGTACATGCCCCCAACCAGAATTGAACCTGGGACCTTTTGGTCCACAAGCCGACGCTCTATCCACTGAGCAAACCGGTCTCGGCACTTAAGCATCCTTTTGCAAGAAAGTAGGTCTCCTATAAAACCAGAGGAGAACTTCATAAGGAAATGAAAGGATGAATTGAAGGAGGAACCAAGCAAGGCAAGGAAACGAAAATCTCAATAATAGAATTTAAATAAAAACAGAGGCAGAAATAATGCTTTGGGAAACCTTAGCAGTAATTGTAAAAACAAATTTGATGTCTACCATAACAACACCCTCAAAAAAGGTTAAAGAGCCGAAACCAGTTTGGCTCAGTGAATAGAGCGTCAGCCTGTGGCCTGAAGAGTCCCGGCTTCGATTTTGGTCAAGGGCATGTACCTTGGTTGCGGGCACATCCCCAGTGGGGGGCGTACGGGAGGCAGCTGATCGATGTCTCTTTCTCATCGATGTTTCTAACTCTCTATCCTTCTCCCTTCCTCTCTGTAAAAAAATCAGTAAAAAAATAAATTAAAAAAGGTTAAAGATGAACATGATAAAACAGAGAACTCCCACAAACAACTACTCTTCCTAAAAGACAGACCAGAACAAAGGTAGGAGAAACAATTCTTGTAGGTAGAATGGCAGAAAACCTTCTTGAACTGAAGCCATATGTATGCAGATAAAAAAGGACTCATGTCTCTTAACCAGACAGAAAGGACAATAAGTGCAACCGAATGGAAACAAAAGTCGTATTCCTTTTAAAGTGCAAATTTTTCAGGGTGACCAGAGCATTGAATACAAGGAGGAGAGAGGCTAGAGAGGTAAGCATGAACCAAGTGATAAGAGGCCGTATATACTATGCTGAAGAATTTTATCTGTAAAACAGGAAGTAAACTTGTATATGAAGAGAGAAAAATGATCATTGGTATGGGGAGCTTAAAGTGGGCAGTAAGTAACAGTAATTACTGGAAAGGAAAGAGGCCGCATAAGAGGATTCCTAAGAGGCACTAAGGTTTTCTGCTATGGTGAGGTCCATAAATTCGTTGTGGCATCATCCTATATAATAAAAGGTTAATATGCACACTGACCGAATGCTGGAACAACCTGGTGACTATGATGTGCCCTGACCACCAGGGGGCAGACGCTCGATGCAGGAGCTGCCCCGTGGTGGTCAGTGCGCTCCCACAGGGGGAGCGCTGCTCAGCCAGAAGCCGGGCGGTGACTGGTGAGCACAGCAGTGGTCTCCGTGGCAGCCCTCAGGATGTCTGATTGCCAAAGCCTGCTCCCCACAGGCAGGGCTGAGGTGATGACCCCCCCCACCCCAGTGCACGAATTTCATGCACAGGCCTCTAGTTCTATAATAATAGTGTGGCTTTTTTCTCCCAAGCAGTGCTTGAAAACACAGATGTAGAAATGAACAATGAACATATCTTGAGTGTTTTAAGATGGTGGTTTGTTTTTTAATATATATTTTATTGATTTTTCACAGAGAGGAAGGGAGAGGGATAGAGAGTTAGAAACATCGATGTGAGAGAAACATTGATCAGCTGCCTCCTGCACGCCCCCCACTGGGGTTGTGCCCACAACCAAGGTACATGCCCTTGACCGGAATCAAACCTGGGACCCTTCAGTCCATAGGCCGATGCTCTCTATCCACTGAGCCAAACTGATTAGGGCTTAAGATGGTGATTTGATATGAGGATATGTGAAAGAGCCAATCACTCTAAAGAGCAAACCCGGCTCTAACCACTGAGCACACTGGCCAGGGCTCTGCTTACAAAAGTGGTTGAAGTCAAAGCCCATGGGCTTATGTAGAAAGATCAGGGGATGTGACAGCTCTGGGATCTTTGAAGACTATACTGGAACTAAGGGAGGAATAGGACTGCAAGGATGAGGATTGTGAGTCCCAATAAATGGGATTTATCAACTTACCAGTAAGGTTTTAGAGACGGAGTGGTAGAAAGCAATGAATATCTAGATTTTCTAGAAGACGTGCCTGGGAAGGGGTGGAGAAAGTAGAGCAAAGGTAAGTCATCTGGGTTGAGGAAGTTAAGGAAACACAGCTTAGTCCTGGGTGTTGGACTCATCCGGATGGTGGCAGTAACTCAGGTGAGGAAACCTATAGTAAATAGATGACAGTGATGGGGAAGGTAAAAGGTGGTACTACCAGGTGAGGTGCACCCTGAAAGAGAAATCTTGAAAGGCATAAAAAGAAAAAGTGTCAAGTGAGGAAGCTCCAAGAGACAAGAGCCCTTCGGGGCCGGTGGATGGAGCGCGGGAGGAGAAAAATCAAGACGGCGAACCAAAATAAGTCACTACGTATTTTGAACGGATGGAAGAGAGATGTTGGTACCGTTAACCTATTTGGGAGGTCTAGAGGGGGTGGGGGTTATGTTTTCCGGGTGGAAGTTTAGTCTGAGGCCATTACGAGTGGTTAGAGATTGAGTAGGTGGGCAGAGAGGCCACAGAGACGCGTGTTTAGGTGGGATGGCTCTGCCAGGGCCAAGCCAGGGGCTGGCAGGCCGCCTGCGCGCGCATCTGCGCAGAGCTGGGAGGCCCCTGGGCCCAAGCTCCGGTCCCGCGCTGAGGGGCGAGCGCCAGCCTCCAAAGGCCAATCCCAGAGACTCCCGGACCCGGTACGCCCGCCCGAGGGTCCTTTCCGGCCGGCGGGGCGGGGCGGCAGAGGCGGGAACGGCCGGCAGAGGGCGCAGGCGCCGCGGCCGCCGTCGCCCGCCGTCGCCCGCCGTCGCCGGGGTGGGGTATCCCGGCTGGGAAAGAGTTGAGAGCAGGGGTCGCGAGAACCCCGTCGCGAGGCCGCGGACAGTGGGCGGGGCTCGGGCGGGACGAGGCGTTTCCGGAAGGAAGTGGTTCCGGGTTCGCGGCCCCGCCAGCGGTTGCTGCGGCGGTTGAACGTGCTTGCCGTGTTAGGGGCGAGGCCGGAGGGGGCGGTGGCGGCTGCCGGGACCTCGCGGCGGGACGGACGGGTGAGTGGCTCGGCGGGGCGGAGGGGCGTGGAGGCTCCGACCGGCGGGGAGGGCGTGGCCGCCGCCTGGGAGGGGCGGCTCGGAGGAGGCGGCGGCGACGGCGACGGCGGCTCGAGGCTCCGGGGCAACCGCTGCCCTGACATTACCTCAGGCCGTTGGGGTAGCGACCCGCGTACCCGCTGCCACGGCCCCCGCGGGTTGCGGCCCG
Source organism: Lasiurus cinereus (assembly GCA_011751065.1). Taxonomy (NCBI): domain Eukaryota; kingdom Metazoa; phylum Chordata; class Mammalia; order Chiroptera; family Vespertilionidae; genus Lasiurus; species Lasiurus cinereus. The sequence goes on along the minus strand of JAAGEH010000411.1, from coordinate 5,349,099 downwards.
GCTGTGGGCGAGTGTGTGCCGCGGGGCTGAGGGGAGCGGTGTCCGCGACGGCGCCCTTTTCTCTAAGGCGCCCCGAACTCGTTGCCTCAGGGATCTGAGGGAAAGGGGCCCCCCGCTTTGTCCTTCCCCAGGGGCGCTCCTTCAGAAGGAGCAGTGAAGGCTGCGCTCCCCCCTGCTCTGGGGAGGAAAACTTAGCCTCTCAGAAACATGTCCTGAAATCGCCTCATCTCCGCTTCTCTGGGGGCGCTGAGGAGACCGGGCCCCTCGGGGTTGTCCCTGAGGGGCGGCGGGGCCTAGGCCGGGAAAGAACTGGGAGCGAAACGGCCCCTCCAACGTATTAAACGGCCCAAGCGCTCCTCGCGTTGCCCTTTAGGTGAGGCTTTTCTTTCTGGAACGAAGTGGAAACGACCGGTGGGCGCGGAATGTCTGTCCGACTTCTGGCCAGACGATCTTTGTAGCGTTTTTCTCAATGCGAACGGTCACGAATAAAAGATTGGAATTCGAAAGAAGGTTTCGTTCGGTGTGGACTCATGAGTGCTTTATTTTTCAACGGCATTTAAAAAATATATATATATGTATATATATTATTGGCTTTTTACAGAGAGGAAGGGAGAGGGATAGTTAGAAACATCGACGAGAGGGACATCGATCAGCCGCCTCCTGCACGCCCCCTACCGGGGATGTGCCCTGTGCCCGCAACCAATGAACGTGCCCGTGACCGGAATCGAACCTGGGACCCTTGAGTCCGCAGGCCGACGCTCTACCCACTGAGCCACACCGGCTTCTCGGCTCAACGGCATTTTTAAAATCGGTACAACGTTGGTTACTAACATAAGTTCCGGTGTGCAATATTATATAAAAAATGCTGTTTTAATGGTGATGGCATAATGCTTTATGTGGGAACGTTAATTTTCAAAATGGCTACCAAGATGTCCTCCTGAAAGCCCCTCTGTTCCAAGCCCCGCCCCATGAAGCCTTTCGAACCCCTTGTTAGCGATAACGTAAAATACCCGGATGAGCACCGTGAAATACCCGGATGAGCACCGTGCCTATGGTTGGCTGGGCATGCGCCTCCAGTCTTTTCCTATGCAGAGAGGAATGTTCTAAAGTGGATACGCTTTGGTAATCTTTTTTTTTTTTTGACTATCCCAGCATCCCTTATATGATGGTAGTAATTTATTTAGTTGGTTATTCCCAACTTTTTGCTACTTAAATACATTGTTGGATAAATGCAAAATCTGCATAACTAAGTTTACTTTCTTAGTGTAAGTTCCTAGACGGTAGAATTGTGGTTTTTTAAAAATGTGAATTGCGCGGAAACCTATTTGGCTCGTTGGATAGAGCGTCGGCCTGCGGACTGAGGGGTCCCAGGTTCGATTCTGGTCAAGGGCATGTACCTTGGTTGCGGGCACATCCCCCGTAGGGGGCATGCAGGAGGCCGCTGATCTATGTCTCTCTCCCATCGATGTTTCTAACTATCCCTCTCCCTTCCCCTCTGTAAAAAATCAATAAATATATTTTAAAAAAAAGACAGGGATGGAACCCTTGACCAGGAATTGAACAAGCAACCCGACGCTAACCACTGAGCACACTGGCCAGGTCCATCCCTTGTTTTCTTTTTATTTTTTAAATATTTTTTACAGAGAGGAAGGGAGAGGGATAGAGAGGTAGAAACATCGGTGAAAGAGAGACATTGATCAGCTGCCTCCTACACACCCCCTACTGGGGATGTGCCTACAACCAAGATACATGCCCCCGACCGGAATTGAACCTGGGACCTTTCAGTCCGTAGGCCGACGCTCTATCCACTGAGCCTAACCGCTTTCGGCTGTTTTCTTATTTGTTGATAGCATTTCAATTTCACATCTTTTAGTCCATCTTTACCAGTTCAGGAAAGAAAGGTTATCTAGGTGAGGCAAAGGCTTCATAGAGTGAGAGGAGATTTGACGTCAGGACTTCCTTATATTCCAGTGTTATCTGATTGCCTTAAACAAATCACATCTTTTCTAAGGGACTATTTCCTCAACTCTGAATTAGAAATTATAGAGCATTTGCCTTACCTTTTCTTCAGGTTGGTTTTAATGGTCAAATGAGACATTTATGGAAAAGTACATTTAAGCATTCTTTCCTTCTTTCTAATTATTGTCATCTTGTAAACATTTCAGGACACAAAAACATCTTGATTTTTTTAAAAGCAAATATCTGAATTTAAAAGCTATTTTGTGAAATCTTTTGTCCCCACACTCTCACTCCTTAAATTTGATGTATTATTATTGCTGCCCCAGATTATTTTAAAAACTATATCAGAATTATAAAATCAGGTGTATGAAAGAATCTACACAATGTTGAAGGAGAGAATATTTGAAGGCATCATATATAAAGTTGAGGAGGACAGATATAAAGCTAAATAAAACACAATCCTTGGGATCAAAATAGATAAAACATAGTCTTTATGCTCTACAGGCTACAGAATTTCTAGGCAGTTAGAGGGTATAAAAGCTGCTTTCCAAATTTAGAGAACAATTTTTAAAAATTTATCTTTATTGTTGAAAGTATTATGGATGTCCCCTTTGTGTTTTTTCCCCATTGACTCCCTCTACTTGGAACACCCCCCCCTCCCCCAGGCCTCTACCACTCTTGTCTGTGTCCATGGGTAATGCATCTATGAATAGAAGTTCCCTGGTTAATCACTCTTGTTCCACCTCCCATCCCCACCTTCCCCTGAAATTCATCAGTCTGTTCCATTCTTCCATGTCTCTGGTTCTGTTGTAGTCATCAGTTTATTTTGTTCTTTAGATTCCCCATATGAGTGAGATCGTGTGATACTTATCTTCCTCTGACTGGCTTATTTCACTTAGCATAATGCTCTCCAGGTCCATCCATACTGTTGCAAATGGTAAGAGTTCTTTCTTTTTTATAGCTGCATAGTATTCCATTGTGTAGATGTACCACAGCTTTTTTATCCACTCATCTGCTGATGGGCACTTGGGCTGTTTCCAAGTCTTAGCTATTGTAAATTGTGCTGCTATGAACACAGGGGTGCATATATATTCTTTCTGATTGATGTTTCAGGATTCTTAGGATATATTCCTAGAAGTGGGATCACTGGGTAAAATGGCAGTTTCATTTTTAATTTTTGGGGGAAACGCTATACTGTTTTCCACAGTGGTCATACCAGTCTGCATTCCCACCAGCAGTGTATGAGGGTTCCTTTTTCTCTGCATCCTCTCCAACACTTTAGACAGCAATTTTAGATGTGGTGCAGAATGTCAACTATTCTGGAGTGTGCGGAAGTCTAATTCGGCTAAGTGAGCATCTATGAAATGACCAGGCAGTAAAATAAAATGTGATGGCTGATAAAAATTAATTTTTCTGAAGATAGGAGTTGCAAGGTGGGGGTGCGTTAGTATTGGAGTCTGAGAACCTGGAATTTAGTTTCAGGTCCTTCATTGGAGCAGATTGGTTACTTTTTGAAGTTCGGTTTCTTCACCTATGCAATGGCGATCATCCCAGTTTCCTCAAAGGCATGTGGGACTAAATGAAATAGTAGTTGCAACACACCTAGTGAACCAGAATGTACTGGTACTCATGTGATCTATGTTATCCACTAAAGACTTAGCATCTTCAAGGAAATAAACTAGGTCTCTTCCAACTTTGTATGCCTGGCCCCTAGCAGTCACTGGTAGTAATGTTTGCTAAATTAACATAAAATGTGACTGCTGATAAAAACTAAATTTGGACCATTGAAGAAGGTAATATGTAAATGTGGAATATTAGGAGATCTTGACTATGTTAGAGTTGATATTAAGGAATCAAGGAAACGTTAAACTAGTTGGACCTACATGCATCTCTATTATGACATTTGTTCTATAACATGTCCTCAGAGCCAGGCCCATAGTTCCTCCTTTTTAATAAACCTATTCAAGATGCTGCCATTTTGAAAACTCTTCCCTGGACCCCTACCAGCCAGCCGCAACCCAGGTCTCTCCTCCCCTTCCAGCTAGACTGTTAGGAGTTAATAATGGGCTTTCTCAGTCTCCTTACCTTCCACTGAGCCATGTGGTCACATTTTTATTTTATTGGATATCTGTGCAGCTTTTGCCATGAAAGTCTCCTTTCTTGAAACATCCTCTTTTTTTTTGGAAGAGAACATTTATTTGGTAAATCATAGTGGTAAAAAAGTAATTCCTAGAAGAAATGGGCTTAGAAAGCAAGTTACAGAGATAAAGGAAGGGCCCTTGGAGCTTGGGAGAGAGGAAGCTACTGGTAATGTGCGGGGCGGGAGGAGGGTAAAAGGGAAGGGAGGGGGCTTGGAGGAAGGCATCGGTGTGCTCCCCAGAGGGAGAGCCCCCATCCTTCTTTAGTTTCTGAGATTCTATGCTCCAGGGTTTGTTCCTTCCTTAGAGGATGTACCTTTTAGTCTCTTTAGCCAGTTCATCTTCTTGGATAGGTTGGTGTTTCTGTAGGCTTGATATTTTGTGTGTGTGTTACACTGGCTTTGAATAATTTCTAGAGCATTGAGGCTATCTGGTATTTGAAGGTTTAGTTGAATTCCTCTGTGAAACACTCTGGGCTCGGTGCTCTGTCATGGAGTAAATTATCTCCTTAATAATTTTCTCTATTCTATGGAAATTGTTCTGTTTATGCTTTCTAACTCTAATGGGGTCAATTTTAATAATTTGTATTTTTCAGCAAATTATCCATTTCTAATTCACCTGGATTTTCAAATTTATTAGAGGGCTACAAAATAATCTCTTGTGATTTAAACTTTTTTTTCTATTTCCCTATTGCCATATCTCATTTTATACATTTGTGCTTTCTCCCCTTTTCCTTTTCTTAAATTTAAAAAAATATATATTTTATTGATTTTTTACAGAGAGGAAGGGAGAGGGATAGAGAGTTAGAAACATCGATGAGAGAGAGACACATCGATCAACCGCCTCCTGCACGCCCCCCACTGGGAATGTGCCCACAACCAAGATACATGCCCTTGACTGGAATCGAACCTGGGACCTTTCATTCCACAGGCTGATTGCTCTATCCATTGAGCCAAACCGGTCTCGGCTTAAATTTTTTTTAAAAAATGTTTTTATTGACTTTAGAGAGGAAGGGAGAGAGAGAAACATTGAGAAAGAAACATGGATCAGCTGCTTTCTGCATGCCCCCTACTGGGGATCAAGCCTGCAACCCGGGCATGTGACCTGTGATTTTTTGGTGCATGGCATCACGCTCAGCCAACTAAGCTACACCAGCCAGAGCTCTCCCCTTTTTCTTAATCAAATTATTTAGTACTTTATCTATTTTAATATTTTAAAAAAGGACAGAATTTTGAGTTATTACTTAGATCTGGTTTTCTATTCTCTTCCTCTATTTTTATCTTTATTATTTTCTTTCTTGTGCTTTCTTTTGGTTTACCTTGTTATTTTTTTAGGTTATTTTTACCATGGAAATGAATTTATAGGTTTTTATTCTTTCATTTGTATTGATAAATATATTTAGTGCAATGAATTTTTCCTTTGATCGCTGCTTTAAATGCATATCATGGACTCTTGATATGTAGTACTTTCATTCTCATTATTTCTTTAAAAACCTGTAATTTTAGTTATAGAATACCAGAAATGATTTAATAGGTTTTAAAATTTCTAGGTGGAAGGATTCTTCTGGATTTTTTTGTTTGTTTGTTTGTTTGTTTTTGTTATAGTAAATTGTAGTTTTATTGCATTATGATAAGAGTATTGTTTGTAACATTTCTATTTTGTGATAGTTACTAATGTTTTCTTTGTGATCTGATATATGATTATTTTTGGTGACTGTGGTGTGGGCACTTTAGAAGAATGTGTATTCTCTAATATGAGAGTGGCAGATTTGATAAATATCCTTAACATTTATGTTATTAGTTATGCTATTTTGTTCTTCTATCTTCTTATTTTTGGTTAACCTAATATGTTACTGAGAATGCTATATTAAAGCCATCTATTATTAGTGTGCTTCTATCTATATCTCCTTGCATCTCTTATAGTTTTTGTTTTATAAAGGTGGTTGCTTTGTCACATCCATGTGAATATGTATATTTTAACTTATTCATCAGAATTGTGGCTTTAAACATTAAAAAGTGTCTTTCTTTGTATGCATGCTTCTGGGACTTGAATTCTACCTTACTTTATCCTAGGATTGCCACCCCCTGCTCTCTTTCTGGAAACATCTGCCTGGTATACTTTGGCCACCCTTTTATTTTTAACCTTTCAGAATCACTTTGTTTTAGGTGTGTCTTTTGTACAGCATCTTGAATTTTGTATTGTGATCCAAATTGAAACTTTTTCAATATGTGATTAAATGCATTTACATTGATTGCTAGGGCTGATGTATTTGGTCTCAACTATACAATAATATTTATAATTGTATGTATTTTGTTTCCTGTTTCTTTTGCTATGAGGTGTATTTTTTGCTCTTTTATTTAAAAACAATTGGGGTACTTAAGAAGGTTTGCATTTTTGTTCACTTTTGTACTTACACCTTTTCTACTTCTTTATATGCTTTTGAGTGTGAGAGAGAAATACATTGCATTCACAAAATCCAAGTAGGATAATGTTAGGCAAGAATGGAATTCTGCAACCACTTCTAGCTCTTGCTTACTGAGAACTGGTGATACACCTAGCCACTGTGGCCAAGAGAATAATAACCCGAGCTCTGGTCTCCTCACTTTAGCTTCTTTTTATTTTATTTTATTTTATATTTTATTTTATTTATTTTATTTTTGTTTAAATTATTACATATAGTAGTACATATATCTCCTTTTGTCCCCCATTGACCTTCCCCCAGCCTCTCCTACCCCCTGTTGCATGCCCTTATCCCCGCCCCCCACAGTATCTTGTGTCCACTGGTTGTGCTTATAAGCATGCATACAAGTCCTTTAGTTGATCTCTCCCCAACACCCCTCTCCAACACTTCCTGGACTTCCCTCTGTAATTTGACAGTCTGTTTGGTGCTTTACTCCTCTGTATCTTTTTGTTCATCAGGTTATAATGTTCTTTATTTTCCATAAATGAGTGAGATCATGTGCTATTTTTCTTTCATTGCCTGGCTTATTTCACTTAACATAATGCTTTCCAGATCCATCTATGCTGCTGCAAATGGTAAGAATTCCTTCTTTTTTACCGCAGTGTAGTATTCCATTGTGTAGATGTACCATAGTTTTCTGATCCAGTCATCTGCTGAGGGGCACTTAGGCTGTTTCCAAATCTTATGTATGGTGAATTGTACTGCTATGAACATAGGGGTGCATATATCCTTTCTGATTGGTTTCTAGTTTCTTGGGATATAATCCTAGAACTGGGATCACTGGGTCAAATGGGAGCTCCATTTTTAGTTTTTTGAGGAAACTCCATACTGTTCTCCACAGTGGCTACACCAGACAGCATTCCCACCAGTAGTGCATGAGGGTTCCTTTTTCTCCGCATCCTTGCCAGCACTTGTTTTTTTTTTTAAATAAATCTTTATTGTTCAGATTATTATAGTTGTTCCTCTTTTTCCCCCCCTCATAGCTCCTCTCCACCCAGTTCCCACCGCACCCCATGCCCTTACCACTCTGCCACTGTCCTCATCCATAGGTGTATGATTTTTGTCCAGTCTCTTCCCGCATCCCCCCACACCCCTTTCCCCCCAAGGATTGTCAGTCCACTCCCTTTATATGCCCCTGATTCTATTATATTCACCAGTTTATTCTGTTCATCAGATTTTTTTATTCATTTGATTTTTAAATTCACTTCTTGATAGATATGTATTTGTTGTTCATAATTTTTATTTTTACCTTTTTCTTCTTCATCCTTTTCTTAAAGAATACCTTTCAGCATTTCATATAATACTGGTTTTGTGTTGAACTCCTTTAGTTTTTTCTTATCTGTGAAGCTCTTTATCTGACCTTCAGTTCTGAATGATAGCTTTGCTGGGTAGAGTAATCTCGGTTGTAGGTTTTTACTATTCATCACTTTGAATATTTCTTGCCACTCCCTCTGGCCAGCATAGTTTCTGTTGAGGAAAGCAAACTGCTGGATAAAGAGTTCAAAACCATGGTTATAAGGTTTTTCAAGAATTTTCTAGAAACCACCGATAAATTTAGTGAGACCTTCGAGGATATATTGTTTGTTGATTTGTTGATGATTGCCATTCGGAGAGGTGTGAGATGGTACTCATTGTCGTTTTATTTGCATCTCTTGGGTAATTAGTGACTTTGAGCATGTTTTCATATGTCTCTTGGCCTTCCTTCTGTCTTCTTCCGAAAAGATTCTATTTAGGTCCGTTTCCCAGACAGTAAGGGGACACACACACACACACACCCACACACACACACACAGAGAGAGGAGAGAGAGAGAGAGAGAGAGAGAGAGAGAGAGAGAGAGAGAGAGAGAAAGAAACATTAATATGAGAGGGAAACATTGATCAGTTGCCTCCTATAAGTGCTCTGACCAGGATAGAACCTGAAACCTAGGTATGTGTCCTGACTGGTAATTGAACCCACAACCTTTTGGTGTGTGAGAGGAAGCTCCAACCAACAGAGCCACCCAGCCAGGGCAATTCAGTTTTTTTTTTTTAAATATATTTTATTGATTTTTCACAGAAAGGAGGGGAGAGGGATAGGAAGTCAGAAACATCGGTGAGAGAGAGACATCGATCAGCCACCTCCTGCACGCCCCCTACTGGAGATGTGCCCGCAAGCAAGGTACATTCCCCCGACCGGAATCTAACCTGGGACCTTTCAGTCCGCAGGCCGATGCTCTATCCACTGAGCCAAATTGGTCTTGGCTAATTCAGGTTTTTTAAAAAATTTATTTCTAGGAAGTTTTCTTTAATTATAGTTTTAAATATTAGTTCAGCCGAAACCGATTTGGCTCAGTGGAGAGCATCAGCCTGCGGACTGAAGGGTCCCAGGTTCCATTTCGGTCAAGGGTATGTACCTTGGTTGCAGGCACATCCCCAGTGGGGGGCGTGCAGGAGGCAGCTGATCGATGTCTCTCTCTCATCGATGTTTCTAACTCTCTATCCCTCTCCCTTCCTTTCTGTAAAAATTCAATAAAAATGTATTTAAATATTAGTTCAGTTTTATTGTTGGATTTTCTTAGGGACTATAATAATATACATATTATTTCTTTTTTACCTGTCTTCTGTTTCCACTACTTACTCTCTGTCTTTCCCTGCAAAATTATTTTCATTTTCTTGGTTGTTTTCCTGACTTTCTTCAGTGTCCTTTATTAAATTTTCATTTGAGTTTAATCTTTCTTCAGCAACTTATTATTTATTCTTCATTTTTTGATACCATTTAGTATTTTTCTTCCATTTTTTCCCTCTAATTCATTTAACTTTTCCCCCTGTACTTCACTTTTTTGGGGGGGGGTCTATTTTGTGTTCTTAGTTTTAAAATTTCTGATTCAAGGTGAGGTGCTTTTTAAAAAATGTCCTTAAATGCTTTGGGTTATATTTATTCCGTTTGGACTACATGCTTAGAGTTTTCTTCTGCTGTGTGGTTTTTGGGGGAGGAATTTCCCTCAAGAAATGTTTTTTCTACTTTCTTGTAACCAAATGGGGATATCAGACTTTAAAGTTTTTGTAAATCTCTTAGGTATGAAAGGGTATTTATTGTTTTAATTTTATTTTCCTGGTTAGGTAGGATTGTATATATTTTCCTATGTTTGCTAGAAGCATGATGCATGAAGATTCATGTTAGAATGGGCCTTCATTTCCCTGGCTGCCAGAACTGCCTTTCCACTCTGGCCCAGCCCTGGAGCCGCCTCTTTCTGCTCTGGCCCTGCCTTCCATGCTGCCCAGAGGCCTTGAGAGACAGGGGTGGAGCAGAATGTATGAGTAGTTGCATGGCACCTGTGTATGCAAATTAACCGCCATCTTTGGTGGGTTGATTTGCATACTCACTCCTGATTGGCTGATGGGCGTAGCCAAGGTACAGTCAGTTTACATGTTTGTCTATTATTAGGTAATATTGGACATTTATGTTTTCTCTTTGTTGAAAATGCTAAGGATATGGCTGTCATCCTCTGAGGTGAGACAGGCTGTAGGAGGAGCAGTTTTTGGAGGGAGGTTAGGAGTTTGTTCTTGGACGTGTTTACGGCATCCAATAGGCTGTTGGATGAGTGAGAATGCAGCACAGAGGACAGGGAGTTGGTTTATAGACAGCATGTGAAGACATGAGAGTGTAGACTGGGGAGAAAGTCCATGTACTGAGGTCAGTATTTAGAGGAATACTGGGTTCCCTATTTAAGGGTCAGAGTGGTGAAAGGGAAGATGAGAAGCCAGCAAAAGACACAGACAGAATCCTTATAAGTAGGAGGAAAACCAGGAAAGGGTAGTGTTCTGGAATCCAAGTGAGGAAATGTTTCTGAGAGGCAGGTGTGGTTGTCACTTGCTGTTGGTAGGTCTAGGAGGAAGAGGAGCCATAACCATTGGATTTAGCAGCATGGGTTTTATAAGTGATCTTGACTAGAGCAGTTTGCTGAAGTGGTGGAGTGGAAAGCCAGGTTGGTGAGGGGCCAAGCAAGAATGGGAAGGCAATTCCATTTTAATTTTTTGTGGAAACCTCTTACTATTCTCTGTAGTGTCAGTTTACATCCTCACCAATACTTGTTTGTTGATTTATTGATGACAGCCATTCTGACAGGCCTGAGGTGATATCTCATTGTGGTTGTCATTTTCATTTCTCTGATGATTAGTGAGCTTTAGCATCTTTTCATATATCTATTAGAGGCCTGGTGTATGAAATTTGTGCACAGGGGGGTGTCCTTCAGCCCAGCCTTCACCCTCTCTAATCTGGGACCCCTCAAGGGATGTCCGACGCCCAACTGCCCATTAAACGGGCAGTCGGACATCCCTCTCACAATCGAGGACTGCTGGCTCCCAACTGCTCACCTGCCTGTCTTCCTGATTGCCCTTAACTGCTTCTGCCTGCCAGCTTGGTCACCACCTAACCACTCCCCTGCCAATCTGTTTGCCCCTAACTGCCCTTCCCTGAAGTCCTGGTCACCCCCAACTGCCCTCCCCTATAGGCCTGGTCACCCCTAACTGCCCTCCCCTGCAGACTTGATCACCCCCAACTGCCCTCCCTTGTAGGTCTGGTCCCTCCCAACTGCTCTCCCCTGCTGGCCTGATCACCCCCAACTACCCTCCCTTGCAGGCCTGGTCCCTCTCAAGTGCCCTCCCCTGCTGGCCATCTTATGGTGGCCATCTTGTGTCCACATGGGGGCTGCCATATTTGACCACATGGAGGCAGCCATCTTGTGTGTTGGAGTGATGGTCAGTTTGCATATTACTCTTTTATTAGATAGGGTAGAGGCCTGGTGCATGGATGGGGCCAGCTGGTTTGCTCTGAAGGGTGTTCTGGATCAGAGTGGAGGTTCTCTTGGGACGTGGGACGGCCTAGGCGAGGGGCCTGTGGTGGTTTGCAGGCCGGCCACGCTCCCCTGCAACCCGAGTGGAGGCCCTGGTATCTGGGATTTATTTATCTTCTATAATTGAAACTTTGTAGCCTTGAATGGAGGCCTGGGCTGGCCAGGGTGTGCGGAAGGCTTGGCTTCCTTCATTGCAGGGGGCAGCCCAAGCCTCCTGTTTGCTTCATGGCTGCAGCCATCTTGGTTGGGTTAATTTGCATACTTGCTCCTCATTGACTGGTGAGCGTGGCTTGTGGGTGTAGTGGGGTCATGGTTAATTTGCATATTACTCTTTTATTAGATAGGATTGGCCATGTGTATGTCCTCTTTAGAGAAGTGTCTATTCAGGTCCTTTGCCCTCTTTCCCTTCTTCCCTCTCTCTCTCCCACTCTTTTCTTCTTCATCTCTCTTCTGCTCTCTCTCTCCCTCTTCTTCCCTCTCCCTCTTTCTCTCTTCCCCTCTCCTTCTTGACTTCTTCCTCTCCCTCCCCTTCCCCTTCTTCCCTTTTGCCCTTTTCCCTCTCTCCCCATCTCTCTTTCTCTCTCCTCCTTTCTCTTTCTCCCTCTCTCTCTCTCCTGAAGCTGGTTCCTTTCATTAATTTTGCTAGTCACAAGTTAGTTAGTTTAAATCAGGGGTCAGCAAATTTATTTTGTATAGGATAAATTTACTACTTAAGATAGTAAATATTTAAGGCTTTATGGGCTGCAGTAGCCTCTCACATATTCTTTGATTTTTTTTATAATCCTTTAGAAATGTATAAACCATTCTTACCTCAGACTTTAGGGTTTAAATGAACTCTCCTCTCTTATCCATTAAGTCCTTGAGCCAGTACTTTTCATTACTAGCTGACTTGCACTATGCAATTACAAACAAAGTTAACTTTTAAAAAAATATATTTTATTGATTTTTTACAGAGAGGAAGGGAGAGGGATAGAGAGTTAGAAACATCGATGAGAGAGAAACATCGATCAGCTGCCTCCTGCACACCTCCCACTGGGGATGTGACAGCAACCAAGATACATGCCCTTGACCGGAATCGAACCTGGGACCTTTCAGTCCACAGGCTGACGCTCTATCCACTGAGCCAGACAGGTTAGGGCCAAAGTTAACTTTTTAAGAAACAGCTTTAGTGACATATAATTTACAAGTTTAAAGTGTGCTATTCAGTGGTTTTTAGTATGTTTGTAGAGCTGTGCAAACATCTCTGTAATATCTGGTCTAATCTTAGAGCATTTTCCCCACCCAAAGCTTGTTTGTTTATTTATAGCTTTGAGGTATAATTTATATGCAGTAAAATTCGCCTATTTTGAGTAAATAGTTTGAATTTTAATGAAGCTAATTTTAATATTAGCAAAGGAAAATGTTCTAGCACCACTTCTTATCATGTAATCAGTAAATATCACTTGTAAACATTTTCTCCCAAGTGACCTCCTCCCTTCCCTTTAACCCAGTAGTTCTAGTTCTGGACCAGCAGCATCACCATCTGCATCACTTTGGTACTTGCTAGAAGTGGGGCCCACCCCTGGCGTAGAGCACAGCAATTTGTGTTGCTCTAAAATACATCTCTGAGTAGAATTGCTTGGTGTAGGATATAAGCATACTCAACTTTAATGGGTATTGCCAGCCCCTTCCAAATTGGTTAGACTTATGTATACTCACCTAGCAATATATGAGAGTCCCTATCATTCCACATTATCACCAGCACTCCTTCAAATTCTTTTTGGTGTCAATCTAATGGGTGTAGGTAGGATGTTTGTGATCTTAATTCGTTACTCAGCTAATAATGAGGTTGAATATCTTAGATGTCTGTAAGTCATTTGAGTTTGTGTTCTGTAATATTCCGTTTGGACTCTTTTGCCTGTTGAACTAAATATAATTATGTAAATAAATAATCACAATGTGTTGAAATAATCACAGAATAAACCCAGAATTCACAAGAAGAAACTAAGGGGAAAAAATAAAGTCAAGGACAGACTCCCAGGGGATATGATGGTCAAAGAGTCCTAAAAGAATAGGGGTTTGTCAGGCAGACTGAGGGAAGGCCCTCTATGTGGTATGAACACTAATGTGGTGTATGTGGAGAAAAAGACATAATGCTGGAGAAAGGTAGGAAGTGACTAGATGTATGTATATATGTATTAAATTGGTTTAATCTTTTACTGATTGTTAGGCATTTGGGCGTAGTTTGAGTGGTTTTCTTTTCTATTATAAAGCTGATACAAACATCTTAGTATATATAGTTGCTTTATTTCTTTTAAGTTATTATTTGGAATAATATGTTTAAATTGAAATTATTAGATTAGAGGAAAATAGGCAATATTAGTTTAATAATTTCTTGCATATTTAGAGATTACCCATCATTAAGGAAATCAAATCATAACCACAGTTGAGGTACCACTCCATTCCACTAGGATGGCTGAAATAAAAAATACAGCTCAGCCAGCATGGCTCAATGGTTGAACATTGACTTATGAATCAGGAGGTCATGGTTTGATTCCGTGTCAGGGCATATGCCCGGGTTATAGCTTGATCCCCAGTGTGGGATGTGCAGGAGGCAGCTGATCATTGATTCTCTCTTATCATTAATATTTCTATCTCTCCCTCTTCCTTCCTCTCTGAAATCAGTAAATCAATAAATATAAACACAAACAGCAACAAATGTTGGTGGGCATGTGGAACTATTGGAACTCTTACGTTGCTGGTGGGAATGTAAAATGATGGAATTGCTTGGAAAAATTTGTCTCTCAAAAGGTAAAACAGGGATATGACCTAGCAATTCACTCCTAGGTATATATATTAGAAAAATAAAAACATGTTCACACAAATGTTCATAGCAGTATTATGCATAATAACCAAAACATAGAAACTCAAATGTCTGCTGAGAGATGGATGAATAAACACTACCTGGTATACCCATAAAATGGAATATTACTTGGCCATAAAAATGAAGTACTTATACTTGGTAAAACAAGAATGACTTTTGAAAATGTTATGCTAAGAGAAAGAAGCCAGTTACAAAAGACCACATATTATATGATTCTGTTTAAATGAAAAGTCCAGGATAGACAAATCCAGAGAAACAGGAAGTAGATTTGCGGTTGTCAGGCAGGGGCTTATCGAAGGAGGGGAGGAATGGAGAGAGACTGCTTGTTAATAGGCTTCTTTTAGAGGAGATGAAAATGTCCTAAAGTTAGATTGTGGTGATGGTTATATCTTCCTGTGACTATACTAAAAAACTTTGACTTGTAAACCTAATATAGGTGAATTGTATGGTATGTGAATTACATCTTAACGAACCTGTTTTTCAAAATAATTAAATGGAAAATAATATTACCTTCCAGAAAATAATATATGCTTTAAAATTATTGCCAAGGCTATTTGGTGTGTCCCTCACAACCTTTGCACTTATTATTTTTATTCAGTTTCATAGGTATGAACTGATATCCAAAGCTTCTTCAGTTAAATTTTAAGTTACCTGGGTAGAATGTAAAGTTCAGGATGGCAGATATTTTTGCCTATTTCTGTTCACTGCTGTATCTCCAAAACAGTGCCTGGCAAATAATAGGTATTCAGTAACATTTGTTGAATGAATGCATTTTGATATTTGGAGTCACTAAGTAAACATTTTCCCCTTTAGTATCTTAATTTCATAGTGCATCTGGACTAATTGTTCTTTCTAGCCTCAAATTCTTTTTGGAATGAAGCAGTGTAATAACTGAATGAATTGAACTGAATGTACTTCTTCTGGTGAGTGATCTGATTCAAGTCCTTTGACCTTATATGCTTTTACTTTTCTGAATTTCATTTTAACAATAGTTTGCAAATGTTTGACTGTAAAGACTCCTTTTTAAAACCAATGTCAACATAATAATAATTGTACTCTTTGTAGAAAAACCTACATAGTGCCAAAAAGCCATTTATATTTTGCAGTCACCACATTATCTTCAGAAATTTGTGAAATAGAAGTTATAATAAATAAAACATAAATTATATCATATGTGCATGGTGGATGTATGTATTATGTATGGACCCATGGCAATAATTTTGAAAGCCATAAGAGGTATGGGGCCAGTAAGTTGAGAACTACTTAATTATAGTATCAGAACTGAGGAGCATTACTGAAATGTAAATAATAGGTAGTATAGAAGATTATACCCTTATCGCATATTTTTAAAAATTCAGTCCCTAAAACTATCAGTTTTTTAAATATATGTATTTATATCCTTACCCAAGGACATGTTAATTTATTTTTAAAGGGAGAAACTTAGAAATGTTGCCTCTCATACATGCCCTCAGCAGGATTGAACCCACAACCTAGGTTTGTACCCTGACCAGGAATTGAACCAATAACCCTTTGGTGTACGGTACGATGTTCTAATTAACTGAGCCACCCGGCCAGGGCAAGACTGAAGTATATTTTTAAAAATCAAGTTTGTGTCTTTTAAATTTTACTTATTTGACATATTTTAGCAAAAAATCAGAAGCAAATTAAATGTTAATCATGCTTAATTAAGTTTTGATATATTTATCTGGTAGTAGTTAGGTACCAATTGAGTATTATGATTTTTAAAAATATATATTTATTAATTTCAGGGAGGAAGGTAGAGGGAGGGAGGGAGGGAGGGAGGGAGGGAGGGAGAGAGAGAGAGAGAGAGAGAGAAACATCAGCGATGAGAATCATTGATTGGCTGTCACTTGCACGTGCCCCTTACTGGAGATCGAGCCCATAACCCAGGCATATGCCCTTGGCTGGAATCGAACCTGGGACCCTTCAGTCCACAGTCAGACGCTCTAGCCACTGAGCAAAACCGGCTAGGGCTTGATTATTATAATTGGACATTGTAATTCTTATTTGACAATTTAAAAAGCAGGAGATATCATCAAGTATCCTTGAACATTTTAACTGATTATATGAAGTCTTTATGTAATGGTGAAAGACAGGAGGGTAGTAGTGGTTGTGCCCAGAGAGAGGAATTCTGGGTAATTTTTTCCTCTTTTTGGAACATTTACTTGGCAGTTGCTGTGTGCCAGGCACTCTTCTAAACTCTTTTCAAGAGCCAACTCAGGGATCATCAAACTGTACATACACATTTGGTATTTGGGACCTTTGTGTGTGTGTGGGAGGGTGGGGGAGCTTGAGTTAAGAATGGCATATATATACATACCAGTGGCCCGGTGCACAAAATTTGTGCACAGTGAGGTGGTGGTGGTGGCGGGAAGGGTATTCCTCAGCCCGATCTGCACCCTCTCCAATCTGGGCCCTTCAGGGGATAACCGGCAGTTGGACATCACTCTCACAATCTAGAACTGCTGGTTCCTAACTGCTCGCCTGCCTGCCTGATTGCCCCTAACTTTTTCTGCCTGCCAGCCTGATTGTCCCTAACTGCTCCCCTGCTGACTTAATTGCCTCTAACCACCTCTGCCTCAGCCCCGCATCCAGGACCCAGGATTCCCTCCTCCAGCTGACCACAGGCACTTGGGATACGGGCTTGCCTCCCTCTGGTCAGTTGTAGGTGCCCAGACTGGCTGCAGCCACAGGGGATGGTGGGCAGATGTTTTTGCCTGGGTTGCAGCCACAAGTGCTGGCACCCAGGACCATAGGGTGGGCGGCTTCTCCATCTCCCAGGCCATAGCCAGACGCAGGTACTGGTGTCTGGGACTGTAAGGTGGGCAGCTTCTCCATCTACTGGCTATAGCCAGCGGCAGGTGCTGGCACCTGGACCGACGGCTTCTCCGTCTTCCCTGATGCAGTGTGGGCAACTTCATTGGCTGGCTCTGGCCTGGCATCAGGGGGCAGGCAGCTTCTTTATCTCCTGGGCCGCACCCAGCCTCAGGTGCTGGGGCCTGGTTTCTCTGTTTTCCCCAGGATGTGGGGCAGGTGGATGTGAGGCTTCAGCTGCTGGCTGCGGGCTGGGATCATGGAGCAGGTGGCTTCTTTGTCTCCTGGGCCGCACCCAGCCTCAGGCGCTGGTGCCCGACTTCTCCAACTCCCACATACCTGGGCGGCTGGGGGCAGGGCTGCTGCCATGTTTTCAGGTTAATTTGCATGATCTGTTTGGCTGGTAGCATAGTGGAATGATGGTATTTGCATGTTTCTCTTTTATTAGTGTAGATACTTATGTATGTGTATACTAGAGGCCTGGTGCACAAAATTCGTGTGTGTGTGTGTGTGTGTGTGTGTGTGTGTGTCCCTTAGCCCAGCCTGCACCCTTTCCAATCTGAGACCGCTCGAGGAATTTCTGACTGCCTGTTTAGGCCCAGTGGGATCGGGGCCTAAAGGGGCAGTCAGACATCCCTCTCACAATCCAGGACTGCTGGCTCCCACCTGCTCACCTGCCTGGCTGCCCCTAACTTCTGCTTGCCAGCCTGATCACCCCCTAACCACTCACCAGCCAGCCTGATCGATATCTAACTGCTCCCCTGCTGGCCCAATTGCCCCTAATTGCCCTCCCCTGCCATCCTGGTCACCCTTAACTGCTTTTCCCTGTTGGCCTTGTTGCCCCTTAACTGTCCTGCCCTGCAGGCCTGGTCACCCCCAACTGTCCTCCTTTGCCAGCCTGGTCGCCCCTAACTGTCCTGCCCTGCAGGCCTGGTCACCCCCAAATGCCCTCCCTTATTAGCCCGATCACCCCTAACTGTTCTCCCTTGCCAGCCTGGTCGACCCTAACTGTCCTCTTCTGCAGGCCTGGTCAACCCCAACTGCCCTCCCCTGTTGATCCAGTCACCCCTAACTTCCCTCCCTTGCCAGCGTGGTTGTCCCTAACTGCCCTCCCCTGCCAGCCCAATTGCCCCCAACTGCCCTCCCCTGCAGGCCTGATCCCCCCTAACTGCCCTCCTCTGCAGGCATGAGTACCCTCCATCTGTCTTCCCCTATAGGCCTGGTTCCTACCAGCTGCCCTCCCCTGCAGGCCAGGTTCCCCCCAACTGTTTTCCCCTGCAGGCCTATTCCCCTCCCAACTGCCCTTCCCTGATGGCCTGATCATTCTTAACCGCCCTCTCTTTCTAGCCTGGTCACCCTTAACTGCCCTCCCCTGCCAGCCTGGTCACCCCTAACTGCCTTCCCCTGTAGACCTTGTCCCCCCACTACCCTCCCCTGCAGGCCTGGTCACCCCCAACTTCCCTCCCCTGCAGGCCTGGTTACCCCCAGCTGCTTTCCCCTGCAGGCCTGATTGCCCCCAACTGCCCTCCCCTGCTGGCCATCTTGTGGCGGCCATCTTGTGTGTTGGAGTGATGGTCAATTTGCATATTATCTCTTTATTATATAGGATATGCCATTCTTTTTTAATATATTTTATTGATTTTTCAGAGAGGAAGGGAGAAGGATAGAGAGTTAGAAACATCAATGAGAGAGAGACATCGATCAGCCGCCTTCTGCGCACCCCCTACTGGGGATGTGCCTTGACCGGAATCGAACCTGGGACCCTTCAGCCTGCAGGCCGACTCTCTATCCATTGAGCCACACCAGTTTTGGCAGGATATGCCATTCTTACATATATATTTTTTAATCCTTACCCAAGCATATTTTTTCATTGATTTTTAGAGAGAGTGGAAGGGAGGGGAGAGACAATGAGAGAGAAACATTAATGTGAGATAGACACATCAGTCATTTGCCTCCTGCATGCCCCCTTCCCCTAGGGTTGGGGATCGAGTCTGCAACAGAGATGCATGCCCTTGACTGGAATCAAACCCAAGACCTTTCAGTCTGAGGGCCAATTCTTTAATCCCCTAAGCCAAATTGGCTAGGACAGTTTTTATACTTTTAAAGGATTTAAAATAGAAGAATAAAATGCATGGAGACTATATGGCCCGCAAAGCCTAAAATACGTGGTACCTCGAGATACGAGTTTAATTCGTTCCGTAACCTTGAGGCGTAGGAAACTATGAGAAGCTCGAGTCGCGGTAAACTGGTAGGTCGTGTGCAGCCGGCTGATCCTCGCGATGACTCCTATCTCAAATGTTGCTCGTATTTTAAAGCAAAAATCTCTCACTCGACGGCTCGTATCTCAAAAATCTCGTATGTTAGGGCACTTGTATCTCGAGGTACCACTGTAGTTACTATCTGGTCCTCTGCTGAAAATGTTTACTCACTTCTGATTTAATTCATTTTATACTCACAACATTTCAAAAAGGTGGGTCCTGTTGTTATCATCCTCATTTTACAGCTGAGGAAACTGAGGCAGAGAGGGCTTAAATGCTTTTTTTTTTTTTTGCCAGTAGCATTCACTGCTTTTAGAGCAGATTGCAGGCTCTTTCTACAAACTTGCTAATATTGTGTTTCTTTGCAGTGTAAAAAGTGGATAGTGGCTCACATGTCAAAGGATGGGACGGTCACGCTCTAGATCCCCCAGGTGGAAACATAGGTGAGCAGTTTTAGTTTAGCAGGGCAAGCTTGGATTTGAGATGTACTTTGACTTTCACATTTGCCAGTATGATTAAGAACCTATGTTGATAAGCTCTTGGTATCTGGTTAATCACAATAGGTGCTTTATAGTAACAGAGATTGTATTTCTAAGAGGTGACAGCTTTCTTTAATTATGGTTGGCAGCTAGAATTCATCCATAATGAAAAGAAATGCAATGACCACATAAAGGGAGAGTGAGAAACATCTTTGAGAGTGGTTTAGAACTTTACCGTTGTGTATTTTATTTATTTATTTATTTATTTATTTATTTATTTATTTATATTTTATTGATTTTTTTGCAGAAAGGAAGGGAGGGGGATAGAGAGTTAGAAACATCGATGAGAGAGAGAGACATCAATCAGCTGTCTCTTTCACACCTCCCACTGGGGATGTACCTGCAACTAAGGCACATGCCCTTTACCGGGATCGAACCCGGGACCCTTCAATCTGCAGGCCGACGCTCTACGAACTAAACCAAACCAGTCTTGGCTATTTTTTTCATAATCAATATGTTTGAAGACATTGGGAGTTAGAAAATTGGGAGTTGCCTATTTCTTTTTCTTGGCAGAATAATAGAATTTTGAATAACTCAATAGTAGTTCACTCTCCTCTGGTAGGTACTATCAAATGTATATATAATTAGATTGCAACAGTCCAACTAGTATTTAGTGTGTACCTGCAACAGGCAATTTCTGGGGCTACACAGGCAAATACACTACTTTATAGCCCCTCAGCAAGCACACAGGCTGGCTGGGAAGATTCATGCCATAGCCAGCTATGAGACTGGGAAAGTGTGCTGCTACTGACTGAGACAGAGTATTCTGGATCCACAGGGAAGAAATAATTCTGCTTTGGTCGAGGGGGAAGGAGGGATACTGAGAAAGTCTTCAAAGAAGAGATGAGATTTTAGTCACTTAAGGATGAGTAAAATTTCTAAAGGCAGAAAGAAGAAAAGTATTCCAGTTAAGAGGGACACAGGAGCAAAGGCACAGAGCTATGGAAGTGACTAGTGCCAAAACCGGTTTGGCTCAGTGGATAGAGCGTCGGCCTGTGGACTGAAAGGTCCCGGGTTCGATTGCAGTCAAGGTTATGTACCTTGGTTGCTGGCATATCCCCAGTGGCTGGCGTGCAGGAGGCAGCTAGCTGATCGATGTCTCTCTCTCATCGATGTTTCTAACTCTCTCCCTTCCTCTCCGTAAAAAATCAATAAAATATATATTTTAAAAAAAGAAAGTGACTAGTACATTCTAGGACTCATAAAAAGAGCCATGATTACATACACAAAAGGCAGACCAAGGTTTTTCATAGTAATGCGACTTGGTCATTGTGCTTGCCTCATTGTGGTTCTGTAGTATCTAATTAATAATTTCTTCAACAACTTTAATTTCAACTTCACAAGACTAAATTGTAGTGGGGAGGACCTTCAAAAACAGGGATGGGGGATGTAAAGCGAATGATTTTAACTTGGAGGGCATCACAGAGGTCATTTTGTGTTGCCCTTTTGTGATAGGCACTGGTGAGGGGCCACAAAAGAGCCTGCTAAGCTTAGTGCCCGATTTCTGGATTCCTTCTGAGGACTTTGAAAAACCATAAGGAGTCCATTATTTCCCCCCACTTGCAAGCTGGCACATCAGTCTGTCACAAGACCCTCCTGGAGCAGATGCAAAGGCCTTTAAAACTCAGAGTACAGCAGGCAGCCTGAGGTTCATGCTCGTGTATTCTCCTCACCCTCAACCCCCTGAGGTTGGGTGCTGTAGAACAAAGCAGTAGGGTGACAACATAGCTGAGGAACCTAAGTCCCATGAGGGGCTTTGGCCTTGGAGGAGACATTATCTTATTATCCTAGATAGCAAACAAATCAGCTCTCTGCCCCACAAGGAGGCCCTGGCTCCATCTTCCCAGGCTGTTTGTCTTGGAATGAAAGCCATCAGTGCCTCTGCTCACAAGGTGTGCAGAACGGAGAAACCGATGGAAATTGGTCTCCCAACAGACTCCTTGGGTCCTTTTATTTCCCTTTAGGAGAACTGAAAATGTTAGCAACTATTCCAGCATTCTCCTTTGGAAGAAAGGGGCTCTATACAATAAAACCCTGAAGTGAAAAAAAAAATCAATGTGTATTCAGTGGGAAGCATGGCTTAAAATAAGAGATGGACTATTTTGTCCCAATGCAAGACCTCAGCCTCTGGCTGCCAGCTTTTCTCCCTAGTGGCAGAAGAAATGAAATCCTCCAGGAAGTCTTCAGCGGCTCCAGTTGCTTCTTCCTGTGCTGATGAGTGCAGCCAGCTGGATGACAGATCTTCTGCTTCAGCTAAATAACAACCTGCCAGTCCATGTAGCTTGGTGATTTTAGAGGGAGATACTGCTGAGTCCAGTATATAAATCCCAGTGTGGGCATGAGAAAACTAAATCTGCTTCCTCCTGTGTAGGGAGTACACAGACAGGTCACCCAATGGAAAGAGTTTTATTCATGGTATTTTCAACTCTGGGGCAGCATCTGAAGATGGAGTGATGACAAAAACTGCAAGGGTAGCAGCCTCATTGATTAGAAGATATTAAACCCTCAGGGAGGAGATGGGGAGATTGCACAGGCCAGATGGGAGGAAATATCCCCAGGTGCAATATTGAACTTCATTGTCTTTCAGGTAGTGGTACTCCTCTCTCTCATCCTGAAGTTTAAGTGACTCAGATTGACTGGTTTCTCTGGATAGGGAAATCTTCCTCTTCAGTGGGAATGAAAGGCTTGATGTTGGCAATGCTAGGTGTTAGCAAAGGGAGTTACAGAAAGGATGTGCAGCTGTCCTTGGGGAGCAGTATAGCAGCATAAAAGCACACATTCACAAAGTTACAAGCTGTGTTTCAACAGCACGTCTTTTATGTGTAAGGGAGAATAGGTCTGGGAGAAAAAAGCAACCTACCTATGTCTAATATTTATGGAGGAACCAAGCATGAGATGCAAGTCTTAAGACCCTCTTCTTCCTGTACTTCCACACACTATTTAAGTATTTAGTTTTGGCTCCTTAATATATCCTTAGTAGAGAGGATAGACAATTGGAGAAACTGTGGGGTCAGTTTTGGGTCTGAGTTTGAGTTTATGTGTCATCAAACTCTTAGAATCTAATTTCATTTCAGAGGCTATGTTCTGTTTGCCAGATTCTATTACATATTTATTTGTATGAATCCAGCCCTCCTGCCTTTTCCTTTTCCTTTTTCTTTTTTAATCCTCACCCAAGGATATATTCTTATTGATTTGAGAGAGAGAGGAACTGAGAGAGAAAGAGAGAGAAACTGATGTGAGTGGGAAACATCAATTGGTCACCTCCCATACTTGCCCTGACAGTGGATTGAGCCAGCAACCTGGCTTTGTGCCCAGGAAGTCGAACCCATAGCCTTTTGATATTCAGGATGCTGCAACCCAGCCAGGGCATACTTCTGCTTTTTTCTTACCTGCCCATTGAACCTGATATAAGTTTTGCTGACCAGTCCTTTTGACAGACCTTTGCTGTCAGCAGTCTTCCAAAAATGGATCCTGCTGTGTAGCTAATCCAGCAGGAGGGTGTGCTCAGCCCATTTTAATATGCACGTGAGATACATTAGTTCAGATGGAAAGAGTATGTTTGTTGAATTGGGGCAAGCATAATACGACCTCCACATGGACAATTTAGAATGTAGATAGAGCAAATTCATGAATTTAATTTGAGTTGAAGAAACAGTGGAAAACCAAATTTGGCAAGTCATGTCAAAACAAACTTATTGTCTTTAAATGAACTAAACTTTTGTTTGTGTTTACATAGGTCTTTATCACCAATACCTAGAAAGTCTGAACACTACAAGCAAAGATGTTCTCATGAGCATTATTGCCCCGACTATAGGAAAGATCTGAAAAGATCCACTTGTAGAATGAACAATAAGAAACATGGACAGAATAAACCAAGGATTCCTTCTCGTGAAGATGCACATTACCGATGTTATGAACATAGATCACCTTCTCCAGATGTAAGAAGAGACTCTTTAGACAATTTCTATTCTTCTAAGCTTTACCAAGCATATTCACCAAGAAGAAGAGACAGTAGCAGGAAATCTCAGTATATGTCCAGATACTCAGAAGATGTACACTACCAAGAGTATTGCTTGGATTATCCTGAGCAAATGCAAGGAGTATATTCTCCTGATGACCACAGAGTTAAAAGAAGTGGAAAAGGAGGGCAGTCACCTCAGAGGTCAATAGCAGATTCTTTTAGATTTGAAGACAAGTGGCACGAAGATGACTTGAGTTACCAGAGGATGCAAGATGAAAAATATTGTCAGTCACTTAGAAGAGGCTCTGAAGATTTTGAGAAACGGAGCTCTTTTCAGACAAGGTATAGGATAAATGCAACCTGGGTAATTTGGTACAAAGCCTCAAGTAATAAGGTGTGTTTAAAGTTGAAGATAACTGCCTTGAAAAGCTTTTGTCTGAAAAGATCAAAAGCATTGTAATGTAGCTATCTACTGGTAGTAGTAAAATATTTCTTTTTAGAATAAATCATGTGGATAGCTAGAATAGCCTATATAATAAGAAAGGAGTATGTTAATTATCCGTTAAGCCTCATACTTAATGACCAATTGCATAAGAACCGCATCACAGATCCGCAGGAGAATGGGGCAGCTGAGAGCTACAGTATGGGGCAGGGCAGCAAGCAAGCGGGAGGTGGAGATCTACAGGAGGGGGCAGGGCAGCAAGCTATGAAAGGGGGGCTGGGGGGAGCTACAGGAGGGCGTCAGTGACCTACTGGAGCACGTGCGTAGGGCTACTAGTTTAAAAATAAAATAGTGTTTCCTCTCTAACCACCTTGAGCCTCTGTGAGTTGGTGTGAAAGTTTAGAGGGTAACTTTGCTAACCAATTCTCTACACATAGAAGTTCTCACTCTCTTCTCTGTAGTGTGAAGTATAAATTGCTTTATGTTACCACAGGTATCTAGAAGATCGTGATTGTAGAAAATATAGACACCCATCAAAAAGATCTACAAGTGAGAAGAAGTATGAAAACAGAGACCCTTCTAGAAACTCACATCGGAAGTCTAGGCATTTTCTGTCACCTTACCAAGAAAAGAAAGATCAGCGGAACCTTCAACACCGAGCTCATCATCGACATGCTCGGAGGAAATGCTCAGAGACCAATTCAGGAATCAAGGTATCCAGGGACTATCACCACAAACGTCATAAGACCTTAGATGAGGACCAGGACTTTTCTGATGGAAGAGCTGAGAAATACTCTAAGGAGGAAGATAGAAAATACATTTCTCAAATTGGCCTTGCAAAAATAAAGCCCAGTTATTTTAATGCTAGAAGAGACAGAGAGACTGAAGATGGGCAAGTCACAGAAGCTTCTGAACCACTTAAGAAAGACTATGCTCCCTCTACTGATTCAGATAAAAGCAATGTTATTTTGAGACCCTATAATGGCAAACGGAAGAAGAAAAAGAACAAAGAAGGGGATGGCAGAAGAGAGAGGAACTCTTCCAGTAACCAATTTGGTGAAAGTAAATATTCATCTGCTAGTCTTAGAAAGAAATCAAAATCACTTATAGTTAAAATAGATGTGAAGAAAACAGAAAATACACCCAGGTATTATCTTTTTTTTTCTTAATGATATTTAATATCTATTTTGCCACCTTTATTAGAAGCTTTGAAAATAAAATTAATAGTGTGTTTAGAGTCCATTAAGGGGGAGGAATTGCCTAGATTTTTTTAAAGCCCTTTAATGAGGATGAATCTCATGATTAGTAATATGAGCTGATATGTTTGCTTGTGTCCATGTTGTATCTTCAGATGCTTTTTTGGGGCAGAACATTCTATGGAGTTGTTCCCTGCATAATTCTAGTGACCCTCTTTGTCAGAAACTGAACCTAAAAATTACATATAATCAAAACACAAAAAGTCTTGAATTCTTTTATAAAAGTAATGATACCCCCACATTTAATAATGAAGTATTTTATACTTAGAATAAATTGGCTGTAGCGCTTTTTGCTTGTTTTTTAATCCTCATCTAAAGAGTGAGGATATTTTTCCCATTGATTTTTAGAAAGAGTGGAAGGGAGTGAGAAGAGGGGGAGAGAGACAGGGAGGAGAGAGAAACATCAGTGTGTCTCATCTATTTGTTGCCTCCCACATGTGACCCAACCTGGGGCAGGGATTGAACCTGCAACCCAGGTACTATGCCCTTGACTGGAATCAAACCCAAGACCCTCTGGTGCAATACTCTAACCAGTGAGCCATGCTGGCTCAGGCTGGCTATAGCACTTTTAAAGAGTGCTAGAAATAGCAATTTTTAAGGGTTTTATTTTAAAGATACTGAACACTATTTTATAATATGATATTGAGAAATGGTAGCTTGATCTTCATCATGTGCTACAAAAGTGAGCTTCCTAAAATTGAGGCTGCTATCTCTTTTTTTGTGAATTTATAAACTATAATTTTGTGAAATTTCATGGCCTATCAGTGGGGCCTGTCAGCATGTTTGAATTACCTGACAAGGACCCGAAAGATGGCTTGTATAATAAAAACCTTCCACTAAAAATCCTTTCTATTAAAAAAGCTGCAGAATGAATAACTTAATAACTATATGCGTCTTTTCAGTCTGCCAAAGCATAATGCTTAACAAAATTTTTATTGTAATTATTTATTGACTAATGAGTTGTGGAAGAGTTTTGTGGGATTGGGTTGATGATGTATGGACTAATGAAGTATCCATAAAACAAAAGTAGTTAATGCTAACCTCAGTAGAGTCTTGTTCTCAACTATTACTATGCATTAGATTTTCCTCTACTTGCAAATACTAAAATACTCCTAGAGTGGAGAGAGGAGTATGTTGGTTAAAATCTAGAGAGTTTATCCACTTTTTTTGGAACGACTAAGGTGGTTCATTTTGTGATTTGTTTTCATAGCTTTGGTCAATTTATAGTTTTGGTCAAGTATTGACACATTTAGTTAAAAACATATGGCTATCACCTCGTGATTTTTCTAGATTCCAGTTTGTAGAGCAGCAATAGATAGATACTTATTTGAATGTTCACTGCATAATTCTGGTGACCCTCTTTGTCAGAAACTGCATTATCAGAGGTAGAAGTTATATATCTCTCATAATTATTTGTTTCAGAATGTAAGTTAGAGAGTCACACTATGAAAATTTGTACTAAGGTTATTATGAACCCCCCCAAAACCTGTAATATACATCTGGAAGTCTTGGGGCAGATAGACTTGTGGTTTAATGTTGGGCTCAGTGGTAGGAAGGAAGTGGAGGAAGGAGCAGGGGATGCCCGTCTCTGGAGAAGAACAAGCTGGTGCAGATGGACTGGAGGCTCCTCTCACCTCCCTGGATGCTGGTGTTTGATATCTAGGATGGGAAGGTTGGCTAGCAAAATTGATATTGGACTGAGCATATTAGCTACAATTTAACCCTTTTATTTCTCACTGAAGAAATACAAAGAGGACCTCCCTACCCCCATCTTATCTTTTCCCATTCTGAAAGGGGATGAGGTGAGTAATGGGCCCCAGAAGACATTGGAGCTCTGGTGATCTGAGGAAAAGGGTTCATTGTAGGTGGGGGAACAGTATAAAAAACCATAGCAAGGACTGAAAGAAGATAACCGAATCACACAAGTTTACCTATGATAGGCACTGTTCAACTGGAGGCAGAAGAAGCTGTGGTGGAGATATTTTTGTGATATATAAGCCTGCTACTTCACTGTTATGTATCACCAAAAAGTAAGGCTTTTCCTCCCTAAAATATTTCATATATAATAATAATGGAGAGAAGGTTCCCGTTTATTCCTATCACCCTAGCTTCTCCTAGTGGTTCTCAAGGGTTCTAATATAGGGAGGTGAACATCTGTTTGGGGTTGGGGTTCATAGGTTTTTATCTCCTGGTGGGTCACTGAGTAGTTCTGTGACATTGGGCAGGCTACCTGGCCATGCCTTTTGGGGCCCAAATTAACCTGCATTTCCTCCTGGCTATATGAGTCTGCTCCAATTGGCCGGTAACTATTGACGTTGTATTGAACTTTTGTGTATATTTGAGATTCTATATTATAAAAAATAAAATATTTAAATTTTAAGTTGCTCTAAATTAAGTAAAAATTTGAATATAAAAAGTAAGCCAAGAAAGTTTAAAAAAAACAAACAAAATTAAATTGGCTTCATCAGAATTTGGAAATCTGTTAATCTTTTTAGCTGACTCTTATTTGAAATGATCCAAATCATTTTCTGTTTATCATTTATTCATTCAGCAGGTATCTTTTGAGGATCCGCCATGTGTGGGACAGCTTGTTATGGTACCCTTGTTAGACACCATAGATTAGGCTTCTTCTCCTCTGGTTTTACAGACAATAGGACAATGTTGGTAATACCATGGTAGAGTGAGTGATATGTATGAAGTGGTATGCAACTCCAATGATCTCAAGCTGGGAGACTTGGGGAAGACTTCTTTCAGGAGTTGAAACAGCTAGGCTTTGAAAGTTATGGTGTGTTTTAGACACGTGATGACAAGATGAAAGACATTTTATGTTTATAGATTAACAAAGGCAGAAACCACACGCAGGGACTTTAGAGGTACAGGAGGCTATGACGGCAGGACTGCCACACAGCCAGCCTGATTTGACAGGATTAGCTAATAGGAGAGGACAGGCGGCTCAGTTCTGCTGCCAGGGGAACACCTCCTATGAGGAGGCTTGGAAGGGAACTGGGGTTGGCAAGGCCAGTTAGGGGACTTCTGTGAAACAAATAATGAGATGCACAATTAAGGGAGTAGCAGTCTCCCTCACTCTTTCCCTCAACCCACAAAATTCTAAATGTGTTCTTCAGAAGACAGGAGTGAATTAATAATTGGGAAATTGCTTTATGAACTGTTAGATGCTGTATAAAATGTTAGTTATATTTGGAAGAAAATTAAGAAAAGAAAACCTTTATGTGTTTTATGGATTTTGTTACCTCTTATAAGATTCCCAAGGGCAGCATTTTTTGTTTGTTTATATTTTTATTGATTTAGAGAGGAAGGGAGAGGGAGAGAGAGATAGAAACATCAATGATGAGAGATAATCATCCATCAGTTTCCTCCTGCACACCCCCTACTGGGAATTAAGCCTTCAACCCAGACGTGTGCCCTGACTGGGAATCGAACCTGGGGCCCTGTAGTCCACAGGCCAGTGCTCTATCCATTGAGCAAACTGGCCAGGGCAGGATTTTTTTTTTTACTGTTGTTTTGCCATGCAATTGGTGGTTTGTTTTTTTTTTTTTTTAGATCTTAGCTGTGTATAAGAGGATATTAAGGTTTAATGTAGCTTTTTATGTTTTCTTATTATGCACTACACTCAGAATATCAGGGAAAATATCATTAAACAGAAAAAAATGGGTAAGGGTTGAGATTTAATCAGACGAGTTTAGAATACAGATATTTGGCTATATATAATTTTTTTTAAATTCGTGAACCTGGATATGTGCCCTGAGAATCGAACCCACAACTTTTCAGTGCACGGTACAGTGCTCCAACTAAGCCACACTGGCTAGGGCTATATTTTAATTTTTTAACTGTCTAAAATTCATCTCAGTGAATATTTGGTCTTTTAAGTCTAGCTACTTGTGTTAGGGATATTTCCTGAAATTGTTAAATTACTCATCAATAATGTCACAGGAAATAGTAAAAAGGAAAATGTGAACTAAGAGGTGATTAAATTTATAAACGTAAATACCTAGAACATTTTTTATTCTCAAGTCTCAAGAAGGTTTTTAATATAGCAAAAGTGTAATTATATTTTTTAAAAAACTAAAATTTTAGGTTATATTATTTTCATGGATATTTTCTAGAAAATAATTGTTTTAACATTTTTTATTAACAATCTTGCAGTGGAGTAATCCTAGGATATATTTTTTAACTGATAGCAAGTTTCAACACTAATATTTGAGGAATTAAATATAGCTTTACTGTATACCACATTACTCCTGTGGATTGAGGGTTGGGCATGGAGTGGGTGTAAGAGTGATGCTAGGAATAACAAATTACATGTAAATTTTAATAATTACTGAAAGCATTTATCAACTCATTTCCTCTTGGGAGAAACTGAGGCTATAATAAAAACTTATCAATTGATTTCCTTTATGGATATATTTTTGCAGTTGTACTTAGATGTCTTTATGTTACTCTTTGGCATGGCAGGCTTTTTGTGCCATAAAGCAAGCCCCTTTAAACAGAGAGCATTTATAGTTTTTTTAGTGAAGGTTGTTACAGGGCCATTTTAGCTTCTAGCTTTTATCACTAAATGCTCTTAGCTAGTTATCAGATACACAGTGGGAAGCTTGGAGCAAATTAGAAGAAAAGGGAAATGGGCCTTCTCATGAACATCTTTCTAATGAATCAAGGAATCCACAGCAGGGGCACCAACCTGCTGCATGATCACTTCTCCATGTTCCTGCCGTGGCGGGGAGTTGTCTCAACAGTGCTGATCTGAGAGCAGGGAGTACAGAAAGTCAGATGGAAGTCTTTCCTCTGATAAGTTAAAAATAGGTACTTAAAACTATCTTGTTAAAGGAGGGAAATTAAAAACAATACACGTTTTTATTGATTTCTGAGTAGAAGGGAGAGGGAGAGAGAGAAACATCAGTGATGAGAGAGAATCATTGATCAGCTGCCTCCTGCATGACCCCCACTGGGAATCGAGCCTGCAACCCAGGCCTGTGCACTGACTGGGAATTGACCGTGACCTCCTGGTTCATAGGTCAATGCTCAACCACTGAGCCATGCCAGCTGGGCAGGAATGAAAAATTTTAACTAAAAAATATGACTCTGGCTGGGTGTTTCAGTTGATTGGAATATTGTCCCTTGCACCAGAAGGTTTTGGATTCGATTCCTGGTCAGGGTACATACCCAGGTTGTGGGACCAGTCCCTATTCAGGGCACATGTGGGAGGCAACCAATTGATGTTTCTCTCTAAGAAGAATATCTGTAAGCCCTTTATAACCCAGAAACAGTTATGGATATATGTCTTTAATAAGACTTAAATAAATAAGTAAATCTGTGTACATGTATACCCACACCCCTAAATGTATCCATTTGGTTGGTTTTTATTATATGAAGAAGCATCATTTTTTTTCCAGTAGTGCTGCTGTATTTATTTATTGATTGATTGGTTTGTTGGTTTCCTGGCGTAAGAAAAGCTTTATTGATGGAGAAGGTGCCAACCAAGAACATGGGATTTATGCTGCTGTTATGTAAAATACTAGAAGCCCGATGCACAAAATTCGTGCACCGGCTTCCCTCCAGCACCCAGAACCTGGGCTTCTCTCGCAGTCCTGGCTTTGGCTTTGTCCGGAAGGTTGTCTGGAGGGACATCCGGTCTAATTAGCATATTACGATTTTATTATAGATATTACAGGTTTCTCTCTTGGATGTATCTTCTGAGCCTGTAACATACTCATAAAGAACCCTAGCAGTTATAGGTCTCAAATATTTGGACAGTGAACTTGATTTTTGGCAAGAACCCAAAGCTATTTGGAGTTAAATGCAGAGGAGTAAGATGGGTGTAAGCTGGTTAGTGCCATTTTGTGTTCAAAATGAGGTATAAAAGATAAAATAATGAGACATTTTCTTCTGTGACACATAGCTGCCTCCAGATGAAGAATTTAAGAGTAGTTTTAAGTAAGAGCAGCATTCTTGGAATAAGGTCTAGTTTCCCATGAGGGCATTTGGAAGGGTTATGTTCATATGAATGCTTGACCCTCAGGCATGTAAAGCAAAATAATCTGGACATCCATTAACTCGGTGCCGTGACATCTTCCCATAGGGCTGTTGTAAAGATGAAATGAGATCATGTTTGTGACTCTTAAGCCTCTGTGTCTGGTATACGCTAAACTCTCAATAATTGTTGACTGTATGTCATAATAATAGCTTTATAATGATACCTAAGGGTAAGGAGAGCTCTTAATGAAAGTTACAAAGATTCAGAAAGCGTTAAAGTTGTAAGATAGCTGAGTTTATATAATAAACGGTAGCATTTCTTTAAGGATACATTTAGGGTAAACACTATGATTAATTCTAATGATTATAACTTTGCTAACAACTGAGACTATTTTCTGAGAGTTTAGTGAGATTTTTCTAAGTGATTAGATTAATCTCAACAGAATTTAATTTCAAAATATTATTATAAGCTTCTCATTATTGATATAGAGATATAAGGATTTCAATGAAGTCAGAGTAGTATTATGTTTGATAACAGCTTTTAAAGTGTGGTATTTTAAGATACTATAAACTTGCTGGATTTATAATTTTATGGATATTTGGGAGTAGAAAATAATCTGACTTATTTTTGCATATAGAGTGTATTTAATGCCTTGCTGTATTGTTAAAGTAAAAATTATTTAACTCAGTATTTTGAGATTCTTATTATTAAAGTGGCAAATATTTAATGATCTTGGACTTGAAAATAACTCAAAACCATGCATCTATAGCTATTTTGTCCTCATCATTTTATGGCATACAATTTAGTGCCTTAATTTTAAGAAAAGATAAACTTCTTTTTAGTTTTATAGCTATCTTGATTAATTTTTAGTGTTTTTCTCAGTAAAATACTTTCAAATTTACATTTATAAATTATTCTAGCATTCCTTTTAGCATGACAGAGAGACAGATGTCACGTGATTTGGTTGCTGTTGGCAGGCAAAGTGAGGACTTGGATCCAGTGTTTGAATATCTTGACTCAACTCAGAATACTGAAAACACATCTCCAGGAGAATTTGCTCAGGAAATCATAACTGTAATTCATGAAATTAAAGGTTGGTATATTTTGCACATATGTTAGGGATAACACAAGAATAATGTACTGATTTTTCATGAGACATAGGAAAACATCTGTGATATTGTAATAGTAATTCATATTCATTATCAGCTAGATCATTAATTAGGAAATCTGTTAAAGAGATATTAATTCAAGCCTAGTTGTTTATTTAAGTATTATTTTAAAGAGTACTAGACTCTCAAGGTAGCATGACACCTAGGCCTAGCTATGCTTTAAATGTAGTTCCAATAACCTGGTACTTCAACTCATAGTAGATTATAAATCAAGTTACAAAGGGAGAGGTTGCCTGCTGCAAAAGACCTGAGAACTGAGAGCAGCAAGAAAAAATAACTGATAACAGAACATGAAGGAAGAAGCAACAAAAACCAAATGTGAAACTTAAGAAATCTGGTAATATTCTTTTTTTTGAAAAAAAAATAGTTTTTCTTGATTTCAGAGAGAGGAAGGGAGAGGGGGAGAGAGGTAGAAACATCATTTGAGAAAAATTAATTGGCTGCTTTCTGCACACCGCCTTCTGGGGAATGAGCCTGTAACCCAGACATGTGCCCTGACGAAGAATAGTGTCTGAGACCTCCTAGTGCGTGGAATGACACTCAATCAACTGAGCTAGCACACAGGCTGGGCTGGTGATATTCTGAATGCCCCTGAGGGCATTATAGGACTTTGTGCCAGGAGGGTGATGCTTAGTGATCAATAAAAGATTCCAGTTTAATTTGGCATACTTTATAACATTAGAGAGTTGCATAATAAATGCTTAAAAGATTTGCATTGACTTGTTATGTTGGCCAATTTCTATTGATTGAAAAATGTAGTCACGTAGAACAACTTTCCTAAATGATCCTGCATAAATTAGGCAGTTATGGGTATTATTAACTAGATACCTTTGAGAATTCCAAAATTTTTATTTTATATATCTTACTAGATAATTGCATTTATCTTTTTTTACATTCATAAAAATACATTTCAAATGTGAATTATTTTCTCTGTATCCCTCAAAGTAAGGCATATATTTACTTTGAAGTATAAGGTCTAAAACTATTTACCTTCTTAGTTCCAGCCCCTCTTACCCAAAGTAAGTGTGGTTCTTGGGAGAAAGGGAGCTGGCATTGCAGAAAAATCGAGGTGATTATCTCAGAACAATAACTGCAAGTTAGGAAAAATGATTGCTTAAGTAGCATTCTAATGAGTGGAGTGTATTCTCGTTCTCTCTATCCTGTTAAAAGCCTAGTTGATTTCAGAATGTCTTCATGAACTTCAGTTAATGTTAAATGGCATTAGGAGGCCTTCTGTGATAATGTAAACATAACATTTAGCATTTGTTCAGGGTCACTTATATATTTCCGGGTTGTTTTTAAAGTTACTTTTTACTCGAGGTGAACTAGAGCTTCTCAAAAACAGTAGTTCCTGTCTTGGATAAGAAAGCTCCTCACTTTGAGAAAGCTACTACCTTTTTCCCCAACAAGTAAGCAGGCATATCAAATAGGAACAGAATTTATGGGTTAATAAATCAGGTCTGTTATTATTGCTGGGGCTTGAGAAAGCATGAGAGCACTATGAATGCGTCTGCAGAATGTTTAGGTCCCACATATTTTTAAGAGAAAACAGTTTGGATGATTTTTAATCCCTTCTTCCTGTGCTTATATATATAATCTTTTAAAAGCAATCAGTTTTACACTGAGATAAAACTTTCTTTTTCCCCCCCAGAAAATAATTTTCCATCATCTGGCATTACTCTACATGAGCGTTTCTCACAAATACAAGATGCACAAGTTGCAAAAGTTGCAAATGAAACTAAACCGAGTTTAGATCCAGAAATTTGCAGGTAATGCTTAATTACTGTGTACCCACTTAGCTCCTGTGAATAAGCCTCAGAAGACATGCGGGAAGGTGCTGCCTCTTGGGCTTGCTGTAGACTCTAGGACTGGATTTCCTCCCTAAAAATAGGACAAACTCCAGCAGGTACTGGGCTTGTGCACTGTGATGGGATAGGTTGTACTGAAGCCATTGACTAGCATTGTTTAATGTGGAGGACTTTGAAAATATTTTCCTACCTAACTTTGATTCTGCTGTGTCTATAGCAATTGCCTACCGAAGTCCTCACTGGAAGAATGAAAGACAGTTGTTGAGCCATTGAAATCATGGGTTGCTTCATGTGGTCAGAAATGGCTGTTCTCTGAGAACAGCTGGATAAAAACATGTGTCTTCTGCTACTGGCACCTGTTTTGTGAGCTGAGTTGAATCAATGTTAGAATGCAGCAGATCAATGGAGTAAAGTTTAAGGTTATACAGACTAGTGATTTGAGAATCACTAAGGTGTCACTGGGATGTTCAGAGGATATGTATGTCTTGGGAAACTGCCACATAGATGAAAAACTACCTAGTGGCAAGTTTCTTTTGCTTCCTCCAAGACATACCAGTTTCACTTCAAATTCCATTCTGTAGTAATGGAGTCAAGGTATCAGTGTATAACATAATTATTTGATTGTAATATGCCTTTATTATTTCAGGAAAATAGATATGTGTTTGGCTGAGCTTCGGAATAAAAATACGGTATGTGGTTCAGAACAGGTAAGTGAATACAATTTTTGTTGAGAGATTATTTTATCATTGGCATGAGGAACAGGAAAGGGAACTGAGGATTGGGAGTAACAAAATAAGGGAGTTAAAGTAGATGAAGAAGGATTGAGAGCCAAGAATCTGAAATTTACAAAGTTCTCCATGGGATTCTAGTTATTGTTCAGGTTGCAGAAAGTCAACTGACAAAAGACAAGAGAGACAGTCCCTAAAGGCAACAGCTTTGTAAAATTGACACAAAATTATAACATTTAATAATTCATTCCAAAACTTTACACTGCAAAGCTTGTAGAAAGTAGTTGCATAATGTATTTTTAAATATTACGTAGAGTGAGTGCAAAAGAACTTAGTTTTATTTGATATTGCCCTTCTGTTTATTGTAAAATGTGTGAAAGAGTGTATGGAATATGAACTAGCAAAATAATGGAAATAATACTGAATTTTTTTTATTGTCACCTGTTTTGTGTGGTGGTTCTCACCCCAAACCTCCCATCACTCTCACTCATTTCTTGGCTAATTAGAAAAACTATCTTAACTAGCCAAGAGGGAAGAAAACTGGCTCTTGTTTTAGAAGTATATTAAGTTCTAAAAGAGCTTATTCATTGAGAGTAAAGAGTTTTTGTTAAGGGGAGATTTTAATAAATTTCTGATAGAATAAATAAATAATTGTTTTACTTGTGAATGGTTACAATTTTTATTGAATTTATGGAAATAGGTTAGTTTATTAATAAATGAAATTTTCAGAAAATTTCTACTTATTAAAGTATGGTAATCAACTGAAAGGAAATTTGAGAGCTTTTAAAAATTAGAGGCTAAAAAAATCTTCTATTCTAACTCCTTAACACAAAATCTGATTTGGTCATCTTTTCTTGCAGTCGTACATCTGGCATTTTAGTGTAGTCACTATCATAGGATAGGCAGTTCTCCATGCTTTTTTTTCCTTTTTACTTAAACTGTAATAACACTCTTTTTTATGTAAAAAGCTCTGAATTCCCCATGACCTTTTATGATTGAGACTTTTAAGTTTCAATTAAATTTTTTTCAAACACTTTTCAAGAAGTGTTTTTCTATGGTAACTTCCACATTAGCATAATTTAAATGCTTGTACATTATTCCTTTGACTTAAATTTACCATAAAGTCATTCTTCCCTTCATCTTTAATTTTTTAATATTTAAGTCGCTTTCCATTGGTTTTTTTTTTGTTATTGTTATTTTAAATATAGCACTTTGAATATATTTGGGTAGATAGCCTTTTCTTTGGGATAGAGTCCCAGAAGTGGTATTCCTGGTTCAATGCCATAAGCTTTTCTTACTCTGTAGCTAAGAATGTTTTTATTAGTTTATACTACAATTAGTAGGATGAGTATAAGATAACTTATTTAGGACTTTTACTTAAGGTTCTTTTTAGATATGGTCTTTGTGCAACTAACAGTAATGTGAATGGTTTGTCTTCTGTCAAAATTCCTCAGACTCTGGTCAAAGTAATAGATCCAAATGACCTTCGACATGACATTGAAAGAAGGAGAAAAGAACGGTTACAGAATGAAGATGAGCACAGTTTTCACATAGATAGTGCTGCAGAGAGGTAATCAGTAGATGAAAAACATCCTGTTTTCAGGGAGTTTTTTATATCAGCGTATATTTTTCAATATTTTTGTGTGTGGCAATAATTTTCATTTTAGCGTAGGGATTAAATCCTTCATACCTATTTTATATGTTTCGGTAGAATCTATTAAAATGTTTCAAGTTATTCACTGATCTCATATGCTGTTTGATTTAAACAACAAGAATTATTAAGAGTAGGTGAATATTTGAGGTCTTGATAATTTGAGAAAGGAGTATAACAGCTTTTGAAATATAAGCAAGAGCCAGGACCAGCAAGTTTATGGATTATTTGGCTCAAGCTGATTCAAACTTGGACACATTTTCCCCCTTAGATTCTGGTATTCTTTGAATATTGCAAAATTTGCTGAGGTCAATGAAGTTCTCTTTCAGAGCTCTTTATGAATGTCTGACCATAAAACAGACAGGTGTAGTAGAAAATGCAAAGGAAACCTAGCCGGTTGGCTCGGTGGCTAGAGTGTCGGCCTGCGGATGGAAGGATCCTGGGGTCAATTCCGGTTAAGGGCACATGCCCGACTTGCGGACTCGATCCCCAGTAGGAGGCATGCAGGAAGCAGCCTGATCAATGATTCTCTCCTATCATTGATATTTCTCTCTCTCCCTCTCCCCTCCTCTCTGAAATAAAAATATATATATATTTATAAAAAGAAAAGAAAATGCAAAGGAGACCGGAGTTTGAACCTCACCTCTGCCAGTTTGTAAGCTCTTGGGCATATTTCCTCTCTAAAATGAGAATAACTAATTGGTGACGGAGAGGTTAGAATAGTAAATGGGCTGGAACGTGCAAAATACATATGCCATGGCAATTGATTAGCAGTAGATTCTTGTTTTTCTTTCCCCATACTTATGCCTCTTTTTAGGGGCTCTGGGTATTGTAGGTTGGCCCAAGTTCATCTCTAGTTCTAAAAACTATGTGGAACTCTTGGCAATAGTGGGACCCCATGTGATTATGTGGTAAAATTGAATGGGACAAAATTTCCAGTTCACCCCAGTAGTCCTCATACTATTTGGATCTCCCAGAAAATGTAAATGTATGACTAGAAAGGCCAAATGCTAATTCCCTTTCCATGGTCCTTAGTGTCAAATTACTGATATTTGACTAGACTTTTAAGTCAAGTCTATGATTAACTAAGTCTTAAGTCAAAATATATGGAGTTTGTTTAAAACTGGACTTGATTCTGACAATAAGTTTGGGATCAATTAAAAGATAGCAAAACTGTTGTTTTACTTTCAAATAAAAAATTGAAAGTAAAATAGCTTAGCTGGTAAGGCTCAGTGGTTGAGTGTGGGCTTATGAACCAGGAGGTGATGGTTCAGGTTGCGGGCTTGATCCCCAGTGTGGGGCATGAAGGATGCAGCCAATCAATGATTCTCTCCAATCAGTGATGTTTCTCTCTCTCTCTCTCCCTCTTCCTTCCTCTCTAAAATCAATAAAAACATGTATATATTTTTTTAAAAGTTTAAATCTATTCCTTGGTAGGTGAAAGTGTCCAGTTTCCTAAGATGACACAGCATGACTGCTATTTGGTGACACAAGCTCTCATGCTTTTCTTGACTCAGCAAGTGTAAGAGACTCAGTGTACCAAGAAAGAGGATTTTAAAACTAGTTAAGATAATCAACATATTATAAAGACCATGAAATGCTTCAGAACATATCTTCACCCTTTGTGCACTGAATTCTACGCCTGGCTCTGTAGTGACTGACATTAAACAATTTATTTCATCTCTATTTCCTCGCCTGTAAATCAGATAAGAATTATACTTACCTCACAGTAGTGGCTAAGACTAAATAGAGTGATATATGTAAGGTACAGAGTAGCTGGTCAGTGATACCTATTATCAGTGTTAGCTTTGAGGATAGTGTTGTGCATGC
Organism: Lasiurus cinereus; assembly: GCA_011751065.1. Lineage (NCBI taxonomy): Eukaryota > Metazoa > Chordata > Mammalia > Chiroptera > Vespertilionidae > Lasiurus > Lasiurus cinereus. Next base: position 5,310,377 of record JAAGEH010000411.1, on the reverse strand, counting down.
AGATTTTTTTCCTGCAAGATGTCTTTTGCTGGGTCAGTTGGTAGTGTAGTACAGTGGTTGGCAAACTCATTAGTCAACAGAGCCAAATATCAAAAGTACAATGATTAAAATTTCTTTTGAGAACCAAATTTTTTTAACTTAAACTTCTTCTAATGCCACTTCTTCAAAATAGACTCGCCCAGGCCGTGATATTTTGTGGGAGAACCACACTCAAGGGGCCAAAGAGTAGCTCGTGAGCTACAGTTTGCCGACCAATGGTGTAGTGGAACCAAGAAGTTTTTTTTAATTGAGATATTACCATAAAATTCACCCTTTGAAAGTGAACAAACAATTCAGTATTTTTTAGTATACTCACAAAGTTGTACAACTGTTACTACTCTCTAATTCCAGAACATTTTCATCATGCCCAAAAGAAACCCTGTACCCATTAGTTGTCACTTCTTTTCTCTCTCTCCGCCTTGCCCTTGGCAACCACTAGTCTACTTTTGTATGTTTTGATTTTACTATTCTTGACATTTCATATAATTGCAGTCATCTAATATGTGGCCTTTTGTGACTGTTTTCATGCACCATAATATTTTTAACATTCCTCTATGTAGCATGAATATTCCTTTTATGGCTGAATAATATTGCATTGTGTGGATATGTCACATTCTGTTTATCCATTCACCAATTGATGGCTATTTGGGCTGTTTCTACTGTTTGGCAATTGTGAATAATGGTGCTGTGAACATTTGTGTGCATTTTTTTTTGTGGACATCTGTTCTCATTTCTGTATACACCTAGGATTGCAATTGCTGGGTCATTGATAACTTTGCTGAACTAGAATTAACTTTATAAAAATCTTTTATTCATATAGTCATCAAGTATTTATATATTTAATTTCTATGTTCTAGTCATTATTCTAAGCACTGGGCATACAGTGAAAAACTGTATACCAAGCATTTGCCCTCATGGAGCTTATAATTCAATGGTAAGAGAAAGAAAAAAATAACAAATATATTTCAGTCAGGATAGGTGAAAGTAAGGCAGACAGGAACTTTAATAGAGTGATAGTGTGTTATGTTTTTACTTAAGATAGTTATGGAATGCACTTACGTCTGTGTGTATGTGTGGTTTTTTTTTTTAATTGAGCAGGGATGTGAATTATGTGAGTTAGCCAGAGGGTGTTTTTGAAGGGATAGTGCAAATGTGAAGAGCTTGAGGCAGAATCACACTTGCTCTTGTCTAACAATTAGAAAGGGGCCAGTGAGGTTTTAACACAGTGAAAAAGGGAAAGAGTTTGATGAGGACAAATCACAAAGGGCATTGGAGAACATGTAGACTCTGTAATTTGCTCTGAGTGAGATTAGAAAACATTTTGGTTTCTAATCCAAGAAGAGACATAATCTCATTAAATTGTAAAAGGATCGCTCTGCTTATTGGGTGAAAATGAACTGTAAGAGCTAGACGAACAATTCTTTCTTTCTCATGTTAAAAAAAAATTAGAGGCAGCAAGTCAGAGCATGGTAGGGTACAGCCATTGGAACCAGGCTCCTTCGATCTTACTCCAGATAGCCCCTGCCCATGGCACTTGCCTGGTCCGAGATGAGCATTTGTGCCCTAGCCCATCATGTCCATGTTCTCGCCTTTTCTTTAAAGACTTCCTGGAATTTACATGTGATGCTTTGGCAACATCGATCTTAACTTAGTCTCCTGGCCATGGCTAGCTGCAGGGAGGCTGGGAAATATGTTCTTTAACTTGGACACTCATTTGCCTGGTCAAAAATCAAATACCAAAAAGTTATATTGTGGTAAAATATGCATATCATACATTTTACCGTTTTTAAGTGTACAGTTAATTGGTATTAGGTACATTCACAATGTTGTGCAACCATCACCACTTTACACTTCCAGAAGTTTTTAATCATCTTAAACAGAAACTCTGTACCAAGTAAACTCTAACTCTCCATGCACCGTGCCCCCAGCTCCTGATATTCTTTCCATCTCTCTGAATTTGCCTATTTTGTGTGTGTGTGTGTGTGTGTGTGTGTGTGTGTAATTAGAATCTTACAGTGACCGTCCTTGTGTGTCTGGCTCATTTAACTTATAATGTTTTCATCCATGTTGTGTCATATGTCAGAATTCTATTCTTTTTTAAAACTTCACTCCTTTATAAAGTGGAATGATATTCCATTGTATGGATATCCTCATTTTGTTTATCTGTTTTTCTGTTGATGGACATTTGGGTTTCCATCTTTTGGCTATTCTGAACATTGTTGCTGTCATCTTTTTTATTATAGCCACTCAATTGGGTGTAAAGTACTATTTAATTGGCATTATGATTTGCATTTCTCTAATGACTAATACTGTTGAGCATCTTTCCATGTGCTTTTTGTGTCTTCTTTGGAAACTATCTATTCAAATCCTTTGTCCATTTTAAAATTGGATTCTTGTATTTTTATTATTGAGGTGTAAGGGTTATTTATAATTCTAGATACTATGCCCTTATCAGATATGCACTTTGCACAGAGGATCTTTTAAAGTCCATCGTTTTATTTATAGAAGTAGTAAAATATGCTAGTAGTAAATATCTGAAAGAATATAACAAAGATGAAAAACAAAAATATAAGACATTCTTAATTTAACTAGTTAGAGATGACCACTGTTAATATTTAGTACATTTTCTATCATTTATTTATTTCTGGGCATATATGTATATATTTTAAATAACTGAACTTATCCTTATGATGTGGCTTTGCACCCTATTTTTTTTATTTACTGTCATTATCAGGAGCATTTTGACAGAACAGAGGGTGTGTTTTTTTTTTCACATTTCAAAAAACCCTGAGTGGCTAATTCATGTCAGGTTCTGGGGTCAGAGCTAGGGCCACAAAACGAACCATCCAGGTGCCCCAGAAGTTACAAACGTAAGTGACCATGTAGAGACCTGAGATGCTACATAGGCACTTAGCAGGGGTACCTAGGCCACCGTAGAGGGGTCTGGGAAAGCCTTCCTGGAACAGCTGCAAATGGAGCTAAATCTGGAAGTTGCTCTAAGTTAGAGGGAACTTACAACAGAAGGTAGTGCACATGCAAAGGCATGGGAACAGGAGAGACTGTGCTAGGAGCCACATGCAGCTAAACGTTCCTGAAGCTCAGTGTGCATGCTGGGTAGGGAGATTGGAATGAAGCAGCCAGGCAAGGCAGCAAGGGACAGAGCAAGAAGGGCCCCAGGGATCATCTTAAGAGTGTGGATTTTGTCCCTCTGTCACCGAGGGACACAGACCTGTGGGATGGACTGAAGCAGGGCCACGGGGTTGAGACATTTGTTCACTGTAGAGCAGAAAGGGTCTGAGGAGCACCGTGGGGAAATGTGAGGTAGAAAGGGAGAAGACTCCGAGGGCTATGGAAATGAGGTCTCAGGGCTGGAGAAGGACCTTTCCCTCCCACATAGGGCTGCCCTCTCTCTGGGAAGAGCCCTTGTTGGCTTTGGACCTAGTTGTGACAGTAGAGGGGGCTGTCCTTAGCTTCTGTGACCCAGCAGTATCAGAGGCCTCAGCTCTGTCATGAGGGGACTTTGAGCCCATCACACACCTCATCTCTCGTGCTTTCAACCAATAAGAGTCTGTCGGCAAAAGGGGTCCAGTGCTGCCAAAGGCTTGAGAGCACTTATTCTCTACCTTCAGAAAATACACGTGCTCATGGTTTCAAGGTGTTACAGCCCTCAGGCGGCCTGTCCTTGAACCCCAGATTGAGAATGCTGGTCCAAGGAATACTGTTTTACCCCCGTTGCTAACTTCCACTCAGCTAAGTAATATTTGTTGAAAATGAAGGTTTTAACCCTGAAAACTGTCATTTGTGATTTTAGTAGTGGTAGACCATTGAGATTGTTTTTACTGTTGTGCCACTTTGTCTCTAAAGGGGGTAATTTTATTTCTCATGTTTATTTGTTGGATAAAGGTAAACTAATAAAAGATTCTTATTTTCTGTCTCTCATTTTATCAGGAATAATCAGTTTTCCTGTTTTTCATCTCATGCTGATAACTTCCAAAACCCTCAATGTGTTATAAAGTCGAATTCTAGAAAGTTTATTCAGACTCCTTACATGGTAAGATTGCATTTCTAAATTTTTCATTTTTGTACATTGTATCCTCCTCAGCTATATCTACATGTACAGGGATCACCAATATTTTTCATAATGTCTGTAACTAATTGTTGAGTAAATACGGGTTATAATTCTTTTGTTTAACATTAAGATTCTGTTAAGGCATGTAGTTATGACAGAAGAAATGGTCATCTCTGATTTAGAAGGATTTTATTGCACTTATTATAGTACTAGCTTTCTTTACTTAAGAACACAGGATGTTATTAAGGTATAACTTACATACCATGAAATTCACCTGTTTTAGGTGTATGATTTAATAATTCTTTTTGTAAATTTACCAAGATGTGTAACCATTACCATAATCCAGTTTTAGAATATTTTTGTGACCCCAATAAGAGTCCTTATGCATGCTAACTACTAATCTACTTTTTGTTTTTAAAGACTTGCCTTTTCATAGGGCAGTTCACAAATGGCAGCTGGCTTCCATAACAGTAAGCAAGTGATGGCTAGAAAGATAGAGGCCAAAGTGTTTGTAACCTAATCTAGAGGTGACATTCCATCACTTCTACAGTACTCTATTTGTCAGAAGCAAGTCCACACTGAAAGGAAGGGGGTGGCTTAAGGGCCTGGTCCAAAACTGCCGGTCGAGTCCTCCTACTGGCCTCCAGTAATTCATATCCTTTCACTACCTTCCTCCCAGGGTCCCTGAAAGTCTCATCTCATTGCATGTATCTTTAGGCACTTATTCAAATTTATAGACTTAATATAAATTCAAGATGACTACTATGAAAAGGGTTTTATGTGACTTTAAAAATGTTGTGTGTGTTTTTTTTTTACTGATTTCAGAGAGGAAGAGAGAGTTAGGAACATCAATGATGACAGAAAATCATTGATCGGCTGCCTCCTGCACGCACCACATTTGGAATCAAGCTGACCACCCAGGCCCTGACCTGGAATGGAACCGTGACCTCCTCGTTCATAGATTAATGCTCAACCACTGAGTTGTGCCAGCTGGGCTATGACTTTTTTTTTTTAACTGAGAGGTAAAGGTAGGGAAGAGGAAGATTTGTGAGAAGTATAGACTCAAATGGAAAAAAAGAGGTTATAAGACTACTACAGGCCCAGTGCATGACATTTGTGCACTGGAGTGGGGAGGGAGGTGAGGGGGGAAGTCTACTTAGCCTCGCCTGCACCCTTTAACAGTCTGGGAACCCTCCGGGGATGTCCAACTGATGGCTTAGGCCCGCTTCACCCCACCGCAGCTTGTGCTTGCCAGTCAAACACAGCCATCAGCCCTGCTTGTGGCTGAGTGGTGCTCTCCCTGTGGGAGTGCACCAACTTCCAGGGGGCAGCTCCTGCATTGAACATCTGCCCCCTGTTGGTCAGTGAACATCATAGTGATCAGTGATTCTGCCATTTGATCGATTTGCATATTACCCTTTTATTATATAGGTTATTGTAGGGGAAAAGAAACCATTTTTCAGAATGGGCCCTATCTTTTCTATTCCCATCAAAAGAGTCAGGTTCTTTGTATTACCGTCTTAAGACTCTGACTTCTGATTGTTTCCTAGTCATGGCAAGAGCATTTACTCAAATCATTGATCTGAGTTAGCAAAACTGCCTCCTGCAGTGTTGGGGATTTGTTTTCTTAGATATTGGGGATTCTAGCAACTCCTGATAATAATGGGTTTGTTTCTCTTCTGCATGCTTGAATAAATCCTACATTTTTTAGTCCATTTTGTAAAAGTTACCCATTGTGTTATGTAGGAATATTTTTTTACATTTCTCACGTTCGTGAATTAAACTAGCCCTTCACAGACTAGCATGGGTTATATGAAGGAAGATGTGTGTATGTTCCTATAGTTAAGCTACATGCTACATGTTTTGTGTTCTTAATCCTGTACATTTAAAATGGGTGTTTAATGATAAAATGAAGTTTTAAAAGTAAACTTTAACATGTATTAACCCATGCTAATACTTTTTTCACACAGGATTATAGAATTCAGAGAAAACACAACATTACTTACAAGGCATTTGAAGTTGAGAACAACCCTCAAAACACAAGAGGCTTTAGATCTAAGGTATTGAGTGTTATTTTCCATTTAATTACAGCTTTTGGTTTATGCTTTGAACATAATTTTCTAAGTAATGGCTAAATTCAAAGATGTTTATAGTAGCTATAAACTTCTTTCTGACACTTAGAGTTAACTTGAATCAATTTAATGATGACCTCTTTCCTCAGGGCTTGATTTTCAATTTTTTTTTGTAGCCAGTAGAACATTTTTACAAGTATTACATGGAAATACAAATATATAAAAAATACCCAGAGTAGCTTTCAGTGGGGAAGCAGGCCAGGTCCCAAACCCTTTTTCTAAGTCTGTCCCTTTATCTCTAAGACGTAAGTGCATAGCTATAGAACCTTCTCCAGGATTTACAGATTAAAGAAAACCTGCCCACAAATAGACAGGGAGCCCTCAGAGGCCTTTTGGATTAGAGAAAGATTCTGGTCCAGGAAGCTTTGTTAAAGATATTCCATCACATACTTCGTGTACAGATATGTCTGATGTGATCGTTTTATTAACCAACATGTTTGATTATCCAGATAATCTCATCCCCCAAACGTATGGGATAAGAATATAGTACAAAGGAGTGTATTTCTCTTTTCTTACTCTCAGAAGTTGAAATGCTTTTTAAATCCACTTGGACTGATTTTCCTGCTTATGATAGGTACTTTATTCATATTTTTCAACCCCCAGTGTCTTCCCTTCTCCCAAAAAAGGAAAAGACTGTGAGATTTTTGTGTGTGAAAGGAGCAAGCAGGCTGGACAGAGTAGTTAGCTCAGTAGGAAGTTAGTATGAGCAGAAAGGTATTATAAACTATCCCCAAACCATAGAGTAGGAGGGTAGCTAAGTGATCAATACCAGGCTTTTTGAGAGTCAAAATTTTTATATGTCAAAGATTTTTTCCACTGGGAGCAACACAATTAGTAGGCATTGAGTAGATAATATTTTAGCCAATAATTTATGTATCTAAAACATGTGTGACATTAGGTTTTCAAAAATAGCTATGGCCATAGAATATATACACATGTTTTATACCATCTTTTAATTTCTTGAGGCATAAAATCATTAACTGAAAATGTGATGTCTGCATAGCTAGAGACTGTGTCAATGGACTTTCAGATTTAAGTGCTTCCTACATGTTATTCTATTCATTGGTCAGATATAGTTGATTGTAGTGTTTTTCTACAATTGTTATGAGTTGTTTCATGTCATCCCTTCTCCTTAATGAAAAATTCATTGACATTAATTGTAAATTTTAAAAAATATGCAATAATTTTCTTGATCATTCATTTGAAGCTGTGTATCATTATATGATTATTTGAAAGTCTACAATCCTTTATAGCAGCAGTTCTCAACCTGTGGGTCGAGACCCCTTTGGGGGTTGAACAATCCTTTCACAGGGGTCGCCTAAGACCATCGGAAAAATGCAGATATTTATATCACAATGCATAACAGTAGCAAAATTTCATGGTTGGGGGTCACCACCACATGAGGAACTGTATGCAAGGGTCGCGGCCTTAGGAAGGTTGAGAACCACTGCTTTATAATAAAATAGGAAGAGGAAATAATCCTTCCTAAGAAAAGGAGTTGATTAAAATTTACTTTTTATATTAATTGGACTAATTCAAAGCCAGAATTAATAATCACCTTATGAGATATGTAACAATGGACATTGTAAGTGGTATGCAGATAGTTTTAACAAATTACCATCTCGTTATAATTCTGTTTTACCTGAATTTTTTGTAGTCTTAAAAAAATAATTGGAACAAGGTATGGCGTAAATACTTTTTATAAACTTATATACTTCTTTTTGCATGGTGTATTCATTGTTAAATAATTGTAGAAAGAGGAATATACTTAGTTTTATAATTTCTCCATTATTATGCACCATTTGAATATTTTCCACAGGGGAAATACAACTGATTGTCATTTTACATCTATTGTAATTTTGGGCAGTCTTTTTAAGTATAATTCTTATCTTGAAAATATTTTGCTAATGGAATTTTTATGTTAAAGAAAGATTAGTTTTCCCAGGCTAGGTGGCCCAGTTGATTGGAGCATCGACCTGAGCACCAAAAAGATTGCGGGTTTGATTCCTGGTCAGGGCACATATCTACGTTACAGGTTTGATCCCCGGTCAGGGTATGTTGGGGAGGCAGCCGATGGATGGTTCTCTCTCACATCGATGTTTCTCTCTCTCCCCCCTCCCCACTTCTCTCTCTCAAATCAATAAAAACATATCCTCGGGTGAGGATTAAGAAAGAAATATTGGCTTAGAAGGTACTGACAAGAATAAAGAGAGTTTTTTTATTCTTAAATAGACATTGACACTTAATATCTTCCCCTCCATTTGTGATTTGATATATTTCACTATGAATAAGAAGGATAATTTTAGCTCATTAGAGGTTTTGGAAGTTGTATTTTCCTTAGCTTGGTTAATTTAAATTTTTTTTAACTTAATCATTTTAAAAAATGGTTTTATGTGGATTTAAAAATGTTTACATAAGCCTTGGCCAGTGTGCCTCAATTGTTTGGAGCATCATCCTGTATACCAAGAGGTGGCGGGTTCAATTCCCAGTCAGGGTACATAATCCAGGTTGCAGTTTCCATCCCTGGTCTGGGCATGTGTGGGAGGCAATTGATCAGTCTCTCTCTCTCTCTCTCTCTCTCTCTCTCTCTCTCTCTCTCTCTCTCTTTCTCTTTCTCTCTCTCCTCCCTTTCTCTCTTTAAAATCAATGAAAAAAATTAGCTAGGAAACTAGTTTGAGGAAAATACACTTTATGTCCATCATTAACCTCTTCCCTTTTAATATTTGTAGTGCCTAGAATCAAGGGAAGCCCTAAATACCAGACATTTTTCCATTTCTTATGCTAATAAAATAGATTTGGAAGCTCCAGTTTTAAGATTTAATTATTTTTTTCCTTTACAGACCAACTTTAGAGGTGGCAGACTGCACCCCCATTATAAATCAGGCCTAGTAAAGAAGAGCTTGAACATTCAGGCTAAATATCAGCGTTTACGGTATGCTGGTTCAAAGGGATTTTTCACTAATAAATTCAGAGAAAGATTGCTGAGGAAAAAAAAGGTTAGTTGGATTATGATTCATTAAAAATAGAGTGACTTTGGAACTCATAAAATATCTCTGTTTAATAGATAATTTAGGTATTTAATTTAATTTGACTTGGCAAACAACCTAGATTTCAAAAATACTCTTATTGTATAATAGTTGCCGAACAACTTCAAGGAGCAGTGGTAATAGAACTGTGAGACTGTTTAATCTGAAAATACTTTTAGCTGTTATACCTCAAATATTTTGAATATGCCAGCTGTTGAAACTTTTTACCTTAAAATATCTCCTCTATAATTCATTTTTGAAATGGAAATTCAGGTAAAGACTTAACTGATATATTTTAGCTTTATAAAATATGAATTATCTAAGTACCAAAAATATTGAACTGACTATAGAAAAAGGGTGCATAATTGCAAAATATGCTAACTCTTTCTTTGCCCCTACTCATATATGCTTTATTTTGATAAAATATATAACAAAATTTTCCATTTTAACCATTTTAGGTATGCAATTCAATGGTATTAATTACATTTAGAATGCTATATAAGCATCACTACTTTATACTAACTCTTCATGTTAATAAAAAGTTTCTTGCCCTGCTGGCATGGCTCAGTGGTTAGTGTCAACCTATGAACCCGATGGTTATGGTTCGACTCCTGGTTGGGGCACTTGCCTGGGTTGTAGACTCGATCCCCAGTATGAGGCATACAGGAGACAGCCGATCAATGATTTTCTCTCATTATTGATGTTTCTTTCTATCTCTCCCTTTCCCTTCCTTTCTAAAATAAATAAAAAATATTTTTAGAAAAGTTTCTTTACTTGATCATTTGAATTTTGTACTCTTTTAGTTGTAGATAGATTTTATTTAAATTTGCCATATTGGTATTTGAAAATACAGCATCAATATGATATAAAATTACATTCTACATATTATATTTTAAAATGAGAATAATAGCATTATATCAGTTAAAGGAGGTTATTTTGTCAATATTTTTACTAATCTTTGTTAATAATTATGAGCTAATATTTTCTTCTGAGAAATGTCAGTATATTTATTGTTTCTATCAAATAGTCCCAACTGTGTTTTTTTTTAATTTAATAAATCTTTATTGTTCAGATTACTACAATTGTTCCTCTTTTTCCCCCTCATAGCTCCCCTCTACCCAGCTCCCACCCCACCCTCTGCCCTTACTTTCCTTCGTTGTCCTCATCCATAGGTGTACGATTTTTGTCCAGTCTCTCCCCTCATACCCCTCATCACTATTTCCCTGAGAATTGTCAGTCCACTCCCTTTTTATGCCCCTGATTCTATTATATTCACCAGTTTATTTTGTTCATCAGATTTTTTATTCACTTGATTTTTAGATTCACTTGTTGATAGATATGTATTTGTTGTTCATAATTTTTATTTTTACCTTTTTATTCTTCTTCCTCTTCTTAAAGAGTACCGTTCAGCATTTCATATAATACTGGTTTGGTGGTGGTGAACTCCTTTAGCTTTTTCTTATCTGTGAAGCTCTTTATTCAGAATTGACTTTCAATTCTGAATGATAGCTTTGCTGGGTAATCTTGGTTGTAGGTTCTTGCTATTCATCACTTTGAATATTTCTTGCCACACCCATCTGGCCTGCATAGTTTCTGTTGAGAAATCAGCTGACAATCGTATGGGTGCTCCCTTGTAGGTAAACTGTTTTTCTCTTGCTGCTTTTAATATTCTCTCTTTGTCTTTTGCTCTTGGCATTTTAATTATGATGTGTCTTGGTGTGGTCCTCTTTGAGTTCCTTTTGTTTGGAGTTCTGTGCGCTTCTTGGACTTGTAAGTCTATTTCTTTCACCAGGTGGGGGAAGTTTTCAGTCATTATTTCTTCAAACAGGTTTTCAGTATCTTGCTCTCTCTCTTCTTCTGGCACTTCCATAATACTGATATTGATATGCTTGAAGTTGTCCCAGAGGCTCCTTACACTATCTTCACATTTTTGGATTCTTTTTTCTTTTTGCTTTTCCAGTTAAGTGTTTACTGATTCTTTTTATTTCAAATCTTTGACTTGATTCTTGCATTCCTCTAGTCTGCTGTTAAGTCTCTGTATAATATGTTTTATTCCTGTCAGTGTATGTTTACTTTCTAGTTGGTCCTTTTTCATCTCCTCTTGGGTCTCGCTAAATTTAACATATTTTCTAGAAAATTCTTAAAAAACCTTATAATCGTGGTTTTGAACTCTATATCCAGTCATTTGTTTTCCTCCATTTCTTTTGTTTGTGATGTGTTTCTTTGTCTCTGCATTTTCACTGCTTCCCTGAGTTGGTAGAGTAGCTTTGTGTGCTAGGTGTCCTATATGATCTAGTAGCTCCACCTCCCCAGTTACCTGAGGTGGATTCTCTTGGTGCATGCACTCCTTTGTGGACTGTGTGTACAGCCTTGTTGTAGTTAAGCCTTGATTATTGTTGATATCAATGGGGGGAATTGATCTCCAAGGCAATTGGCTTTGAGGATCAGCTGTGTCTATGCCGGGAGAACTTCTGTGCTGAAGTCAGCCTTATGAGATAAGACTTGCAAAATTGCAATAGCCTCTGTGCTGGGCTTGAATGGGGCAGAGTCTCAGAGCTGAGCAGACAGCCTTGGCTTCCCGTCAGCCCTGGCCTATGAGGCCCCTGGGTCTCAGTGTCCCTCAGTAATCGCTGCAGCCCTCCCTGTGCACACTCACGCTTGGGCAATTCCAGACTCTGCCTTTTGCATCTCCCCTGAGTTTCCGTGCGCTCTGGGGACCTGTATGAGTCTGAGTCCCTAGGGTCTCACCCAATACTGGGCTTCATTGCAGTCGGAAGTGGATTTCAGTGCAGTTGGGAGGTTCTATCTTCCTCCTGCTAGAGAACGTCAGCAGCACAGTCAGCAGTGAGTTCTCTCTGCACGCACTCGTGTTTCTAGATTTCTGCCTTTTGTGGCTCCCCTGCGTTCCCGTGCACTCCTCCCTTTTTTCAAAAGACCAGACTCCCCCCATATGAGTCTCACCTGGAAATGGGGTTCAGTGCAGTTGGAACTGGGGTTTAGTGCAATTGAGAGTTTCCATCTCCCTCCCACTAGAGCAGTGGTTCTCAACCTGTGGGTCGTGACCCCTTTGGGGGTCAAACGACTCTTTCACAGGGGTTGCCTAAGACCATCAGAAAACACATACGTATTTCCCATGGTCTTAGGAACCAACAGACTGCTCCTCGGTGTAGGAAAGTGTAGCAATATAGTTTACTGTTGTCATATGAAGACTGTTACCCATGCTACACCACGATTCAAGACAACATTTCATTTATTTGTAATTAGAAATAAATATTTCACAATATATAATTACATATTGTTTTTGTGATTAATCACTATGCTTTAATTATGTTCAATTTGTAACAACGAAAATACATCCTGCATATCAGATATTTGCATTACAATTCATAACAGTAGCAAAATTACAGTTATGAAGTAGCAACGGAAATAATTTTATGGTTGGGGGTCACCTCCACATGAGGACCTGTCTTAAAGGGTGGCGGCACTAGGAAGGTTGAGAACCACTGCACTAGAGGAAGCCAGCCAGGCACTCTGCCGCCCTTCCTCTCCATGCGTGTGTCTCCGTACCTCAGCTTTTTGCAGCTCCTCTGAGTCTCCGTGAGCCCCTCTCTTTCCTTCTAGCTGTAGAATTTCCCCTCAGCCAGCTTTCCTGTGGTTCTGGATGAAGTCTGTTTTGTCTTTTACCTGTAGTTTTGAAACTGTTGTGTGAGGCAGTAGTTTAAGTGTTCACCTATGCCACCATATTGGTTTCTTCCCAACTGTAATTTTATAAATTTGTTTACCATAGATGTCTCCTTCAATATTCATATCTGTGAAGACTTTACACTCAGCTTGCTTAGTGGTTTTAGTAAAACTTGTTTTTTAAAACATGGATCAATAGAATGGAGTTGACAACTAAATTTTTTTAAGTTTTGAAATTATATATAATATCTTCTGAACCTCTATCACCCCCTAGTTTTAACTGAGTGCCTTTGAAGAGGTTTCTAATTTCACTGTGTATGTCATCCTAGGTGTTATGAAAGCCATCTCTCCTTTAAAAATGGAGTGAAATTGCTATAATTTTCCCCTCATATCCCCTCCCTGCTGTTGGACGGAGGTGCTGCTTCTATTCCTATGTTGTGTGGCAAATTTCTTTGCAGCAGACCTTTCTACATATTTATCCCCAATCACAGGTGGCAGTCTGCATGGTCTCAGGAAGCTAGTCATTGATTTCCACTAGAGGAGGAAGGCTGAGGCAAGCATTTTCCTTAACCTTAGGGTTGAGTTTCAGGTACATGTTATCTTTTCTGTTAGTTCTTTGCTGAACTTTGAGTGTTAGCTTCATTTAGTTCCATTTTTACCTATATTCTTGCCATGATTTGGGGCTCCTAAGTACTTTCTTGTCTGCCTGCATCAGCCTGCACTTTCTATATGCTCATTGGACCTGCTCCATTTAATCATTCTTGTTTTTGCCTCACCTTGCCCTGTTCATACTGACCACCCAGTTCTTCCAGACCACGTTGACCTTGCTTTGCAGCAAATAGAAACCAGTCATCAAGCCTTCATCTTAGGCTCTGACGAGTATGTTCTAGAAAGAGCCACAGTCTGTTGTAGGCCTCTAATATTTAGGGCTTAGGCTTTTTAAAAAATGGTGTGTGTTTTTTATTTATTTTAGAGAGAGGGAAAGTGAGAGGGATAGATAGAAACATCAATGAGAGAGAACATTGATCAGCTGCCTTCTGAACGCCCTCTACTGGGAATTGAGCCTGTAGTCCGGGCATGTGCGCTCAGTGGGAATTGAACTGTGACCTCCTGGTTCATAGGTTGATGCTCAGTCGCTGAGCCACACTGGCCTGGCTTTTTGTGTCATCTAAAATGTAGCTGTTATGGTTAATGGCCAATGCAGGTCATGGCCCTGTCCTCCTGTTGCCTTTTACTGCCATCTGAGTACGTTAGAGGTGGGTCCCAGTACATTGGATTGAAAAAGAAAACAGTGTCTTCTATGTTTTTCTTAGATGTAACCCTCTGGATGCTACTTCATATATCTATATCGTAGCTACTTTGACATGGGTTTGTTCAATCTGCCTATTGTCAGTGCCTGTACGCAAGCCACAGCTAGGCTTTTATAGATTGTGTTTGAACAAGGCATAACTCGACGCGTATGCCATGAAATCAGGCTTCCTACTATTAGCACCCTACTTAATAGCTGGGCTCTATACTCTCCTGACCTTTAGAAAAAGTAATGAGGCATTGCAGCTGCTCTATTTCTGCCAAGGTCTTAAAGCTTACTTCATCTTAGAGGTGTGTGTGTTTAATATATTTTCGTTCTGGTTAGTGGGAACCAAGGTACTTAAGGCTTACTTGGCCTTAGAGCTGTCCCAATAGTATTGTGCTAAAACCCCATTCTACATATATAAACTGATCGTTTAGACGTATTATTCCATTTTACCTCAACCTTCATGCCCTAAAAAAAGAAGTAGAGGCTTGGAGTCTTTGGTTTCTTCTAATGTTGCTTGCTTTCCCTTTCTCTTAGATTAGGGGCACTTTTGCTCACATGGGCTTACTGAGTGTGAGGTACCATTTACATCACTTTTCATCCCAAGTCCAGCATTAGAGGGAACTTTGAAGCTACTTTCCTGGAGAGAAACCTTAGTCTGAGTAGCAGATGTTCACTGCTTTGGCTATTTTGCCCTAATAGGAACTTCATTGACTAGTTGCCTCCTGTATACCCCACACTGCGGATTGAACCCGAAACCTGGACATGTCCCCTGACCAGGAATTGAACCCTGACCTCCTGGTTCATAGGTTGACACTCAACCACTGAACCACGCTGGCTGGCGGGGCAAGGCTAATCTTTTATCTGCTATCATTCACAAGTGCCCCTCTTTTATATCTTCTCATCACAGGAAGTTTGTAGAAACCCTTGAGAGTCAGACTATGTACCAGAATAGGACAAAGAACTTAGTAAGAATTTATGAGGCCACCTCTGGGAAAATTGCTTCTGAACACTCAGCAGTTGGGCATTTGGTCAGGAAGACATGGAAGTCCTTAGCATCAGAGATTCTCCAGTAGTCAGTCCTCTGATGCCTATCATCTGTGTACCTATCACAGCTCTGTCTATGGCTGGGAAGGGAACAAAGGAGAGAGCATAAAGATGCTGCAGGAAGGAAGTTATATACTGGGACTTATGGCTTTTTGAGTTGATAAAAACCTTGAAAGTCATGGAGTACAAAGATTAGAACAGGAGCCAAGATCAGACAAATGAACAAAAGTCAGTTATATACCTGCTCTGTCCCTCAAACTGAAGTGTACCAGGCGGCCAAAGTGTTGCGTAGGAGCATCATCTCCTTCAAACATTTATGATCTGGAGATGTTTCACTATCTACTTCTCTGCCTTCTCTGTCTTACTTAGTGATTTGTTTCCTTCCATTCACCCTTAAAAAAATGCAAGCAAGCATTCCCTAGTGTTATTTTCTTTTTTAAAAAATATATTTTTATTGATTTCAGAGAAGAAGGGTGAGGGAGAGAGTTAAAAACATCAGAGATGAGAGACAATCATTGATCAGTTGCCTCTTGCACGCAGCCTGGGCATGTGTCCTGACTGGGAATCGAACCATGATCTCCTGGTTCATAGGTCAACGCTCAACCACTGAGCCATGCTGGCCAGGCCCTGGTGTTATATTCTTTATTCTCTTTGTTTATTCCTTGTTTATACTTGCCTTGATTGCCCTCATCTTTCTCAAGGTTTCAGCTGTTACCTCTGGTGATGTCTTCAGCCCTAACTACTCTCCAGAGCCCCAGATTTCTGCTGCCTCCCAGATACCTTTACTTGGATGTCCTGAACATGCCTCAAATTCAGCATGTTCAAAATCAAGCATGTACTGACACATGCTATAGCATGGGTGACCCCTAAAAACATGATGCTAAATGACAGAAACCAGTCACAAAAGACCACACTATATGTGAAATGTTCTCAATGAACCAAGATCTAGAGACAGAAAGTAGCTTAGTAATGGCTAGGGACAGGGAGAGGGAGGTGTTAAGGAGCAATGGAGTATGTGTGTGACTGTTAAATTATACAGCATGGGTTTTTTGGGGGTGAGAAATATTCTAAAACTGATTACAGTGACTGATGGTTGCACAGCTCTGAATACACGAGGAAAACTTGAATTGCACACTTTAAATGGTTGAACTATATGGTATGTGATTTACATCACAGTAAATGCTGTTAAAAGTAAAATCATATTGGCTCTCCTCCCCAGACCATTGGTTTCCCCTCATGGTCCATAGCTTTTGCAGCCACCAGCCATAGCAGAGACTTGTCTCTTTCATCCTCTAGTCCTCCTCCCAACTTCAACCATTCCAAGTCTTCTTATTTTTATGACTCATTTATTCTGTAATTCAACTCATTCCTTTTAATGGCTGCATATTATTTCGCTCTCTGGATGCATTGCTTATTTCAGTACTTTTCAAACTTTTGGTTACATACCCCAAAACTTTGAAAAATTATTAACCTTGTTGCACATGTTTAGTTGGCTATCTAATTTTTTTATTATAATTTTAAATTGTTATAAAGGATATACTATCTGGCATATTATAAATACTGAGTCTTAAATAAACCTGTTAAATCATTCTTTTAAATCTCTTCAGTGGAACCTGCCTATCACAGGAATTTGATCACTAGCATCATCCATTTAAAAAGATGTACAAACATGCTCTTTTAACAGCGACAATTTTTACATCTTTCCTTTTTTTACCTTGAATTTGGATTTTATTTAATTTCCCCCATCGAGTTTTTTTTTGAAAGTCTTTTACTGATAACCAAACAAGTATGACATAAAATGTTAATTTATTTCTGTGACTATTAGGTGTTAAATATTTCCTCTGGATTGAGTTAACATTACTGTTGATCAAAATAGCATAAACATACTGCAGACTTCCTTAAGTATTAATTAGAAAAATATATTTTATTAGAAATATATTTCTCTTTTTAATTAGTTCAAGGATTTGTAGATGAATAGTACTTATTGCTGGTAGAATAATACAATGTTCCAGTATACATTATAATTCTATTTTTTCTTTTTAAAGATATAAGTCCTGAGAAACTTTATTTATATCATTGTATAGATGGGAATGAAAGGACTTTTATTATAGTAATACCACTCAATTTTTTGGACTCACTCTGAATTATAGGTCAGAAAAATCAATTAGTGATCTATCATCAAAAAGTATTTTGAGTGTTTTTTTCATTGACAGCTCAATTTTTCCTTTCTGTTTTATTAAACAAAAGCAAAGAATCGGAAACCATCTCATGATATTTATAACTAGCTGCTAGGGTGAGTTCCTTTTTTTCACACTACCACCACTATTTCCAATTGTCCTCTTTTTTGGGGGGGAGGGTCCCCAGGTAATACAAAATAATCAGATTTGGGATGAGAAGGCATATCTTTCTTGTGCAAAGTGGGAGGTGGGACATCAGACTTAATCAGATGTTCAGACAGGTTAATTCTAGAAAGCAAGCTTTGGGAATTTGAAGATCTGGAGATTAATTCCTTCCAAACTAGTTGTACCCCCATACTCCTTAGAAAGTCTTTATATACCACTAAGGATATATAGCCCCATTTGATGATTGCTGATTTCCTTAACCAAGACTGTTGACTCCTGGATAGTTTACTGGTTTTCATTATTTTTGGTTAATACCATTGGGGATTTTGGTGCTTTGGTACCTTGCCATACTGCCCTCATTTCTGCTCTCAGCAGAGGTATCTGAAGAGGCCTGTTTACCTACACCCTCTCGCCAGCACTCCACATCATCAGTCTTTATTACCTATTGTCAGTCTGATAGCAGAAAAGAGCTCTCATTTGCCTTTCTTTGATTATTAATGATGTGATTATATTTTGATGTATCTATTGGCCATTTGTATTTCTTCCCTCAATATCTCTGGCATTTCTGTCAAGGAGTTGATTTGTAGGAGCTTCTGATTTACTGAGGGTATTCATCTGTCATACATTTGGTGGTGTTTATTTGATGTTTGTCAGCTGTTTGTGATGGCTTTTATGTTACAGAACTTGTAACTGTTGATGAATCTGTCAAATGTCATGCTTATGCTTATAAAAATTTCTTACGGTTTTTTAAAATAACTATAATGATTACATTTATGGTTAGCAAATTTAACATATAAATATTTATTCCATTTAAAATTTATTTTTATGATATGATGTGAGGTTGAGGTCAGGATCTCATTTTTCCCCCAATGAGTAGTCAGTTTTTCTAACACTATTGAATAATTTGTCCTTTCCCCACAGATTGAAAATGCCACCTTTACTGTATGTTACATTCTTATGTATTCCTGATCTGTTCTTGGACTCTTTGAAACTTCTTATTTCCTTGCCTCATATGATTTGCTTATTCTGTTCCTTCACTGCTAGCACAGTTGTCCCAAGACACAGGTTGAAATATATCACTCTTGTGCAAACACCTCCCAAAGGTTTTGTTCCTATGAAAGAAGAGACTGGACTTGTTAGCCAGGTCCTGCCTTAAGCTACCTTTCTAACCACATTTCTCTATGGGCTCTCTGCTTCTTGGAGCATAACATATGTTTTCACGTGTTTGTATCTTTGTGCCTGTTGTTCTCTTGGTTAGAAATAACTTCCAAATCCCCAATCTTTTTTTATTTAAATCCTGGTTTCCTTTTAAGACCCACTGTAAAGCCTTATCAACCCCCCTCCCCTCTTTAGCTGTCCTTGCATTTGATCTCTAACTGTTGATCTTCTTAAAAAATATATTTTTTTATTGATTTCAGAGAGGAAGGGAGAGGGAGAGAGAGACGGAAACATCAGTGATGAGAGAGAATCATTGATCATCTGCCTCCTGCATACCCTCCACTAGGGATTGAGCCAGCAACCCAGGCATGTGCCCTGACTGGGAATTGAACTGTGGCTTCCTGGTTCATAGGTTGACGCTCAGCCACTGAGCCAATGCCGGCCAGGCTCTAACTGTTGCTCTTTACCTTCCTATTTCCCCAAATAGATGGTCAACTCCTTAAGGATAGAGGGCACCTCATTAGTTTTCATATATTCCCCTATTGTCTTTCATGTAGTCCACCTTTGGAAAATGCTTTTGAATGAATCAAATCTAATCATACATGCACACACATACAACACATAGTACATAACACTCATACAAGCACATCCATCCATAACTCTAAAAAGTTAGTGAACAGCAGCCATGGTGTCAGAGGACCCCAAGACCACCCCCAGGTTCAGTGATTCACTAGGAGGATGCCGAGGACTCAGCACTTGGTGACACTCGTGACTATGATATGTTACTGTTGAAGGCTGCACAGCACATTCGGCAAAGGTAATTGGTACCTGAGCAAAGTCCAGAGGACACCAGCTATAAGTTTGCAAGAGTTCGCTCCCAGTAGAGTCGCACAGAACTTGCTTAATTCCCCTAGCAATGAGTTGTGAAAACACATGTGAAATGTTGTAGCCAGGGAAGCTCAGAAGAGACTCAGTGATCATTGGAGACTTATTGGGAGCTGGTCATGTAGGCACCCCCTGCCAGACACACCCAAATGCCAGATTCTCACAAGGAAAGCAAGTGTTCAAATTGACTTTATTATTTGCATAGTTTAGACACTCATCAGAGGTAAGAACCTTCCCGAAATCTTAAGTTTCCAGATGGCAGCCAATGGCCAACCTTGTAAGCAGGCCTTCCAAAGGATAGCAGTTAGGTATACTATATTAACTGCTTGCTGTACAATCATACTTTTGAAGAGCTGAATTTCACAGGTGGTAAGTGCCTGAGAGGAGGAAAAGGTCAATATGTTAGGAATGGTAAGTATGCTAAGTACTTTGATTTCTACTCTCTTCACAGATATGAGCTGAGTCATGGGGAAGGGTAACACATAGAAGGAACTAGGGCCAAAGATCCATGTTTGGCAGTAGAATGTAGAGTTGGGTAGACAAACTATAGAGGACCTCAAAAAGTGGGTAAAATAAGATGTAATGTGGTAGTAATAGAACATCTTCTTAGACTGAGAAGGAGAAAGTGGTACTTGATGAACACTTGGGGAGCAGTGGGTAGGCAGGGTTCTAGGGAGGAGATGAGATACAGGAAGACCAACAAGGGGACATTTTCAATGACATAACTATCAAGTTATAAAAATCTAGATGAGGATGATGCTTATTTAGCTAGTTCAGCATTCTGTTTAATTAGGTTTTCAAATAATTGGTAGAATGGAGGGATTAATCCAAGAGGTGGTATAGAAAAAGCTATGTCAAAGGTGAACATGATTCACAATAATTGTACATTCTTCTTTGTTAATTCTCACTGAGGATATTTTTTCCATTGCTTTTTTTTTAGAGCGAGTGGGAGGGAGGAAAGGGGAAGAAAGAGAGAAACTTCGATGTGAGACTCATAGATTGTTTGCCTCCCACACACACCCTGACTGGGGCAGGGGATTGAACCTGCAACCCAGGTACATTCCCTTGACCTGGAATCGAATCTGTGACCCTTTGGTGTGTGGGCTGACACTAACCACTGAACACACGGACACTAGCCAGGGCTAATTGTACATTTTTATAAACAAGGTGTTTCAGTTGAAAAAACTTTAAGAATTATTATAGTTTTCTTTTAAAGTTGTTTTTATATAATTATAATTTTATATATTATTTTTGAATAAAGATACAGGATACAATGAAGTCTACCTCTATTTAAAGGAATAATGTTGACAAAGTATATATGCATGTATCTTAAATATTTTGTTAACCAAAATAGAAAGAAGAATAAGAGTTTTTTTATCAGTACTGTTTTTGTTTGGAATTAAACATTTGCATACTAATATAAATGCCAAAAAAAATCAATCAACTTTTACATTTCTTTCAGTTTTAATATTGTAAGATCCTCATAAAAGGTAAGGATATATGTATTAATATTTTTAATGTCCCATAAAAACATGCCATTCTGCCATTTTTACTCTCTTATTAGTTGCATGGTCTTATGTCAAGTTCATGGTTGGTAATTTAATATTTTACCTAGCATCATGGTATAGAATCCATGGTCATTACCCTTTAATCATAGTCTTACTGTTCTTGGAATTTCTTTTTCTGTGTTTATTGAAGCCTTACATATATTTATGTTGTCGGTAATCATCCAAAAGCAAGAAAGCTTCCCCCCAATAGCTTTCTCTATTGATATTAGCCAAGCTAGTAGAGTTCATATCATTTTAGAATTAGATACCATATGATGACAAAGATAAAATACCAGTTTGAAGTTGTGCATGTGTCAAATCAGGCTCTGTACTTGAAGGAATAAAGTTTAAGAGCCATTTTTTTTTTTGGTCAAGGATGTCCCCAATGAAACTCACCCAATGGCAGAATGCCATTCCCATCAACTTACTAATAGCAATGGGTTGAGTGCCATGTATTTTCTTTGTCCTACTGTCATCATTTGATACCCACTTTGATGTGCGCTGTTGTTACTTTGCGTATTTGAGGTTCCACATATCCACATACCTTTGTGGGGACCCAGGATTCAGGTAGTACTACATAAATTAAACTATTTTATAAATTGCAATGTGAACAAAACTAGCTCAGATGTTATACCTGATGCTTCTTTTGAAGTCTGTATTTTGTTTTCTTTCAATAGAAATATGCAGACATTGCCACAGAAGTCTAATGGGGAATTGTCGCAAATGGAATCAACACTACAGGATATTTGACACTAAAGCACTAATACTGTAACTTTCTTGATAAAATAACTATTTTTCTGTAGTGGATTGCTGCAATTTTTGTATACTTACTTGCTTTTAAAGTACAGTATTTAATCGAAAAGCTGTATTAACTACAGTTTCTTTTGCGAAAAGTTTCAAAAGGGCATTATTTGTTGAATTTTTCTCTGAGCATGGTTTCATACAGAACTTAACTGAGTTATATTCAAATGTTTATATGTTAAACATTTTACTTATGTAATAAAAAACAAAAGTATCTGAATTGTATAGTGTCTGTACATGAAAGAACTTTTAACAGTGGCCTTATGGTAGCAAATTTTATACCAGATTTTTTTCCTGGTGATATTTTGACTTATAACTTGAAGTTTTCTTAAGTTTCTGAGGCTCAAGGCCTTTATAATTCATACATTTCATATAATTCATACATTTCATATTATGATCTAAGAAGGCAAGAGAAAAGGTGCTTCTAAATATTCCATCAGGTAGTTATGAGTGCACTGAATTTTTAGCAAAAAAAAATTCAGTTTTTTCCATAATTGTTTGCTGTTTTAGAATTTTAAAATGCTATTGTGGAAAATATGTGAAGATTTTGTAATCTATATTCCACGTTACTTTCCCTCAGGGCAAGCTTGGGCATATCATATTTTTAAAGGCTTTTTAAAAAATTGATAAAGTCTCATATTTGGAAATTGTACTTTACTATACAGCATTACACATTTTGCAAGCACATATTATAAACTGTTTAAGTTCAGTTGTATCGAATATCTACTATGTATAAGATAGAATGGATGGGATTATAAATGATATTTTAGGCTTTAATATCTTGTTTCTTTATGTTTTCTGTGTTCTGCTTATTATTACCTCTACATTCCCAATTGAATTTTGTGAAATGTTTATTGGTAACAAAATAAAATATTGTTGTTCTTTATGCTTGAAGAAGTTACTTGACAGTTTGTGAGAACAATAATTTAATTAAAAGTTTTTATTTAAAAATATTTTTTATTGATTTCAGAGAAGAAGGGAGAGGTAGAGAGAGAAACATCAATGATGAGAGAGAATCAATGATTGGCTGCCTCCTGCATGCCCCCTACTGGGGACTGAGCCTGAAACCAGGTCATGTGCCCTGACTAGGAATCGAATTGTGACCTCCTGATTCATAGGTTGACACTCAACTACTGAACCACACACCAGCTGGGCATGTATTATTTCTTATAGCATATGTAAATCTATAATAATCTCAATATAAATTTCAATTAAAAATCATTCCTAATTTTATTGCAGAGGAAACTATAAATATTTTGGAATATACTTTTTTGCTACTGGAAAAAATTTATTTACATTATAATATTTTATGTAGATGTATAATATGGAGCACATTTTACCCAATAAACCCTATATTTTTCAATAGTTTTTTTTTAATCTGGAGATATTTTCAGGTCCAAGCAGGAGAAATAAGGCTGGATCAGTTACTCTCCTCCATTAAGTAGCCAACTCAGTAAGCAGCAGCTACCAGTGCTCCAACAGCAACCAAACAAGAAAGATAAGAGGGAAAGATGCTAATGCAACAAAACCTCCCCACCCCCTTAGAAGCACTGAGTCAAGAAACGCAATAGAGCCGAAACTGGTTTGGCTCAATGGATAGAGCATTGGCCTGCGGACTGGAAGGTCCCAGGTTCGATTCCGGTCAAGGGCATGTACCTTGGTTTCGGGCACATCTCCAGTAGGGGGCGTGCAGGAGGCAGCTGATTGATGTCTCTCTCTCTCTCTCATCAATGTTTCTAACTCTCTATCTCTCTCCCTTCCTCTCTGTAAAAGATCAATAAAATATATTTAAAAAAAAAGAAACGCAATAGACACAGGGGACACAAGGCCATGTGGAGAGTCATGGAAAGCACTTGGGAAGATGAATTCTTTCTACTTTCTCAGGACCTCAGTGTAGCAGGGGGAGATCCCCAGGAGGAGGCACTTTCCAGGTCAGGTCTGGTCGCAGTGCCCATCTGTGGATGCCAAAGTCTGAAGGGTAATGTACACCTTTGACTGGGTCCAGTCAACCCCTGTTCTGGACATTTTGACACCCAGAAGAGAGGAGACCGGGTTTCCCAACAAAGTTCCAGTAAAAGGAATGGTTAGGAGCTCTGAGTCCATTAAAATACAGAACTGAGATTTTAAAACTGAGGAATTATAGTTGTAGAATGGAATGTAAATAATCTTGACAAAGAAAAATTCACATACATTGATTAATTGGTATATGGGGAGGGAAAGTGGAACAAAGACTAAGTGTCATCTCAAGTTTTAATGTCTAAGATTGTACTATATGATAGAGGAAAAACTCTAGCGACCAACTTTAAGTTTTTTAAAATATATTTTTAGTGATTTAAGAGAGGAAGGGAGAGGGAAAGAGGTAGAAACGTCAATGATGAGAATCATTGATTGGCTGCCTTTGGCACGCCCCCTCCTGGGGATCCAACCTGCAACCTGGGCCTAGGCCCTCGATTGGAATCAAACCTGGGACCCTTCAGTCCACAGGCTGACGCTCTATCCACTGAGCCAAAGCAGCTAGAGCTAACTTTAAATTTTTCATAGTCTTTTTCTTAACCTTTGCACAGTGGTTCTCAAAGTGTAGTCCCCAGCCAGCAGCCTCAGCATCATCACCACCTGCCAACTTGTTAGAAGTGCAGATTCCCAGGCCCCACCCCAGCTTTGGCCAGTGGGAGGCCCTTTAAGCTATGCCCCCATGATTATTTTTAGCATTTCTTACTTTGTGGCATAACAAGGTGCTCCAGACTCATCTTGGGAATTCTCTTGCACACCCTTGAAATCCTATCTTCAAGGAGCCCTGGTTCCTTTTAGTGGGGAAGGATGTGAGAGACCAAGATTTGAACACTGGTGTCCATTGCTACTGGGGTGTCTTTGCAGCCATAGCTAGGAAACACACACACACACACACACACACACTATATAGTATACATACATATTTTAGAAATCCTGAGGTCACACTTATACCTCCCATCAGTTCCCACAGTTTATTTGTATGTGGGCCAGCAGGGGAGGCCCTTCTTCCACAGTGAAGGCCCTGGCTCCCAACAATATCCAATGATTTTCTCTTTAGAGGCCTGGTGCACGAACTGGTTGCACAGATAGGGTCCCTAGGCCTGGCTGGTAGTCAGGGCCAATCAGGTTCCCTGCCTCCTCTTTTCCTCGCTCCCTCTGCCGCCACTGGCAGCCTGCCATGTTCCGCAGCACCCACTAGTGGTCAGTGCACATCATAGCAAGTGATCGAACGCCCAAGGGGACTCTTTGCATAATAGGCTTTTATATATATACTAGAGGCCCTCAGCCCAGCCTGCACCCTCTCCAATCTGGGAGCCCTCGAGGGATGTCTGACTGTTCTGATCCCATGGGCAGTTGGACATCCCTCTCACAATCTAGGACTGCTGGCTCCCAACTGCTCACCTGCCTGCCTGCCTGATTGCCCCTAACTGCTTCTGCCTGCCAGCCTGATCACCCCCTAACCACTCCCTTAACAGCCTGATCAATGCCTAACTGCTCTCCTGCTGGTCTGATCACCTCCAATGTCCCTCCCCTGCTGGCCCACTCACCCCCACTGCCCTCCCCTGACACCTGCTTGCCCCCAACTGCCCTCCCTCTCCTGCTGGCCCGGTCACCCCCAACTGCCCTCCCCTGCCAACCCAGTCATCCCTAACTGCCCTCCTCTGCTGGCCTGGTCACTCATAACTGCCCCTCCCTGCTGGCCTGATTACCCACAACTGCCTGGCCATTTTGTGACCACATGGGGGCAGCCATCTTGTGCTATTGCATGGCAGTCAATTTGCATATCACCTCTTTATTATATAGGATATAGATTTGTTCAATTCCACAGCACACCTGAAATAGTTTCAGGGTTGCTTCCCTCAGACCACTACAGTAAATAAACCTATTAAAAACTAGAGGCCTGGTGCACAAAATTCTACACTCAGGGAGGGTGTTCCTCAGCCCAGCTTGTGCCCTCTTGCAGTCTGGGACCCCTTGCTCCTTACCACCTGCTTGCTTGCTGCTCCCTAGCACTGCTTTGTAGGCAGGAGAAGCTCCCGCCACTGCCATTGTGCTCTCCACCCATGAGCCCATCTTCTGGCTGAGCAGCGCTCCCCCTGTGGGAGCACACTGACCACCAAGGGGCAGCTCCTGCATTGAGCATCTGCCCCCTGGTGATCAGTGCGAATCATAGCAACCAGTTATTCTATGGTTTGGTCAATTTGCATGTTACCCTATCTAATAAAGAGGGAATATGCTAATTGACCATATGGCACCCACAGCCAATAACGAGGGAATATGCTAATTGACTGCCCCACCCTCAAAGATGGCGGTGCCCACAGCCACAAGATGGTAGCGTTTAGTCCCTTCAGCCCCGCCAGGGTCGCAGGCATGTGGCAAGGCTGGGCCTGCCTCCAGGCAGGCCCAACCGCTCTGTCCACCTGCCCCTGGAGTCCCTTAGTCCCCCAGCCACCCAGGGCCAGCCTGAGGTGCAGGCAAGCCTCGATTGGTGGCTGCCCAGCTGCCCAGGGCCGCCTGAGGCTCAGGTAGCCATGGCCGGCCCAGGCTTGCACTGCCAGCAGTGGCAGCAGCAGAGTTGTTAGGGGGCGTCACCTTCCCCTAATTGCCAGGTCACCTCCCGCCCCTGAGGGCTCCCAGACTGTGAGAGGGGGCAGGCCAGTGCATGAATTTTCATGCACCGGGCCTCTAGCATAGGATAGTTCAGTACTTGTTTGCAGTTCTCTGACTCTCTCTCAAAAACAGATGGTATATAAATACTATCTTCACACACTACTTGGATCAGTTCTCCCTTCTCCCAAACCCCATAATGTGCTTCCATTGTTGGTTTGAAATAATGTGTTTTTTTTTTCAATTGCTTTCAGTTTTAGTTTGTTTCTCTTTCCCATCCTTATTGATTGATTTTTAAAAAAATGATTGATTGATCTGAGAGAGAGAGAGAGAGAGAGAGAGGTTTGTTGTTCCACTTATTTATTCATTGGTTGATTCTTGTATGTTTCCTGACTGGAGATCAAACCTGCAACCTTGGCATATTGGGTTGACCCTCTAACCAACTGAGCTACCCAGCCAGGGCTTGATCTCAGTTTTGAATATGTAGAATATTAACATACTTCTACAGATCCAAACTATACAGGAAGATATACTTCGACAAGTGTCACTTCCTTCCTCCCACAGCCCTTCAACACCAGTCCCTCCCACACTTCGTAGGTGACCAACTTTTGGCTTCACCTGCCTGTGTTTCTTTTAGTAAAGACAAGCAGGTATGTGTATGTTTTCTTTCTTCTTTATTGCTGGAAAAACTGTTATTGTTTCCATTCGGTCCAGTGCATGGGAGAGGGCTTCAGGGTGGTTAAAGGAATGGCTAGTGGTTTTGGGGAGAGGCTCAGGCCAAAGCTAGTCCCCAGGGGAATGCAGGGGATCCCTTCCAGGCCTGTGGGTTGCACAGGCTCCTAGTTGTGCCTTTGGAAGAGGGGGTCCTGCCCAGCCCAGCCTGGGGGCCACAGCTGCAGATGTCAGTCAGGCGGGGCCCCTCTTCTGGAGGAGCTTCACCTGCTCCCCCAGGAAGCGGCTGTCCCGGAAGTCACGGAGCTGAGGGTCTGCGCAGGCTCGGCCACACCAGGGTCTGCAGCTCCCGGAGGGCCTGGTCCGGCTCCTCTCCGAGGCCCGGTGGCTCCCAGGGGCCTAGGTTGGGCCGCTCCCTGTGCGAGGCTCCAGTGCATCCTGGGGAGACGGCGGCCACCGCGCTGGCTTTGCAGCTTCAGGAGATGCTCAGCGCCTCCCGCTGCTTCTCCACCAGCTCCTGGAAGAGGTGGTCCCACCCTCCAGAGCCACATTGTCGCGGTGGAAGCAGCAGCCCCCAGAGAGGTGGGTGCAGGTTGGCCAGGCGGGTGCCCGCAGCCTCCACCTGGTGGCGTAATTCTGACCACGGTGGCAGCTCATGGTTGTTCGCCATAAGGCGTTAAGGCGGAAGAAAACCCCGTGTGCTGGCTGGTCCCGGAGGTGGCTCTGAAGGTGGTGACTGGGTAAGAGCTGGAGAGTGGCCGGAGCTGGAAGAAGAGGTGTCCCTGGGTCTGTTCTCTCCAAACACTGGTGAAGCAGAGACAGATCTGGGACCGCTGAGGCCACTCACTCTCTACATGTTTTCTTATCATCCCTTTTTGCCTTACACAGATTATATCCTCTCTCTCTATTTTTTTTGCAATTTGCTCTTTTCAATTGGACCCTGGAAATTGCTCCATAACAGATTGTGAGATTGTGTTCATTCTTTTTTACAACTGCATAGTACTTATAGCTAAGCCACTATTTTACCACATTCTTATATTTAGACACTTAGATAGGTTCTGATATTTTTCAACTTAAATAATACTGTAATAAAAAACCATGTGTATATTTATTTATTTTCATCTTGTTGGAGGTGAATCTTCAGGGTAAATTCTAAGAAATGAGGTTGCACCCTAGCTGGTTTGGCTCAGTGCATAGAGTGTCGGCCCTGCAGACTGAAGGGTCCAGGGTTTGATGCTGGTCAAGGACACATGTCCAGGTTTCGGGCTCAATCCCCAGTCATGCAGGAGGCAGCCGATCAATGATTCTCTCTCATTGATGTCTCTTCCCCCCCCCCAACTTCTTCTCTGAAATCAATAAAATATATTTAAAAAGAAAGAAATGAGATTACCAGATTGATGGGTAAACTGTATCTGGAATATTCTTAGATAGTGCCAACTCTTCCACAGGAGTTGTTTCCAGCAATGCAGGACTGCTTGTTTTGTAGCCTGGCTAGAGGAGTGTATTCACAAGCTTTTAAATTTTTGCCAATCTGATCTGTGAAAAATGGTATCGCAATGTTTTTTTGTCTGTTTTGTTAATCCTCACTCAATATTTTTCCATTGATTTTTAGGGAGAGTGGAAGAGAGAGGGAAAGACAGAGAGAAACATAGACGTGAGAGAAACACATTGATTGGTTGCCTCGGACCAGAGCCGGGACCCAAGGAGCCTACAAACAAGGTATGTGCCCTTGACGGGGATCGAACCTGGGACCCAACCCAGGATCCTTTGGTCCACAGGGCAACACTCTATCCACTGAACCAAATAGGCTAGGGCCAAATGTTTGTTTTGTTTTTTTTAATAATAATATATATATATATTTCAGAGAGAAATTTTAACCAGAGATATTCTAAGTTTAAAAAGTTTACAATAGAAAAACATCTTGGTGACAAGTGCGATTGTGAGCTACTGAAATACATTTTATAGACACTCAACTTGGTTTTCTCTAGAAAATTCTGTCAATACTTTATATCCTAGAAAAGTTTTGGCACACATCTTACCAAAATGGACCGGGATGACTTCTGGGACCTTCTACCTGGGTTTTTTGTTTTTGTCTCCTGCAATTTGGTCTCTTTCTATTGATGTTTTAACTGGTAAGGACTCTTCTTAAGCTTTCTTGCCCCCCCTAATGGTCAAGGAAGGGAATTGAGCTGCCTTTTTCAAATGCTGCCTGGAAACCAGTTGAGATTCTGCACTCACCAGGACATTCTGCCTCACAGACCTTAGCACAAACCAAGATTCTAAAGAGAACAAGATATGGAGATCTATGAACATGGCTTCAACATGTAGAGCCAGACCATGTTTTAGAGAGTGTTAATTACTAAGGGTGGCTGACATCTTTTCTTTTGTTTGCTGTGCTAATTGCTACATGTGTCATCTTTGGTGACAGCTGTTGCTATAGTTAGTCTCTGCCTCAGATGCTCATTTTTAAAAGTTATTTATTTTTTCCAAAATGGAAATAACGTTTTTTCTGGTTATAAGAGTAATGCAGGGGTGACCAAGATGGCGGCATAGGTAAACACCTAAACTGCTGCCTCGCACAACAATATCAAAACTACAACTAAAAGACAGAACCAACATCATCCAGAACCACAGGAAAGTGGAAATTCTACAGCTAGAAGGAAAGAGGAAAGCACATTGGGACTCAGAGGAGCTGCAAAAGACTGAGGTACAGAGATGTGCATCCAGAGAGGATGGGCAGCTGAGTGCACGGTGGCTGAATGTCTGACTGGCTTCCTCAAGTGGGAGGGAGATGGAAATTCCTGACTGCGCTGAACTCCAGTCCCGGGTGAGACTCTGGGAACCCAGATCCATTTGGGGGGAATCTGGACTGTCAGGAAAAGAGAAAGCACACTGAGACTCAGGGGAGCTGCGGAAGAGGTCTGGAGATGCGCGTGCACGCAGAGAGGACTGACTGCTGAGTGCATGGGCGGCTGAGTGTGAGGCTGGCTTTCTAAAGCGGGAGGGAGACAGAAGCTCCTGACTGCGCTGAACTCCAGTTTTGGGCGAGTTTCTGGGAACTTAGACTCATTCTGGGAGAAACTGGACTGTCTGGCAGCGGGTGAAACTTGAGGGCGGTTGTCTCTCAGAGGTGCTTAGAGCAATTACCAAGGGACACTGAGACCCAGAGGCCTCATAGGGCAGGGCTGATGGGAAGCCAAGGCTGGTGGCTCAGCCCTGAGACTCCACCCCATCCAAGCTGAGCACAGAGGCTTTTGCAATTTTGCAAGTCTTGTCTCATAAGGCTGACTCCAGCACAGAAGTTCTCCAGGTATAGACACAGTTGATCCTCACAGTCAATCAGCCTGGAGGTCAATTCTTCCAGTGATACCACCAACAATCAAGACTTAATGACAACAAGGCTGTGCACACAGTCCACAAAGGGGTGCACCAAAGTGTCCACCTCAGGTAACTGGGGGAGGCTGAGCCACTGGGCACTATAGGACACCTAGCACACAAATCCACTCTGTCAACTCAGGGAAGCAGAAAAATGCAGAGGCAAAGAAACAGATCACAAATGAAAGAAATGGAGGAAAGCAAATGACAGGATATAGAGTTCAAAACCAAGGTTATAAGGTTTTTCAAGAATTTCCTAGAAAAGGCTGATAAATTTAGTGAGACCCTTGAGGATATGAAAAAGGACCAACTAGAAATTAAACATACACTGACTGAAATAAAACAATATTATACAGAGACCTACCAGCAGACTAGAGGACTTCAAAAGTCAAGTCAAATATTTGAAATACAAAGAAGCAAAAAGCATTCAAATGGAAAAGCAAAAAGCAAAAAGAATACAAAAAATTTGAAGATAGTGTAAGGAGACTCTTGGACAACCTCAAGCGTACCAATATCAGAATTATGGGGGTGCCAGAAGAAGAGAGAGAGCAAGATACTGAAAACCTATTTGAAGAGATAATGACCAAAAACTTCTCCTAGTGAAAGAAAGAAACTTACAAGTCCAGAAAGTGCACATAACCCCAAACAAAAGGAATCCAAAGAGGACCACACCAAGACACATCATAATTAAAATGCCAAGAGCAAAAGACAAAGAGAGAGTATTAAAAGCAGCAAGAGAAAAGCACTTAGTTACCTACAAGGGAGCACCCATATGATTGTCAGCTGATTTCTCAACAGAAACTATGCAGGCCAGAAGGGAGAAATATTCAAAGTGATGAATAGCAAGAACCTACAACCAAGAATACTCTATCCAGCAAAGCTATCATTCAGAATTGAAGGGCAGATAAAGAGCTTCACAGATAAGAAAAAGCTCAGAAATTCATCACCACCAAACCAGTATTATATGAAATGATGAAAGGTACTCTTTAAGAAGAGGAAGAAGAAGAAAAAGGTAAAGATAAAAATTATGAACAACAAATACATGTCTATCAATAAGTGAATCTAAAAATCAAGTGAATAAAAAATCTGATGAACAGAATAAACTGGTAAATATAATAGAATCAGGGGCACAGAAAGGGAGTGGTCTGACAGTTTTCAGGGGGAAAAGGGTGAAGGGGTGCGGGAAGAGGCTGGGCAAAATCGTACACCTATGGATGAGGACAGTGAGGGGGAGGTAAGAGCAGAGGGAGGGGTGGGAACTGGGTGGAGGGGAGCTATGGGGGGAAAAAAGGAACAACTGTACTAATCTGAACAATAAAAGATTTATTAAAAAATAGGAAGAAGAAAAAAAGGTAAAGATAGGAGTTATGAACAAAAAATAAATGTCTATCAACAAGTGAATCTAAAAAGTGAATAAAAAATCTGATGAACAGAATAAACTGGTGAGTATAATAGAATCAGGGGCATAGAAAGGGAGTGGACTGACAATTCTCAGGGGGAAAGGAATATGGGGGGTGTGGGAAGAGACCAGACAAAAATCATACACCTATGGATGAGGACAGTGTGGAGGAAGTAAGGGCAGAGGGTGAGGTGGGAACTGGGTGGAGGGGAGCTATGGTGGGAAAAAAAGAACAACAACTGTAATAATATGAACAATAAAGGTTTATTTTAAGAAAAGAGTAATACATACCAGCCGGCTGGTGTTGCTCAGTGGTTTGAGTGTCGACCTATGCACCAGGAGATCACAATTCTATTCCCAGTCAGGGCACAAGCCCAGGTTGCAGGCTCAATCCCCAGTAGGGATCATGCAGGAAGCAGCCAATCAATGATTCTCTCTCATCATTGATGTTTCTATCTCTCTTACTCTCTGAAATCAGTAAAAATATATTTTTAAAAAGGAGTACTGCATATCTGATCACAGGGGAAATCCTAGAAATTATGAAATGCATAAAGAAGAAAATGAAAATTACCTCTACTTTTACCACTCAAGGGTAACCATAGTTCTTCTAGATTTTGGCACATACATACTGACTGTGCACATGCACACACACATTTTTCTCCTCTCTGTCTCTCTTTATATATGTACACACATACATATGTATACAAAATGCTGAGAGAGAGAGGAGAGAGGAGAAAGAGACAGACATTGATGCATTGATGTGAGGGAGAAACATTGATTGGTTGCCTCCTGTACAGACCCCAAATGAAAATGGAACCGGAAACCTTTTGGTGTATGGAATGATACTCCAGTGGTCAGCAAACTCATTAGTCAACAGAGTGGCGAACCGTGGCTATTAAGCTACATGTGGTTCACCAGCCGCAGGTGGCTCGTGAGCTGCAGTTTGCCAACCACTGCTCCAACCCATTGAGCCACCTGGCCAGGGCCACATACTTTGTTTCTTAAACAAAAATTGATAGTAGTGAACTTACCGTTTTGTATTTTGTTTTTGTCACTTAACATACAGTGAACATCTTTTTCCACTCGCCATAAAGCTCTATGGCATAATGGTTAATTGCTACTTAGTCGTTTTTTAAAAAAATATCTTTTATTGATTTTTTTACAGAGAAGAAAGGAGAAGGGCAGAAAGTTAGAAGCATTGAAAGAGACACATTGATCAGCTGCCTCTTGTACGCCCCCTACTGGAGATGTGCCCACAACCGGAATCAAACCCGGGACCTTTCAGTTTACAGACCGACGCTCTATCCACTGAGCCAAACCGGTTTCAGCTACTTAGTAGTTTTTTATAGCTCTATCTTAAACCTTTTTTATCATGGACTTGTAGTTGTTTATAACTTTTAGCATCATAAACAATGTCGATGG
Organism: Lasiurus cinereus; assembly: GCA_011751065.1. Lineage (NCBI taxonomy): Eukaryota > Metazoa > Chordata > Mammalia > Chiroptera > Vespertilionidae > Lasiurus > Lasiurus cinereus. The sequence continues at coordinate 5,276,871 of JAAGEH010000411.1, read as the reverse complement.
ACACCAATTGTTGTATATATGACTAATTCCATTTGGTCAAAGAGGGCATGTTTTAAAAACACTTTTCTATTAAAGCAATGCAGATACATTAGGGTAAGCTGAATAATGCACAGTGCCAAAGAAGTCCACGTCCTAATCCCTGAAACCTGTGATTATGTAACCGTACCTTGTCTTACTCGGTCAAAGGAATTTTGCGAGTGTAATTATGCGAAGGGTCTTGAGATGAGGAGATTATTCTGGATTATCTGGATGGCCCCAGTGTAATCACCCTGATTGGGAGAATGGGAGACAAGAGAGTCACAGAAGAAGATATGACTGTGGAAGCAGAGTTCAGTGATGTGATTGTGGACAGGAAAAGGGCTAGGAGCCGAGAAGGCCAGCAGCCTCTAGAAGCTGGAAAAGGCAAGCAAGGGATTCTACCCTAGGCCTCTGGAGGGAGTTTCAGCCTTGCAAACTGTGAGACCCATTTCAGACTTCTGACAGCCAGAACTGTGTGCATCCTTTGCCTCCCGAGTCCATGTCTTCCGTTTTCTCAGTGTACTCCCTTCTTTTGCTGAAGCACATTCTCCCGACATTTTTGAAGAAAGTACACAGGAATGTATGCAGTTAGAGACCTTCTATATGTGAAAATGTCATTCTTCCAGCTTCCTATTTGATGGATGGTTTGGTTGAGTGTAGAATTCTAGGTTAAGGATCATTTGCTTCCAGAATTTTGAAGGTATTGCTCCATTATGTTTCCAGTTCTAGGTACCTTTTTGAGAAGTCTGATACTGTTTTCATTCAACCCAATCCTGGGTTATGCATTTTGCTTGTTTTCTGGAAACTTTTAGGACTTATCACTAGTGTTATGAAGTCCATGATGTGCCTTGTTGTGTCTTTTTTTTTTCATTTATTGTCCTGGACACTTGGTGGGACCTTTCCATGTGGAGACAATTGTCCTTCAGTTTAGGGATATTTTCATGTACTATTAATTTGATAATAATTTACTTTTTTTCTGGACTGCCTATAAACTGGGTATTGGACCTTCTGGAATGATTATATTTTCTATACTTTCTGTTTCTTATCTCATTATCTTTTACCTCCTGAAATATTTCTCTGACTTCATATAATAGCTCTTTTCTTTAGTTCTTAAAATTTTGGCTTTGATATTTCAAATTTCCAAGGTCCTTCTTGTCTTTTGATTAAAACAACTTTGCCTCCTCTTCCCTTCCCCTCTTTCTATTTAAAAATATTTTTATTGACTTTTACAGAGAGAAGAAGGGAGGGAGATAGAGAGAGATAGAGACAGACATTAATTGGTTGCTTCTCATATGCCCCAACCAGGGTTTGAACCTGCAACCTAGGTATGTGCCCTAACTGGGAATCGAACCTGCAAACTTTTGGTGTACATGACGATGCTCCAACTAATTGAGCCACCCGGCCAGGGCAGATTTAACTTTTTTTCCCTTCTGTATTTGTGTTCTGAGAAAAAGTCCAGTCCCTATCTGGTAGGCTGGTTGTTTTCTCTAGTGTTAGAAGAGACTGATGCATATGTAAATCTTCAGACAATTTAATTATGAACACATGGCAAAGTTTCCTTTTAAAATTCACTGTTGGTCAGGATGTTTTCTGGAAAGTGAATGGTTAGATAATCATCATTAGACCTGACACAGGAAAAGAATATCCGTTTGAAGCTCATTAGACTTCTGACCTGAGGTCAGCAGAGAGTGTAGGTAGGCGAGAAGGGAATTGATTTCCCTGAAAAGAGCTAAATTTCAGAGAAATAAATATAAAATAATTCCTTAAGCATTTTAATCAGGAATTCTTATTTCTCCCCAGAAGGTTATGAAATACAGTCTCAAAAAGTTCTGTTCCAGACAGGTTTAATATTTCACAATAGAATTTATGAGAAAAAGAAAAGGCGATTTGGGAATTCTCCAAGAAAAAAAAAGTCCTCCCTCACCAAGGTTTTCAGTTTCCACCACGAGAGCACTAAAGAGCAGTTACCAGCTCAAAAAAATTACAATTATAGTATGCAGCAATCGTCACACATTTAAAAACTGTCTGGAGGAAAATTCCATCAGATGTTAGCAGTGATTATCAGTTATTTCTTCAATAATTAATGATTCTGAGATTATGAAAGATTTTCACCTATACTGTAAGTGTGTGTGTGTGTGTGTGTGATTATTATGATCGCCGAACACATAATAATCTGGCCACTCAGTATATATTAGAGGCCCGGTGCATGAATTCGTGCATGCTTGGGGTCTGGCCAGCCTGGCAGGGGGAGGGGACATGGGCAGTTTGCTGGCCTGCCTGCTGGACAAACTCCTGGTTGAGGGAACCATTTGCATATTAGCCTTTTATTATATAGACATACACTGAGTGTCCAGATTATTGTGTGTTCATAATAATCTGGCCACTCAGCATATATATATATATATATATATATATATATATATATGCTCACCAGAGGATATTTTTCCATTGATTTTTAGAGAGTGTGAATGGGAAGGGGAGAATCAAAGAAACATTGATGTGAGATGATTGGTTGCTTCCTTTTCATGCCCTGACCAGGGCCTGCAACCGAAGTATGTGTCCTTGACCAGAATTGAACCCAGGACCCTTCAGTCTGAGGGTTGACACTATATCCACTGAGCCAAACCATCTAGGCCTTTATACTATATCTTTAATGTTCTGTTAATTAAAGAGTGAGCAGGTATTACTTTTGTAATAATAATACACTCCAGATTAGTCTTATCAGCTCAGGGATGAGTGTCACTCCCTCCAGCCCTTTTTCATCACTGAGGGTTGTCCAGGTAACCAGATAACCAAAGCCATCACCTGGGCTCTGGGAAGCAGGGTAAAGCAGCAGTCTCACTCTGGCTGATCAGAATCCTGCAGAGGGCAGGTTCAGACGCCAGACACTGAGGCCCACCCCCAAAGTTCCTGACTCAGAAGGTCTGGGGTGGGGTTCACAACATGCATTGGTGACAAGTTCCTATAGCACGTGCCGCTACACACTTTAAGAACCCGTGGCCCTGGCTGGGTAACTCAGTTGGTTAGAGCGACGTCCCAGTATGCCAGGGTTGTGAGTTCGACCCCTGGTCAGGGCACATACAAGAATCAAGCAAATGATGAATAAATAAATGGAACAACAAATCGATGTTTCGTTCAAATCTATGAAAGAAAGAAAAGGAAGGAAGGAAGGAAGGAAGGAAGGAAGGAAGGAAGGAAGGATAAAGAACTGCCATGATCTAGGACCGTGGTCGGCAAACTGTGGCTCACGAGCCACATGCAGCTCTTTGGCCCCTTGAGTGTGGCTCTTCCACAAAATACCACGGCCTGGGCGAGTCTATGTTGAAGAAGTGGCATTAGAAGAAGTTTAAGTTTAAAAAATGTGGCTCTCAAAAGAAATTTCAATCGTTGTACTGTTGATATTTGGTTCTGTTGACTAATGAGTTTGCCGACCACCGGCCTATAGGGATAGTTTATTCCTATGTTAAACACCATTTATTCTATGTAAAGTTGTTAACATTTATTATAATGTGTAATTCACAAATGTGATCTTAAATTACTGGCCAGTGCTTTTGTAGAATGTCATTTTGCTCATTGTTTATTGTGAAGGTGTCCTTTACACTTGACCCCTTATAATTGTGAGGGGAGAGTGGGCCAGTTAGAGTGTAGAAAACAATAGCAACCATATTTCTTGTTAATCTCCTTGGACTCTTTTCCCAATTTACTAGTTTTTAGATAAAGAATTGCTGTGCAAGAAGATGGAAAATGTTCTTGGCAAGTTAGTCCCTAAACTGGGGCTCTTCTTGTTTGGTTTTGATATAAGTTCCTATGACTGATCAACTTTGAAGTCAATTATCCAGGCGCTCTTTGGATTGTTAAACAAGAACATCCTATTCCACTTTTTATAGCCTTGTGGGAGAGCATATTTCACCTTCTAATTATTTCTTTTACAAAGCAAGCTTTTCCTACAAACCTTAGCTGTCTCATAAATGATCGACTTCTCTGACTCGATTCATTTTTATCTCTATAGAGCTGGTCAAGCCATCTTTCTTGGATTTGTTGCCAAGTATTCACTGAAAAGGAAAAAGCAGGGAGTGAAAGGGTCATTCCAAGAGTGGTGGTGAAGCCAGGTCAAGTATAATGGAGCAAAAGATGATTTCTACAGCTTTTGTTGTGTTTCAAACAAGTTATCTTTAACCCAGTGTATACGATGCAAAGGAAGAAGGGGAAAGCTTGCGTCAAAACTGTGAGCAGGGAGCCTTGACCGCTTGCTGTCTGCCAGGGCTTCTCCTTAAACTTGAACCCACTAATTTGAGATTTTGAGGTGGACTGCACCTGCATCAATTATCACTGCGGCGTCCTAATGGTGATTTTCTCTTTCCCTCAGTTTTCTCTACATTTATTCATTGGAATTCCTCTGCAAGGAAGACTGATCCCATCTCTGACTTATTTAGTCAGCTACTTCCTTATAGCCATATTAGAGACCCAGTGCGTGAAATTCGTGCATGGGTAGGGTCCCTAAGCTTGGCTAGTGATCAGGGTTGATCAGGTTCCCTGCCTCCCCACCTCTCAGCCTCCTCCTTACCACGCTCCCTCAGCACCCCACACTGCTGCCACCTGCCATGTTCCATGCTGCCTCCTGGTGGTAAGCACACGTCATAGCAAGCAATTGAAGTCCCAGTCTCCCGGATGGAACTCCTGAGGGGACACTTTACATATTAACCTTTTATATATATGGATGGACTTACATATATCACTTTTATTCTGTGGGTTATAATTCAGTAGATTTATTATATATTTTTATCCTCACCTAGGGATACGTTTGTCATTGATTTTTAGAGAGAGGAGAAGGGAGAGAGAGAGGGAAGGTGGGAGGGAGGGAGGGGAGCAGAGAGAGAGAGAGAGAAGTATCCATTGGTTGCCTCCTGTACATGCTCCAACTGGGGTTCGAACCCACAACCCAGGTATGTGCCCTGACTGGGAATCAAATCCGACACGGGCCACGGCCAAGGGAATTACTGTTTTGTTGCTTGAATTGTTCCAGCTTGGCCTTTGGGAGCTCCTTCAGGTTGGCTCCTCTGCCCTTTGAGGTGCCCTGTCATTTTCAGAGTATGTCCTCATTTCCTGGCACTGGGAGGTTTTTATATCTCTCTGTAAAGCTCATCAGAAGCACCAGATAATGACTATCTTTTATAAAGGGCTCAGCATGCAATTTATATGAATGTAAAATGCCATTAAAGTTATCAAAGCAAAGTATCATTCATTACATGCAAATTACAGATGTCAAGTCCAGGTACTGGGTGAGAGCAAGCATGACAGGTTGTAAGTGCTACGTAGGCAGAGGTTCAATCAACTTCATTTTTATCCAAAATGTCACCACCACAGAGCAACGCGGCGAGGCCTTTTTGAGTCAGGTGGCATCATTTTAAGTGTGATGCTTCAGCTACTCTCCAGTCCCCAAACCCCCTTCTGCACCGCAGAAAAGGGAGTTCAGAGGGACAAAGATGGGCTATTAAATACCATGTAGTTCTCTAATAGCGTTCATGAGATGAATTCACATCATTTGCAATATTGCACTAACTATTCTGTTTACAAAATGTCCTTATAAGAGGGTGGTAGGATGAGGAATCACACATCTCTCCTTATTAGCAGCTGGATTTGAGTCCTCATATGAACTCCCCTCGCACTGCCGGTCAGCAAAAGGAAAATGAAAAGACAATAGGAACAATTCAGAAGAACGAAGAACAAAACAATAAGTGTGTGTGTGAATGGGGGGGCGGAGCAAATACCCATTTTTGTAATTTAGAAGAATTTCAAATGAAAACATTTGTAGTGTTTTGGGTAGAACTGATACAAGTTAGTTTACTTAAGGCATTAAGATTAGGGCACAGATCGGGAATTTTTTAAAAAATAGTCTTGCCATTGATCTGTTTAAAAAATATATTTTGATTGATTTCAGAGAGGAAGGGAGAGGGAGAGAGAGAGAGAAACACCAATGATGAGAGAGGATTACTGATTGGCTGCCTACTGCATGCCCCACACTGGGGATCGAGCCCACAACCCAGGCATGTGCTCTGACTGGGAATGGAACCTTCTGGTTCATAGTTCAACGCTCAACTGCTGATCCATGCAGACCAGGCAGTCTTTTTTTTTTTTTTAATAAAATGACCGGTTTGTCAATGCAGAAAGCATAACCAGGTCAAGGAGTAGGGACACATTACTCCGGATCAAGAAGGAAAGGTATGCCTGAAATAGATCAGAGCCGAAATAAGACACACATGTTCAGGTGATCTGCGTGCACCCCTGTGAAGCTGGGGGAAAGGGGAAACAAGAAGACTGACTTCCTCATGTCAGACAGATAAGTTAGATTAAGCAAGACATAAGACAAGCTGCTGACTTTTTTCTTGAGCCCTACAGAGTTCAGCCACCACGGCTGGTTTAGGCGTACTGGCCTTTGCCACATCAGGTAACTGAGCCATGTTGAGTAGCATCAACGATGTTCAAAGACTCTGCACCCGTTGCTCTGGGAAGCCGTGGCATCCCAGAGTCCTCTGCATCAAGATGCTGGTCCAGCCGAGACCGGTTTGGCTCAGTGGATAGAGCGTCCGCCTGCGGACTGAAGGATCCTGGGTTTGATTCCGGTCAAGGGCATGTACCTTGGTTGTGGGCATATCCCCAGTAGGGGGCGTGCAGGAGGCAGCTGATTGATGTCTCTCTCGTCGATGTTTCTGACTTTCTATCTCCCTTCCTCTCTGTAAAAAATCGATTAAAATATATTTTAAAAAAAGATGCTGGTCCACCGTAAGTCCGGAGCGGCTCTTTCCGTGTTGAAACAGACTCTCTCTCAAGGCTCCAGGTCCATTGGGGAGTGGGGTGAAGTGGCCCGGTAACGCTGGCCTTAGGAAGGAGAACCACTTCTGAAACTGGGCACACCCCAGACAGTTCTTCTGCGTGCGACTCAAGAGAATGGAAGTCCCAGTAAAAGTCCCTTAGCCAGGCTCTACGAGTCTCAGGGTTTGTCAGCTCACTTGTCAGATCACAAGGCCTCAGCGCCCTGATAGGCCAAGGCATGTAATGAGTGACGTGCCACAGTGCCTGGAGCAGGTATGACTGAGTATCCAGCTGGACCTTCAACACTTCAGATTCTTATTTTCCATGCTCCTCAGGATTCTGCCATTGATGCCATTACTACCTCCAGCAGCTTGCTCTGACACACAGAAAGAATTTAGAAAGCGGATGCTCCCCATCTCTTTTGTTAAGCCCCTGATGCTGCGGTGTTTTTTTTTTTTTTCTTTTAAAGCTACTGAAACCATTATAAGAACTTCTTTTTGCAGAAATCCCAGGATGCAGCCAATTCACAGAGTCGCCCCAACGTCATAGGTGAGGAATGAAAACAGCCCTATACTGAGCAGGGGTCAGCTTTGATTTGTCACCTGTGGGTCCACTACCCCCCACTCTTCTCTGTTTTTCAGGGACCAATGAGTAATTGTGTGATTGCCTTTTTTTCTCTCTTCCCGCATGTCTCCCATTTATTTCACTATATCTTCCTACCACCAGATGGTGGAAAGGGAAAAGAAAATAAGGGATCGGTAACTGTGGTGGCTGGCATGGTGTGGTGAAAGGTGTGGTGGTGAAGGGACCCCAAAAGGAGTTCCTGAGTTAGCCATGAATTCCCTATTTTCATTTCAGCGCCCACTCGAGGGTGGGCTGCGCAGGGCTGGGGGTAATGACGGCGCAAGGATGACTTTTGGGGCGGGAGCTAGCCTTTGCCTTGGTGTATTCCGGAAACACCATTGGCGCCTGGGAACATTGCTGCGCAGGGAACCCCACCTGGCCCAGACCCGGGGCTCCGGAGTCAGCCGGGCGAAGCGCCCACCACGCCGTCACCGCCGCGCCCTCCTCTGTCTTTCAGCATCTCCATCCCACCGCCGCCCGCGTGCCAACTCGCACCCGGACTGCCGTTCCCACGCCGCACGGCAGGGACAGAGCGTCGCTCCCACTAGCCTATAGGGACCCCTTCTCCCTCCTTCCCAACAGCCCCTGCTGTCAAGCCTTATTTTGCGTCGCCTCGACCCCCCGGGGATGCCATCCGTCACCCTCAGCAGGTGTTCGTCCCTCACCTGCCCGTGGTCTCACCTCCCCACGCCCGAGCTCCCCCCTGGCGCGCCCTGGCGGTTGGCTCCCACGTGCCCCTCCATTCGGACCTCCGCCTCCCCCACGGACCCCCGTCTCCTCAGGTCTCGAGGAGTCTCGCGGCATTTCCTGGGGCGTTCGCCGAGCCGCCGCGGGTGCGGGTCAGCTTCCCAGGGAGCTGGGTTCCTCCCTAGGGGGCGGCGAGGCGGGGACGCCCGGGCGCCTCCGCCGCAAGGACGCCCCGCCCCTCGCCGGCCCCGCCCCTCGCCACGCCCCTCGCCACGCCCCGCCCGGCCACGCCCCCGCCCCGGCCGCCGCGCGTCCCCGGCAGGCGGAGCCGCAGGAGCGCCGCGGCGGCGAGGAGGAGGGAGCGGGCGGCGGGGCCGCGGCTGCCGGGCGCTGGGCTGGGCGGTGCTTTTTTTTCTTTTTTTTTTTTTCGCAATTTCCACTCGCGGGGAGCAGGAAACCCGGCGCAGCCGGGCGCAGCGGGCCGCGATGCAGCAGCAGCAGCAGGAGTCGCCCCGGGGCAGCAGCGACAGCAGCAGCAGAGGCAGCAGCGGGCGGCGCTGAGCCGCCGCGGCCGCCGCTATTGAGGAGGGAGCCTGCCCAGCCGCCGCGTCCCGATCCCCGCGCCCCGGTCCCGGCGCGCCCAGACGCCCGCACCCCGACCCCCGCGCCTCGATCCCCGCGCCCGCCTCCGCCAACTTTCACGCTGCCTCGGCGGCCCGGCCCGGCTCGACGCCAATGGGTGAGTGGGGGGCCACCCGCCCCCAGATGTCCGGTGCCCAGCGAAGCCTGAGGGCGGCGCGCCGGTTTCATTGAGGACCGCAAAGCCCGGCAGGGCGCCCCGGGGTAGGGCCCCGATGGGTGACACCGTGGTGGGCGTCCTGCCTGCCTTGCGCACCCCCATTCACTCCCACTCGCGCCCAGGTCCCCGAACCTCGCGGGGGCCGGGGCTGAGGACTGCGGGGGCCGGCCAGGGGCGGCGGGGCTGAGGGATGCAGGGGGTGTGGTTGGCTTTTCGGGTGGGCGGGGAGAGTTCGGTCTTGGCCATTTTCTCGCCTCCTCTGCACTGAAGGCGCGGGTACCCGCAGCTGGTGGGTTCCTGCTTTGCGTGGGGCTCGCGGTGCTTGCCTCGCCCGCTGCCAGCGAAGCCGGATGCTCGGGGTCTGGGGCGGCGGGGGACCAGCCTGCCTTTGCTGGGGGCTGGCGTGGTGGGGGGTAGGAAACGCCCCAGCACCCGACTTGGCGTTCCATCCTCGGGGTCCTGGGAGTCCCTCTTGCTGCAGGTCCTGACCCCTCTCTGCCTGCCTGCGGCTCAGGACGCTCTCCGCTCCGAGGTGCTCAGAGGCCACTTCCCACATCCCCCAAGCGCAGGCTGGAGGCACTGGAGCAGTGATCCAGTCCCCGATCTACCGGTCAAACATCAGTTCCCAGTGTGCACCTAACCCTAAACCCGCCTCCCCCCACCCCCACGTCTCCTCTTCTATACACCCCAGAGCACTGAAGCCACCTCGCTGGCCACAGCACCTGGCACTTTACAGGGCACAGGACTGGCGATTGTCGTGGCTATGAAACGCTTGGGCCACCCAGCCCCTGTTCTGGGTGGCAGCCAGCCTGTGTGTTTCGTGCCTCTGGCAGGTTATTTTGGGGTGTTTCTAGGCCAAGCCTGAGACGGCTGTAGATCATAATTATATAATAAAGTGAGCCCTTTCTGATTTGGGTAGGCTAGGCAGAAGTGATAGACGAGCGAGCAATCACAGGATGCACGGGGAGGCAGATGAACTGGAAAGGGGCCGTTTAGCCCCGTCCGGTGTTGACCCGCAAAGTTAAAACCCTCCTTCTGGTCACTTGTCCAAACCAGGTTCTCCTCTTCTAAAGTGGCGGCGAGCTGATGGTCTCGCAGCTTTAGTGTCACTTTTCTCGGTGCCTTCCTCTGATCCTCTCCCCACCCCGGTCGAAAGCCACAGTAGTTTCTCCGTTAGCTTTCCTTTGGGTGTAGAACAGCAGTTCGTATTTCTCTGAGTGTGTGTAACGTTTAGCTCCCCGCTAGAAGCTCCGTGGCCATAGGGACCGTGCTGGATTGCCCGTTTTTGCTCAGAGCACGGAGCAGGCCCCGGATAAATCTTTATTGAGCGAATGAATGAAGGAAGGAGTGTGAAACCCTCATTTTGCTTTGGCACCCACTGAGATGGGTGTCACTCAACTTGAGTGTATGAACCAATGTATAGACTTTAAAACCACCCGGCACCTCGGTAACCATTGGATTCTCCATAGCTGATGCAACATGCTGTTTTGCTCACCTGTCATTTGAGAGGGTTGCACACCCACACACAAGGAGATGAGACCCAATGTCTTCTCCTGTGTCTGGGCTGTGCTTTCCCCCATCTCAGTGGGACGAGGACTGAGTCTTATTTAAGAAGAAATGACCTGTTTGTTCTTCAAGTCTGAACTGTTTTCATTATCCAGAGCCATGGAAGAAAACGAGAGTGCTTCTGGAGCTTGTAGTCCTCACATGCTTCCGCCTTCTTTTTAGTTTTTGCTCTGACCCATACAAAAGATGGGAGGGGTACAGAAAATGATCTGCATTTATTTTCAGGCATTATTACTTGAAGGTAATTAAAGTGAAAAGGAATACTGTCGTTTAACTCTTTAAAATGCTTATAGTGGGATTTAAGGTGTTTGTAGTAGTTTGTGCCTAAAGATCATCTATATATATAATTGATTTTTCACAGAGAAGAAGGGAGAGACATAGTTAGAAACATAGATGAGAGAGAAACATTGATCAGCTGCCTCCTGCACGCCCCCTACTGGGATGTGCCCACAACCAAAGTACGTGCCCTTGACTGGAATCGAACCTGAGACCTTTCAGTCTGCAGGCGGATGCTCTATTCACTGAGCCACACCGGTTTCATCTACTCTTTTTAAAGCATCTTCAGCAGTGTATTTGTGATGAAGTATAGGTATTTAATGATTGATTTGGTATGTTTTCCGACGGAGCCAGCTAACAGCACTGTTTCTGAAGCAGGTCTGTGTGTGTGTGTGTGTGTGTGTGTGTGCGTGCGCACACATACTGGCATGCGACACCCATCTTCCCCATTTCCCAAGTCTTTGGTTTTCAGGATTGTTCAGTTCATCAATTTGAGACGCTTGCAGTCTACCTGTCCTGATGATTTTTCTGTTGATGGATAACGTGATAAAACTGAATGATATGGTCTTTGATCTGAAAAAGAACTGCAAAGTATCAACTCCCCAGCCCTGAAAAGAAGCCAGTTAGTTGTGAGAGGCCCTCTGAGCTCGTGGGGAGATGCCTGTGGTCCCCGATACAGGGGAAGCCTCTTGTAATTACCATTGCACACGCATTATTATGACCACCCAAATCCGTGAGCACTGAAAGATTTGCAAGCCCAGCAAATGATTTCCGTTCACAGAATCCCAGAGTAACAACAAAGTTTGGACTGTTTTCAGCAATGCATTGTTTTGGTGGCAGACTGCTTTATGCTGAACTAAAGCGAAAATGAGCATCACGTGTTGGCCTCCACAAATAATGGCGAGTTAGAAATGGAAGCAAAGGCTCTACGTTTATGCTCATGACTGTAAGTCCACCACGGCACGGGCAGACCATCTTGGTTATCCAGACCCTGGTTGTTTGCTCTCTGACCACTTCAGTTCCTCTTGCATTGCTGACATTCTCTCATCAGTTCTTGTATTTGTAATTGTTTTAAAGTAGATTGTACAGTGGTACCTCGAGATACGAGTTTAATTCGTTCCGTAGCCTTGAGGCGTGGGAAACTATGAGACGCTCGAGTTGCGGTCAACTGGTGGGTCCTGTGCAGCCGGCGGATCCGCGCGATGACTCCTATCTCAAAGGTTGCTCGTATCTCAAAGCAAAAATCGCTTGCTCGACGGCTTGTATCTCAAAAATCTCATATGTTAGGGCACTCGTATCTCGAGGTACCACTATATACAGTGGCCAATATTCATCCATCCACCCATCCATCCACTCACCCATCCATCCCTTCATCCATCCAGTGTTCATTGACCCCCTGCTCTGTGCCAGGCATTGTACTAGAAACAGGTGGACAACGCACGCAGACCTGCTGGCGTGGGCATCTCAGTCAAGTGCAAGAGGTGAACTTGAGTGTAGTGCTCACAACAGTGTGTAATTCAAAGCCATGGCAGGCTTCGTGAAAGGAGGTGAGAGAGGGGGATCGGATTGAGGCTTCAGCAGGGTATGCGTGGTGGCATCGAGGAGACGGTGTTTGAGATGGAATCTGAAAGTTGGGTAGGAGTCCTCACTGCCCTCTAGTCACACCCGCCCCCCAGGAACACAGGTGGAGTTGAACAAGCAGGCTTGCTCTGCCTGGCAGCGAGGCAGAACGCACACCTTGGGGCACCACCGCAAGAGGGGGTCAGGAAGGCCCACAGGTCGGATGGATGGGGCCGGATTAGGTGACTGGAGGAGCATTTAAGGACGCCGGGCATTGCTCAGGACGGGGGCAGGGTGATCCCCTGATTGGGTGCCTTAATCAATGCCATCTGGAAGCAGGAAGACGAGGCAGAGGCTGCGATGGGCAAAGCAGCAGCCGTCACTCATTAGCCAGGCCGGGGGATGTTTGGTGACGTGTGGGGCTTGGACGCGGTTCCCGCTTTGTGTGCGTGCGGACGTGGTTACTGAATGGCCTTGTTTGCGTCTGTCCCACGCCTCGCCGTGGCCTTGCCTGCTGTTTGTGTTCCGTGCGGTTGTTTATGCGCAACAGGAAGGTGCCTGGCCGGCTCCCGGCTGGGCTGGCCGGGCGGCTTTCTCTGTCCCGGAGTAACTGCGGGCGGATCGGGGCAGGGCTCGGAGCTGGCAGCGGCGGAGAATGGCTTTCGAGGTACAGCCTGTGGCTAGCTCTAGCCCTGGGACTGTTCTTCAGCCTGAGACAGGCTCTCCCGGGGGCAGGGATCCCGAGGCAACAGAGCCAGCTGCTCAGAAGCATGCAGTCAGGCCGCTCGCTCTGGGCGGGAAAGATGCGGGGCAAGTGTGAGAGGAGGCTACTCTGGTGGGGCTCGGGGTGTGATCTGATGGACACGAGAAACCAGCGGCCTCAGCCTCCTCTGGGCTCCCCTCAGAGACAAATTCTCTGGCCCCCAACTCTGAGCCCCTCCTCAATCAGGAGCGCTGGGCATTAAGGAGCCCCCCAGGTAGATCGGGTGCAAGCTCCAGGTTGCGCCCAGCACCTCCTGGCCCTGCGGTTGAGAAAGCTGCAGGGTAGTGGATGCGGGTCACTGAAGAGTTCATGGGCATTGTGGTCGGCAAGTAAGATCCCATCGTGCCCTGGCCGGTGTGGCTCAGCCGGTTGAAGGTTGCCTTGTGCCCTGAAACACTGCCGGGTCAATTCCCGGTCAGGGCACACGCCTGGGTTGCAGGTTTGCCCCTGGTTGGGGTGCATAGGAGAGGCAACTGATTAATGTTTTCCTCCCACAGGGATGTTTCTCTCTCCCTCTCTCTTCCTCTCTCTCTAACAATCAATTAAATTATATTTAAAAAAATGACTCCTCCATCCATGGCAGAAAGGGAAAAAGACTAAACAACAGCACATGTGTGCTTAGGACCAGAGACGAAAACATTAAAAAAAAAAAAAGATGCTGTCAGTGACATGTGACCGTAGTTAGAGGAGAAAAACATGCTCTTAGTTTAGAACAACCCTCGCGTGGAGTTACTAGGAGAGTACAGTGTTGACTCTTTCGTGAATCCAGTCCGAGCCAGACCTCCAACACCTGGGCATTAGTAACACTACCTGGCTCATCTCATTGTTAGGACTTTTATCAGCGTATCAAACAGGTTTTCCCTATCACCCATCTTTCCCTTCACCTTATTTATTCATTCATTCCACCTGAGCTCCCGGGCCAAGGGCCCATTTTAACAGCGTTTAACTGCACAGTTTAGTGCCACTAAGTACATTCACAGTGTGTGCATCCCTCCATCTCTAGAGGGGATAGTAAAATAGATGGTTAGGCCTGGCCAGTGTGGTTCAGTGATTGGGCATTGCCCTGGGAACCAATAGGTCACCGGTTCGATTCCTTGTCAGGGCACATGCCTGGGTTGTGGGCTCCATCCCCCGTAGGGGATGTGTAGGAGACAGAAGATCCATGATGTTTCTCCTCAATGTTTTTATCTCTCTATCCCTCTTCCTCTCTCTCTCAAAATGAATAAAAGCATTACAAAATAGATTGTTAGCCTTATTAGGGGTTTTTATATCTGTTTGTGACCTGTATTAGTTCCTGATTGCTGCTATAACGAATTACCACAAACAGTGACTTAAAACAACACGCATTATTACCTTGCCATTCTGGGGGTCAGAAGTCTAAAATGGGTCTCACTGGGCTAACGTCAAGATGCCAGCAGAGCCGAATTCCTTCTGCAGTCTCTAGGGGAGAAACTCTTTTTTTTGCTTTTTCCATCTTCCAGAATCTGCCCACATTCCTGACCTGGTGGCCCCCTTCTGTCTTCCAAGCCAGCAATGGCCAGTCACGTCTTTCTGGTATATCACTCTGATACTGACTCTTCAGCTTCTCTCTGCCACATTTAAGGAGGGCAGGGACTGTGTCTGCTTGGTTAAGGTGTTCCTAAGCCTGGCACACGGTAAGCCTAAAATGTGTACTTTTAAAAATATATATATTTTATTGATTTTTTACAGAGAGGAAGGGAAAGGTAGAGAGCTAGAAACATCGATCAGCCGCCTCCTGCACGCCCCCCATTGGGGATGTGCCCGCAACCAAGGTACATGCCCTTGACCGGAATCGAACCTGGGACCTTTCAGTCCGCAGGCCGATGCTCTATCCACTGAGCCAAACCGGTTTCGGCTAAAATGAATACTTTTGGGGTAATTATTATTCCTACCTTTCTAGTGAACGTCACCCAGGTCTGCTTTCGACCCTTCAAACAGAACGTGTGGTGAATTGAGCTCAGCATTTCTGCTCCATGGCATTTTCCCTGACTTATTCCCGTTCCGTGTAATACCACCTTTCCTGTTACCTCATAGTAACCTGCTCTTCGCTGCCTCTTCTTCCTTCTCCTCTTTCTCAGCCCCTCCCAGTGCACAGTCAAGCCCCCGATGTTTCTAGAATTAGCCCCCTGTATCTACCATTCTGCAGCCGCTTTCCATCCTGAGTGCCTTAATAGAGCCTCTGTGAAGTCCCCGGCTTTTTCTTGCTCCGGGCTTATTCAGGCCGAGCCTGCCCCCCGTAGATCTCCTGGTGGAAAATGACTTCACTCTCTTCTCTGCCTTGTGGTCTCTCTGTGTTCGCTTCCTCTTGATGCTGTAACACAGTGCTGCTAGCTCAGTGGCTTCAAACAACATCAACGTGTAATCCCTTCCTTCTGGAGGTCAGGGTACACCCCCAAATGGGGTGTGCTGGGTCAATATGGAGGTGGCCGCAGGGCTGCCTCCTTCTGGAGGCTCGGGGGCACAATCCACTTCCTCTAGCTGCTGGAGCCGGCCTGTATTCATTGGCTTGTGGCCACATCACACTAACCTCTGCTTCTGTGCTAACGTCTCCTCTCTTATCCGGACCCTCCTGCCTGCCTTTTATAAGGCCCGCTCTCTTACATTGGGCCCATCTGGATAATCCAGAATACTCTCCTCACGTAAAAACCCTTAATTTGATGACATCTGTAAAGACCCTTTGGCCATGGACGGTAGCATAGTTATAGGTTCTGGGGACTAGGATGTGATCTTTGGGGAGCTGTTATTCAGCCTAGCGCACCCCTCATTCATTTTTTGAGGCCTGCGCCAAAGGTTGCTGTACAACACTTCTTCTTGCATTAAGTCAGTTCGTCTCTGACTGGTGTTCCAGCTCCATGACGCAGATCAATGCCTGGCATACAGGAAGTGCTCTGTGTTGATGAATGAATGAATGAATGAATGACCCTTTCACCCAAGTGCAGTTGCAACTCAAAATCCTCCCAGGGTATTGGCTACCAGGAGGTGTGTGCAACTGTGGGAAGTTCCCCGGGCAGAGCCTGCTGGCAGGTCTGCTTGCTGACAGTTCCCGGGGCCCGCACTGCCAGGGCTGAGAAGGGCAACGCCACATGTGTCGCATGACTTCCACAAAGAGTGGCCAGTTCGAAGGTAGAAAATTCTCTCTGGCAGTGGTTCTCCACTGGGGACAATTCTGCCCTCCGGGGGGACATTGGGCAGTGTCTGGAGACACTTGGTTGTCACAGCCGGTGGGGGGAGGGCCGGCTAACTGGCAGCTGGTGGACAGAGGCCAGGGAACACTGCTGCGTGTCCCACAATGCACAGGACGGCCGGCGCCGCAGCGTTCTGGTCCAAACGTGGGGGCAGCTGGCTCTGAGAATTACCCAGATGGCTGGGCCCCATTTCCCTCCTCCAGTCCCAGCCGCTCTGGCACGGCAGCTTTTCCTCTGGAGCCACAGCCTTTGCTTTATGAATGAACCCCGGCATCCCCGGGGAACAGGGCTCTGGCATCTTTCACCATCTTGCTCCTTGAGCAGGAAGCGTCTCAATACGGCGCCTGCCCCTCTTCTGTCAGTAGCTGGGTCTTGAAGCCGTTGAGCTTCTCTGTCCCATGTTTGCCTCCCCTGATGTTTTGCCTTCCTCGTGGGATGTGCTTCTGTGCCAGGGGACAGATCCTGGGTCCGTCTGCCACTCCCTCGGTGGTCCTGGGGACTGACAAGCGGGAAGGGTCCTTGGCAGTCATGGCCTGCGCCATCCGATGATGAGACTGAGACGCAGAGAGGTGACGTGCCAATGGTCCTCTGGCTGCAGAATTCAATGCCCTTTCCCTACGAGAGATCTAGCAATGTATGTCGGTGCCCGATGCTCAGTAAATGGCAGGCTCCTGCTTCCCCTAGGGAGGCTCCTTCTATAGGCCCGTGGTCGGCAAACTGCGGCTCTTTGGCCCCTTGAGTGTGGCTCTTCCCCCAAATACCACGGATATTTTGTAGAAGTCTCTTTTGAAGAAGTGGCGTTAGAAGATTCGGTTGAAAAAATGTGGCTCTCAGAAGAAATTTCAATCCTGGTGCTGTTGACATTTGGCTCTGTGGACTCATGAGTTTGCCGGCCACCGCCTTAGGCTATTTCCCTGCTAAGTTTTTTTTTTTTTTAAAGCAGCTTTATTGAAATGTAATTCACACATCTTACAATTCACCCTTCTAAAATGTGCCATTCAGTGGTTTTTGCTATATTATTTTTAAAATTATGGTAAAATATATATAACAAAATTTTTTTCAATGTATTGATGAGAGAGAGAGAGAGAGAGAGAGAGAGAGAGAGAGAGAGAGAGAGCTCTTTGTTGTTCCACTTACTTATGTATCCATTGGTTGATTCCACATACTTATGTATCCACTGGTTGATTCCACTTACTTATGTATCCACTGGTTGATTCTTGTATGTGCCCTGACCAGGAATTGAGCCTGAAACCTTGGCATATCTAGATTATGTTCTAACCAACTGAGCTACCTGAGCAGGGCCCGTTTTAAACCATTTTAAGTGCGTGATTTAATGTGATTAAGTACATTCACAGTGTATGCAGCCAGCACTGCTGTCTATTTCCAACGCTTTTCATCACTCTCTTGGTAAAGGAAGGATTAGAGTCGGTCTCTCCTGGGGGTTCCTGGACCACCGGCCCTCTTGGAGCTGGCAGCCCAAGCATCCCAGTTATGAACCTACTGGGATGGGGAAAGGGAGACTATGGTGGTTTTTCAGTGTGTTTGATTGCTGTTTCCTTTTCGAGGTGCTTTACTTTTGCTCTGTCCCCCTAAGTGCCCCCCCCCCGTGGTTACATCCCTTTCATTATGAGGGGGATTTTGAATGTTCCTACGTCCTGAAGTTTTAGTGCGTTAGTTACTTGGGTAACTTCTTTGCTGATTACTGGGGTTCATTAAGGATATTTCAATCATGGGAGAAAAGCAGCCAATCACATGGAGGACTGATGGAGTCCACGGATCTTCACCTCAATCCCTTTAGTTGGCCACGTTTTTAACTTGATCGCTATATTATGGTAAATATCTTATAGGCAGGTCGGTGGTTTTCATCAGGGGACACTTTAACAAAGCAAAGTGTAACTCGTGGACCTTCCTTCACCAATAAGCTGTGTATATTTAACCCCAGGGAGAAAAAACAATGACAGAAATGTTCCTGATATTTGTCCTCACTGAACTGTGTTCCGTTGGCAAGAAGAGTCCAGTAAAGGCCTTAGCTGATTTCCTTCCAGGACAGTGGTTCTCAACCTTCCTAAGGCCACGACCCTTGCATACAGCTCCTCATGTGGTGGTGACCCCCAACCATGAAATTTTGCTACTGTTATGCATCGTGATGTAAATATCTGCATTTTCCGATGGTCTTAGGCAACGAACGACCCATAGGTTGAGAACCGCCATTCCAGTGGCTAGGGAGGTGGTGGGGCCACCGCAGGGGGCTGGCCTGTCCCCAGGTGTGGAGGACAGAGTGGCAAGATTAGGTGGTCTCCAGTTCACCCTGATGTTTCTCCCTCTGCATCCTGATTAAATACTACAATTACCTAGGTGCTCCTTAATTTCTCTTTTGGCATAGCCAATTGAAGTCCTTCAACACTCAAATGCAGCATGTGTAGATTGTTTGAATCACCACCCCCTTAACCACCAGCGCTGGGTTTCGGGCCAGGTTTTTCTGGACTGTTCTAGACTCGGGAGACTCGGGGCCCTGTTCTAGGTCTGATCCCCTGGGGCTGCACCAGTTTTATCCCTCACACACCCACTCCCCCTGTGAAAAGGCTTTAATTAGCGTGGTGTCCTCTCTAATTATCCCGGCTAGCTATTATTGGTGTGCGCGCAGCTAGCAGGAGGTGCCGCATCTGGCTTGGGGTCGGGGCTGGGAAAGGCCTTCCGGCCGTTCGGGCAAACCCCACTTCCTTCGCTAGCCGTCCCGGAGGCTGCCTTCCGGGTGAAACTCATCTCAGGCCAGCGGCTTTGCCTTTCTCCCATTTCCATCACTGAAAAACACCCACCCCCCAAAGCCTCTTCACAACAGACACAACGGGACAGCGTGGCACCACGTCATTAGCCCTTCTCATGGCTCCTTTGTTCTCAATAAAATACTAGACGAAGCACCCAGGTGTCACCCTGAGTCTGCCAGTTAGCTCAGCAGTGACACCCAAAGCAGGTCGGGCCAAGTAAGTGTGTGCTCCTTGGACGGGGATTTTTTTTTTAGCTTAATTGTTACCTTTGTCAGAAAAGAAAGTAATTAAGGAAAGGGGAGGGCTGGGGGGAGAAGGGGAATCGCAGGGGTGTCTGCAAATGCAGGAAAACTTTGAAAGGGGAAGCAGCTCGCAGCATGCATCTGTGGGTTGGGCACAGGGACTGCAGCTGCTCGCCGGCGCGATGTGTAGATGGTTCTGTGAAGTGAGCTTTCAGACTCGGCCAGACAGTCACATGATGCAGAACTGGAAAGGTGGAAAGTGCTTACAGTGAAGAGTCTCCCTCCCAGCCCATCGCAGCCCGGCTGCTGTCCCGTGACCCTCCCCAGAGGCCTTCAGTGCTTATTTCCGGTAACGCGGGCCAGGCCGAGCTCCTGCCCACACCAGCAGACAGGTGTCTCTGCTATTTCCCCTTCCTTTGCCGCCTGATTGGTGTGGGAGCCCCTTTCATGTCCCGTGTGGTTCAGGGTTCCCCGTTTAGGGTTCAGGTTCTGGAGGAGGCCGCACGCAAATGAAAAGAGGGACTAGAAAAGTATGAATTTGGCGATATTGGGGGGCCAGGCGGGAGCCTTCCTCTAGTGAGACGACTACCCTCTGCTCTGGCCTTTTTCTCCCTTTTATTAAGACTTTGGGACACACCCCTAGCCTTTAGGCAGGAAGTTACAAGAACAGAAATTAACATGAAACAAACAGGTAGAGGCTGCTTCAGCCAACAATGTTTCAGCTAAACAGGGAGTGATGAACTCTGACCTTTCAGAGCAATGAAGGTTGACCAGCCTTCTGGTCTTTCCACATCTTTCTATTGGAGAGACAATGTTTGGTTTCCGGCAGATTAGTTCAGAGCGGGAGAACCCACATCTAGCTGGCGATTTCCCCTGGGACCGTCCCGGGGTGGCTGAGGGCGGGTATTTGGGAAGAGTCTGCCGCAGATTCTGCTGGGTGCTGGGTGGGTCTCAGCTGACCTCAGTCTTAACTGGTGAAATCTTTGTCCTGGATCTTAACTCAGCTAGATCTGGCTTCTGAACTGCCTTAGGAAGTGTCTTCCCAAGTTCATGTCATATATGGAGTGAGGGCTTTCTTCAAGTGAGGAAGCCAGACAGAGCCTGCTACCCTAACACAGGGCACTCGTTCCAGGGCCACGGGGGCCTCTCATGCACCCCAAGGGCCCCAAGAAGCCCTGGAACGGGCTGCCTGCCCGATGTGTCCTCTGGCCACCCCCTGCCCCTGTCCCCTTTCTTCTCTGTGTGCAGCTCACTCATAGGGCACACACCACAGTTTCAGTAACTTAAGAGTGACTTGCCGGTACCGGTTTGGCTCAGTGGATAGAGCGTCGGCCTGCGGACTGAAAGATCCCAGGTTCGATTCCGGTCAAGGGCATGTACCTTGGTTGCGGGCACATCTCCAGTAGGGGGCGTGCAGGAGGCAGCTGATTGATGTTTCTCTCTCATCGAAGTTTCTAACTCTCTACCCCTCTCCCTTCC
The DNA here is from genome assembly GCA_011751065.1 of Lasiurus cinereus. Lineage (NCBI taxonomy): Eukaryota > Metazoa > Chordata > Mammalia > Chiroptera > Vespertilionidae > Lasiurus > Lasiurus cinereus. The sequence continues at coordinate 5,256,076 of JAAGEH010000411.1, read as the reverse complement.
TCTCTGTGAAAAAATCAATAAAATATATTTAAAAAGAAAAGGAATTAAAAAAAATAGTGACTTGCACCCAGCCGGCATGGCTCAGTGGTTGAGCATCAACCTCTGAACCAGAAGTCACGGTTTGATTCCCGGTCACAGCACATGGCCCCAGTTGCAGACTCAATCTCCATTGGGGGGTGTACAGGAGGCAACGATCAATGATTCTCTCTCCTCATCAATGTCTCTCTTTCTCTCCCTCTCCTTTCCTCTCTGAATTCAATAAAAACCTTTTTAAAAAAGAGTGACATGCCTCGGTCCCGGTTTTAAATTCCCGCTGGCAGGTCTCTGAGCCCACTGGAGGGTCACCCCCTGGCACACACAGCTGGCTGCTCCGTGCCCATGCCTGTGAGTGGAGGATGCACTGAGGGCTGAGATGTGAGAATGTTTGAGGAGGGCCTGCGTGGTGCCAGGTGTATACCAGGGGCGGAGACACAGGGCACCCCAAAGGAAGCCCTGCCCCCTGGAGCAGTGCAGTGACATGGGGTGCTGGCGGCCACTTGGGGGGCAGGCACATCAGTGAGGAAGCTTGAGAGCCTGCACTCAGAACACCCGAGCGTGCCCTGCGCCCGTTTTCCCCTGGCTTTCTCTTGACGAAAGGGGTGATTGGCGATTCGAGGATGCTCCATCTTCAGGGTCATTTTCACTAGGTCCCTTGAGGAGGGGCTCGGGCAGCGACAGGCACAGTTGCGCCTCTGAGTAAACAGTGGGGTTATTTATACCCTTTGAGACCTCGAGTTGTGTAACCGAACTCGGGTTCTCCTTTTGAGTTGGCTGCACTTAAAACAAATGTGGATGTGACTTTGGGGGCGCTTGCGTGGCTTGGTGATGATAGCACGCCTGGGGGTGGGGTGCAGTTGTGACATCGTCTGGCCCTTTTAGGGAACCTGTGGGTTGGGAAGTGGAGGAAGAGACGAAGACGTTGTGAAAAACCGCCACTGCCCGGCGGAAAGATGGAACAGGGGGCAGGGGACTGTCCCTCTGATGGCTGGCTTCCTGCTCTCCCCAGCCTCAGCGCCTTCTCTCATCTCCCTCTTAGCTTCTCTCTGTCCCCTCACTCCATCTCTCATCCCTCACTCCCCTCACACCTTCCCTCTGGGTACCCTCTCTCATCCGGGTCCTAGATTTCCCTGTCTTCTCTCCCCCACCCTCTCTGCATCCTCTCCTCCCACCTCTCTCCCCTCAGTCCCCACATCTTTTTATCCCACTTCCTTAAACTTTTTCTTCCCTCCTTCCATTTCCCCTCACTATACCCCCTCCCTCCATCCACCCCTCCTAATCCTCCCTCCCTCATCCGCTCTCCTCCCCTTCCCCTCAGCACCTCTCTTCTGTGTCCAGTTTCCCCTGCCCCCCTTTTCTTCATTCTCTCTCTACCTCACCCCTCCTCTCCATCCCTGTGTCTGTACCCCCTCTTCCCCAGGGCCACCCTTTTACAT
>JAAGEH010000411.1:5212249-5248435 GCA_011751065.1 Lasiurus cinereus | reverse complement strand
GGGGGTGGGATAGGAAAAGTAAAACCGGGGCCCGTCTGAGTAGTCCTGGAGGGAAGCATGTTTCTGCACTTCTTGCGGCGGGGGGTGGGGGGCGGGGTGGGGTTGGAACAGGGGGAGGAGCGGAGCCTCATCTGGGCTAGCTCAGTTTCCCTCCTCCCCCAATCTGGCAGCTGGTCTGAGGGACAGTCTTTGTTTTTTCTTCTGCCATAGATGGCTTTCTTGTGATAATGCGGGTGGGGGGAGCGAAGTCGATAATTTGTCAAATTCATGAGCATCGGTTTTGGGATATAAGGGAGGGGAAACTTTCTGTGGCGATGACTCAGGCCTCTGCCAGAAGCATTAGTCCTTGACTCCCTGTCCTCCAGGGGCTCCCCCCCCCCATCCCATCCCTCCACTTTGTCCTAGGCCCGGTCTGGGAAATGCTGGCTTTCAGCCTGGGGCTGACGACTTCTTGCTTAGGGGATGGAAGGGAACATCATTCCTGCTGTGAGCATCAGAATTCCACGCGCCTGGGCTTTTAATTATAAATGGGAAGAAACCACCAAGTGGGGCTGAGTTACTCATTTTGGGGGGGGGGGGAGACTGAGGCATCTTTTCTCTCTCTGCTGCTGCCAAACGCCAGGAGCCAGGACTTGTGGGAGGCAGACCTCATTCCCTCTTCCCTCGCTGCCCTCCCCCCCCCCGCCCACTCTCCTGGCGCGGAGGCAGGAAGGGTCACTGCCCCAGGAGAGGGCCCAGGGCCCGGGTGGCTCCGGAAGTCCCAGCGGGGGCCGCAAGGATCCCCCACGTCATGCTCTGTGGACTGCAGTTCCTTGGGCGCCAAGGTGAGGACCAGGGTCGTCTCCCACGCTGGTATCCTGGCACCTGGCACAGCGTCTCAGCCACGAGGGGCAGCCAAAGAAACATCTCGGCGGAATGAGTGAAAACAACACGTGATGTCTGACTCTAAAGCAGCGGTTCTCAACCTTCCCGAGGCCGCGGCCCTGGCATACAGCTCCTCATGGGGTGGTGACCCCCAACCATGACATTTGCTACTGTGATGCATCGTGATGTAAATATCTGCATTTTCCGATGGTCTGAGGCAACCCCTGTGAAAGGGTCGCTCGACCCCCAAAGGGGTCGCGACCCACAGGTTGAGAACCGCTGCTCTAAAGCGAGGATCTCATTTCCCCGAAGGGGACATCGGCATTTGATAGCATCGCTCAGGATCTTCTCCCGTGCACATCACGTATGCTGCTGGTCCTGCCGTTTGGTGAGGCATGTTTACAGGTTGGGACGGGTTTCTCTTCGGACGGCTCTGAAAACATAAGTAAAAGTCACTCATTCATGTGTTGGGTAGGAGAATTTTGGCCTCCCGCCAGCATGGGTGTGCAGACGACTTCTACCATCCATACAAGAGCATTCCTGTGACCCTTGACCAGCCATGAGCAGACATTGCTTTTGCACTAAACTCGTCAAGAAAAACAATCCCCGCCGAAACCGGTTTGGCTCAGTGAATAGAGCGTGGGCCTGCAGACTGAAAGGTCCCAGGTTCGATTCCCATCAAGGTTGCGGGCACATCCCCAGTAGGGTGCGTGCAGGAGGCGGCTGATCGATGTCTCTCTCATCGATGTTTCTAACTCTCTATCCCTCTCCCTTCCTCTCTGTAAGAAATCAATAAGATATATTTTAAAAAAAGAAAAAGAGAAGCAACCCCCTCAGCGACTGCTCGTTGCCAAGGGCGCCCTGTCGGGAGGGCGCTGGCCGCCGGCCGGTTTCGCTGTCCGCTTGCTCCCCCGGCCCCGCGGAGAAATCTTCCCGGTGTCTCTCTGCTTGTGGTTGGGTTCAGACTTGCCACACTTCCTCCGGGGGTGGAAGGAGGCACATGCGGCCCGGGGTTGTGGAGGGCAGGTCTGAGATAAGGGAGCAGTGTGCCCAGCGCTGCAGGCTCCCCATCCTGCGTTTTAGGGAAGTGTCGCTGGCCCTCTGGGCAAGGACGGTGTTTGTCTTCTCCTTTCCTCGGGCTCCACTTTATGTTTAGCCTGAGCCCCGTCCCCGGCGCTTCGCTTCTGGATGTTTCTTCTTCCTCCCCGGGGAGTGCTTGCTTAGAAAATGCCCTCTTGTCAAAAACGTAAAGCCTCCAATACCATAATTTGGTGACGGAAGCGCCATTTGGCTTAATTCCAAAATTTGTCATGTGGCTTATATTTTATTTCATGTTTTTAATTTCTTTTTAAAAAATATTTTATTGATTTTTTACAGAGAGGAAGGGAGAGGGAGAGAGAGTTAGAAACATCGATGAGAGAGAGAGAGACATCGATCAGCCGCCTCCTGCACACCCCCTACTGGGGATGTGCCCGCAACCAGGATACATGCCCTTGACCGGAATCGAACCTGGGACCCTTCAGTCCGCAGGCCGACACTCTCTCCACTGAACCAAACCGGTTTTGGCTAATTTCTTTATTGATTAGGTATTGCATATGTATCCTTATTTCCCCATTATCGCCCAACCCCCCACTCGTGTCCTCACCCCCCTGGTGTCTGTGTGCATTGGTTAGGCCCATATGCATGCATACACATCCTTTGGTTGATCTCTCCCCCTCACCCACACCCTCCCCTACCTTCCCTCTGAGGTTGGACAGTCTGATTGATGCTTCTCTGTCTCTGGATCTGTTTTTGTTCATCAGTTTATGTTGTTCATTATATTCCATAAATGAGTGAGATCATGTGACATTTATCTTTCTCTGACTGGCTTATTTCAGGTGGTTCTCAACCTTTCTAACGCAGCGACCCTTTAATACAGTTCCTCATGTTGTGGTGGCCCCCAACCATAAAATGATTTTCGTTGCTACTTCATAACTGTAATGTTGATACTGTTATGAATCGTAATGTAAATATCTGTGTTTTCCCACGGTCTTAGGCGACCCTGCTAGCGGTTCTCAACCTGTGGGTTACGAGTACCTTCGGGTACTCTCCACTAACACACACACACACACACACACACACACACACCCTGAAAAGAGTGAACTCTGGCTCTCTGGGAATTTCTGGCACTGGTCAAACAAACAACCAGAACAGATTGGCATATACCAGCTTTGAGACCATTGGAGAAAGATGCTGAGATGAAATCCACGCACTGTGGGGTTTGGATGGTCTGAATGGAAATCCTCATCTCTATACGTAGTTGCAAATTGATGCAGCGGATGATAGGTAAGACTGGGCTTAACTTCCACTGCTCATTTCCTAAGTAATAATCTCATTTTACTCTCCCCATTCTTGCCCACCTTCGGTTACAGAAATAACTCTGAGTGGGTTTTCGTTTTAAAGCTCTGTGTCAAGCAGATACCACGTACAAATGGCACAAGCGAAGCCTTTTATTGAGAATTGCCCCGTGACACGAACCCACGGGTGTTTGCTGTCCCTGGGCCCTGGTTTCTCTGGAGGGAAGGCCTAAGGGAATGGAGGCCGGTGGCAGCCACGGGCATGGAGCCAGGCCTTCAGGGGAGACAACTTGAAAGTGCTGTGGATGTTGCATAGATAGTTTTCCTTAAAGCATCACTTACTCAGCAGGCCTAAAACAAGCTACTAATAGCGTTTGATAACTAGGTGTATTTATTTCCTATCGTTCCACAAAATTAGGAGGATTTTTACCACAATTAGGAGAATTTTAAGTCCCTCCCCCTCCCCATATTAGGCTTAAAACAACACAAATGTATTATCTTACTGTTCTGTAGATCAGAAATTTGATGCAGGTCTAACTGGGCTAAAATCAATATATTGAGAAAGCTGCATTCCTTTTTGGAAACTCTAGGGAGATTTCAATTCCCTTTCCTTTTCCTTTTTCCTTTCCCTTCCTCTTTTCCTTTCCCTTTTCGGTGTCTAGAGACTGCTCATATTCCTTGGCTCATGGCCCCCTCCCTCCATCTTCAAAGCCTCTAACAGTGAGTCATGTTCTTCTCTAATCGCATTATTCTGACCTCTTTGCACACAACTTAAGACTTTTAAGGACCCTTAAGATTATATTAGGTCCATCTGGGTGAATCAAGCTATTCGCCCTATTTTAAAGTCAGCTGATGCACGGTCTTAATTCCATCTGCAACTTTAATGTCCCTTGCTGGCATTCACAGGTTCCGGGGCCAAAGGCCAAGTCATTTTGGTGGCAGCCTGTATGCCAGACGGAGCCCATCTTTGCAGAGTTTGAGGAAGTTGAGAGGGAGATTGCTCTCAGCCCAGCAGGCCATGGAGTTTGTCAGGTGCTTTGTTTCTCTGTAGGACTGGCCTGGGCATTCGATGATCCCAGCTGGGACCCTCCCAGGGTTGCTGGGACTGGGGGGCTGGCCTTGAAAAAGAGCAGGGAGTTGGGATGGCTGGTAACAGCTGGGCTGAGCAGCAAGAGAGGAATGAGGAAGCAGGGGGACGAGAACAGGAAATGACAGAAGAGTCTGCCCCTTGGGAGGAAGAAAATAGAAGATGGGGTTGGTTACATCTGGCCCCAAAGAAAAGAAAAATCTGTTTTTTTGTTGTTGTTGTTGTGTGATTTGTGGTGGATTCCATTGTTGGGTCAACGTGGAGGCTCTGGGCTGAATAAATGAGTTCGGTCATGTTTTGGAGATCCGGTATACTCCAGCCCCTGCAAGCCTCAGGGTTCCGTGTGGACACTTGGCGTCCAAGGGGAGGCTTATCTGGCCAAACAGCTCCCTCTGGAGAGAGCAACTGCCCAGCTGAAGACCCGGTCCCAGGAGGGCTGTACCCCGGGGAGTGTAGAATGAGCTGGCATCTGCCGCCAGAGCCACACACGTGTTCTCCGGAATTCGCAGAAATAATGTGTTGTGAACTGATGACCTAAACCGCTTGGCCTCGGAAGAATGGTCAGATTCTTTGGGGAAACAATTGAAGGGAGGCTTGCACGTCCTTTCCCACATTCTCACGACCAGGAGGGACGCCACAGGAAAAGCAGAGCTCAGACCAGCCGTGGCCACGCTCCCAGACAATTGGGACCAAGCAGGCACAGTGCTCCCTGACCAACAGTCCTTTCTTGTCTTTCCTGACTGACCTTTACACTTTTGAAAAGGATCGATCAGCATCTGGTTGAATGTCCCTCAGATTGGGTTTTCTCACGATTGGACTAAGATTATGCATTTTTATAGTGATGAGATACGGATAACATAAAATTTACCATTTTGACCATTTTAAGTATACAATTCGGTGGCATAAAAAGTACATTCACGATGTTGGGAAACCATTATGACTATTTCTTTTTAAAAAATACATTTTATTGATTTTTTACAGAAAGGAATAGAGAGTTAGAAATATCAATGAGAGAGAAACATCGATCAGCTGCCTCCTGCACACCCCCTACTGGGGATGTGCCCGCAACCAAAGTACATGCCCTTGACTGGAATTGAACCTGGGACCCTTGAGTCTGCAGGCCAACGCTCTATCCACTGAGCCAAACCAGTTAGGGCCATCATGACTATTAACAGAACTCTATCATCTCAGACAGAAACTTAAGTGGTCGCACTCCATTACTCGCTAATAACCTCTGTTCTACTTTCTGTCATTGACTTTGCCTGTTCTAGGTACCTCATATAAATGGAATTATATAATATTTTTCTTTCTGTGACAGGCTCTCTTCACTTAACACAGTATTCTCAACATTCATCCATGTTGTGGCATGTATCAGAACTTCATTCCTTTTTAAGGCTGAATAATACTTCATTGTATGGATCACATATTCTTATCCATTCATCTGTTGATAGACACTTGGGTTGCTTCTACCTTTTGGATATTGTGATGTACAGGGGTGTACAGGCATACCTCATAAATATTGCAGGTTCAGTTTCAGACTACCATAGTAGAGTGAATATCACAATAAAGCAAATCACATAAATTTTTTGGCTGCCCAGTGCATATAAAGTTATTTTTATACTATATTGTAGTCTATTAAGTGTGCAATAGCATTATGCACATACCTCAGTTTAAAAGTACTTTATTACTAAAAACTGCTAACCATCATCTGAGCTGTCAGTGAGTCATAAACTTTTTGCTGGTGGAGGGTTTTGCCTCGATGTTGGTGGCTGCTGACTGGTCAGCAGGGTGGCTGCTGAAAGTTGGGTGGATGTGGAAATTTCTCAAAATAAGACAACAATGATGTTTGTCTCAGTTGACTCTCTTGGGAATGATTTCTCTGTAGCATGTGATACCATTCGATAGCATTTGCCCACAGTACAATTTCTTTCAAAATGGGATTCATTCCTCTCAAACCCGATTATTGCTTTATCAGCCAAGTTTATGTGATATTTTGAATCATTTGTTGTCATTTCAACAACCTTCACTGCATCTTCACCAGGAATAGGTTTCATCTCAAGAAACCACTTTCTTTACTCACCCATCAGAAGCAACTCCTCATCCATTGTAGTTTTATCCTGAGATAGCAGCAGTTCAATCACATCTTCATCCACTCTTAATTCTAGTTCTCTTGCTATTTTAACCATAGTTACTTTCTCCACTGAAGTCTTGAACCTCTCAAAAGCATCCATGAGGGTTGGAATCAACTTCTTCAAATGCCTGTTCATGTTGATATTTTGACCTCTTCCTAGGAATCACAAATGTTTTTAGTGGCACTTAGAATGGTGAATCCTTTCCAGAAGGTTTCAATTTACTTTGCCCCAGATCCATCTGAGGAATCACTATCTATGGCAGCTATAGCCTTACAAAATGTATTTTTTTTCAATTACAGTTGACATTCAATATTGTATTAGTTTCAGGTATACAGTATAGTGGTTAGACATTTATATAACTTACAAAATGACACCCCCTCCAATAGGTCTTGAACTCCTCTGACACCATACATAGTTATTATACTATTACTGATTATATTCCCTAAGCTGTCCTTTACATCTCCATAACTATATTGTAACTAAGAAATGCATCTCTATATATAAAAGCCCTGCACCCAAACAGCAGAACGACCAGAACGACTGGGCAACCAGTCGCTATGATGTGCACTGACCACCAGGGGTCAGACGCTCAGTGCAGGAGCTGCCCCCGGTGGTCAGTGCACTCCCACAGTGGGAGCGCTGCTCGGCTGACCAGGATGAGCAGCACTTCCATAGGGAGCCAATCCCTGTAGACCACACCCCCACCAGTCCGTGCACTGGGCCTCTAGTTTCTCAACACATTAAGCACCTCGTCAGTCACCGGTGACTGACGCTATACTTTCCATCTGGAAGACAAAACCAGCTGGGTGCTTAACGTGTTAAATAATACTTGGAAGTCAAAATTACTCCTTGATCCATGGACTGTAAAATGGATGTTGTGTTAGAAGGCATGAAAACAACGTTAACCTCATTGTACATTTCCGTCGGAGCTCTTGGGTGGCCAGGTGCATTCTCAGCGAGCAGTACTACAGGTTGGGGCAAAAGTAGGTTTACAGTTGTGAGTACACAAAACACAATTTATTCTTTTTTTCTTTTTTTCTTTTATTGATTTTCTACAGAGAGGAAGGGAGAGGGATAGAAAGTCAGAAACATCAATGAGAGAGAGACATCGATCAGCCGCCTCCTGCATGCCCCACACTGGAGATGTGCCCGCAAGCAAGGTGTACATGCCTGCAACCGGAATCGAATCTGGGACCTTTCAGTCCGCAGGCTGATGCTCTATCCACTGAGCCAAACTGGTCTCGGCCAGAATTTATTCTTGTATATTATTTATTAATTATTGTATTTTTCATACAAACAACTGTAAACCTACCTTTGCCCTACCCTGTATTTTTGCAAGCAATCTTTTTCTGAGCAGTGGGTTTCAACAGTGGGCAGAAAACATTCAGGAAACTAGCAAACCACGTTCTAAACAGATGTGCTGTCATCTCTTTGTTGTTCTATTTGTACAGCGCAGGCGGAGTCAATTTAGCAGAATTCCTAAGGACTCTAGGATTGTGAGGAGTGGTACATCAGCATTGGATTCTACTTCAATTCACTAGCTGGATTAGCATCTAACTAGAGAGTCAGCCTATTCTTGGAAGGCTTGAAGCCAGGCATTCCTTCTCTTCTCTAGCTATGAAAGTTCTCGATGGGATCTTCTTTTGATATAAAGCTGTTTCATCTGCACGGAAAATACGTTGTGTAGTGTAGCCACCTTCATGGATTATCTCAGCTAGATCCTCCGGATAACTTGCTGCTGCTTCTACATCAGCACCTGCTGCTTCACCTTGCACGTCTGTGTGATGGAGATGGCTCCTTCCTTTAAATCGCGTGACCCAACCTCTGCCAGCTTCAGACTGTTCTTCTGCAGCGTCCTCATTTCTCTCAGCCTTCATAGAACGGAAGAGAGTTAGGGCCTGGCTTTGGATTAGGCTTCGGCTTAAGGGAATGTTGTAGCAGGTTTGATGTTCTCCTCCGGCCACTGACATGTTCTCCATATCAGCAGTTAGGCTGTTCCACCTTCTTATCATTCATGTGTTCACTAGAGTAGCACTTGTCATTTCTGTCAAGAACGTTTCCTTGGCGTTCACAACTTGGCTTGCTGGCACAAGAGGCCTGCCTCACTTTTAGCCTAGCTTGGCTTCCAACGTGCCTTTCTCACTAAGCTTAATCGTTTCTGTTTTTTTTTATTAAAAATGAGAGACAAGAGACTCTTCCTTTCACTTGAATATTTAGAGGCCATTATAGGGCTTTAATAGGCCTAATCTCAATATTGCTGGCCCGAGGAGAGGGAGAGAGAGGCAGGGAATGGCCAGTCAGTGGAGCAGTCAGAATACACACATCTATTGATTACGTTTGTCGTCTTATATGGGTGTATTTCGTGGCACCCCCAAACAATGGCAATAGTAACAACTGAAGATACTACAGATCAGCATTACAAATATAATAATAATGAAAAAGCTTGAAATATTGTGAGAATTACTAAAATAGGGTGTAGAGACACGAAGTGAGCAAATGCTATTACAAAAAATGGCACTAATAGACTTGTCCAATGCAGGGTTGCCACAAATCTTCAGTTTGCAAAAATTGTATCTGTGCAGTGCAATAAAGCTAAGCACAGTAAAATGAGGTCTGCCTGTTATAAGTAATTGGTTCATATTTTCAAAAGAAAGGAATGTGGCCAAAATCGGTTTGGCTCAGTGGATAGAATGTCAGCTTGGGGACTGAAAGGTCCCAGGTTCGATTCTGGTCAAGGGCATGTATCTTTGTTGTAGGCACATCCCCAGTAGGGGGCGTGCAGGAGGCAGCTGGTTGATGTCTCTCTTTTATCAATGTTTCTAACTCTCTATCCCTCTCCTTTCCTCTCTGTAAAACATCAATAAAATATATTTTTAAAAAAGAGAAAGGAATGTGGAATAACGGGAGAAGATAGTGTCTGGAGCCGACAGGAAAAGATACTATTCTGTTTCTCCTACCCCTGACAGAGGCTTTTGCAGAAGAGAGAGACTGGGCTAGGAAGGGGCAAGAAGATGGTAGAGAGATTCAGAGATGGGTCAGAAGGTCAAGGGGCCAGAAGGAGAGGGAACCCATGTTGTCGTACTTGGCCAAAGGTGCCACTACAGGGAGATGGCCGCCAAGGTGCAAAGCAGGCCCACTGGTCAGAGTCAAGGGCGGGGGGAAAGAACTGGCAGGGATTCGGTACCGTCATCGGGTGTAGCAAGGGCAGGAGGGGCTAGGTACTGGTTCAGGTGGAAATCAAGTCCACTTCCTACCTCCTCCTGCTCTTTCCAAATTTTTGTGACCATATCGCCCAGTAAGAGATATATTTAACATTGCAACCTGGTGTACACGACCATCATTTGTGATTGAACTACTCATTTCACAGGAAACATTTACATGCGCTGCATGGAATGTAGTCTGATATTTTTTAATCAAATCTGTTCCTTTTTTTCCTTTGTAAGCTTACTGTGATCTGGTTTGCTCTCAGTCTGAACATGCAGTGCTCTATGAAGCCTTGTATGCAGAGCTGTTTCTGTCAGTTAGATTTTCTTTTTCTATCCACCCTTCGCCATGAAAAGTGTAAGCCATGTAATTGATCATGTTTCCTTTTTTGGATTAGCTATCATGAAACTCAAAGCCAAATGGGCTTGCCCAAGCAGTCTGCGTGTATCTGTACAGTGGACTTATGCCATACACACTGATGCTTTAACTTTCCCTGGCTCTGGTCTTTTTGACTGTATTTTTATTTATTATTTTTATTATTTTTTATTAATGTGTTACACATATACATATCTTCCCATTGTCCCCGCTCCCAGGCATACCCTAACCCCCCAGTGTCTTGTATTCATTGGTTATGCTTATATGCATGCATACAAGTCCTTCGGTTGATCTCTTATCTACCCCACCTCTCCTTAACCTTCCTGCTGTAATTTGACAGTCTGTTTGATGCTTTACGGCCTCTGTATCTATCTTTTGGTTCATCAGTTGATAATGTTCCTTGTTATCCACAAATGAGTGAGATCATGTGGTGTTTCTCCTTCATTGACTGTTAACTGTATTTTTCCTGACCCTAATTATTCATGTATTTTTGTTTTATTGCATAAATTCATGGAAGCTGCCACAAACCTATGTGGAAAGTGATGGAATGTGATGATAGAACACATTAAAAATAATTGAGAAACTTTAAAAAATGTTTGGATTGCTTTCAGAGAGGAAGGGAGAGGGAGAGGACAGAAACATCAATGATGAGAGAGAATCATTGATTGGCTGCCTCCTGCACACCCCACACTGGGTATCTAGCTAGCAACTCGGGCTTATACTCCGACTGGGAATTGAACCTTGATCCCTGGTTCATAGGTCAGCACTCAACCACTGTGCAACACCAACTGGGCCATTGATAACTTTTGATTTCAATTAAGATAAGTTGTAGAGTAAAGTCTTCATCCTTAGATTTTTTTAAGTGATAAGCGGAATATAATATTTTAGCTCTGTGATTCTCTTACTTATTTTTCTGGCCTCTGTTTATTTCAGATTATCTAGAAAGCACTGCCTATCCTTTTAGTTTCGTTCTTAAAAGAAATTCACCTTAGTTGCCAACTGGGTGAAGTTGGTATTGGTGTAAAGGAAGGTGTCATTTTATCTTTAAATAGGGACATTTTCACATGCACTTGCATGTCCTAGAATGCCATTTGGTTATGGGCACTTTTTTGAAATCCTAGGAATGTCCCTTAGTCAAGGGCACTGCGCCAGCTCTGGTTCTCATCCCCCTTCTAGCTTTGCTGTCCAGCTGGTTAACTGCCACCGGCAGTCTCCCCCCGTGAGTTCACCGGCCACCAGTGTCTTCAGAGAGAAGCCACATTTATGCTTGTATTTTCCCTCTGCCCCAAACCTCCAGCCACTCTTCACGCTTCTGGGTAATGCAGTCTCTTGACCTTGTACCAAGGAACCCTGACGTCCACTGCGCCCCATGTCAGAAGGCTTTGAGGGAGGATGCCATGCAGACCACCTGATGCACCTGGACCTCTTGGGAGGTGATACAGACAAGGGCGGAAGAGTTTGGAACTGAGTCAGTGTTATTTACTGAAGTTGTCGGTGAGCAGATGAAAACCAAGCAAAGGAACAAACAAGACTATATTGGCTCCAGGAGGAAAAGGGTTCAGTAGAAGAGAAACAATCCTAGAGGAGCTGGCGAGGCTTCCAGTAAGGTTTTGTGGTCCTAATGATGTGACCACGTGTATTAGTTTTCTGGATCGGTCTGGACAAGGTACCAGAGACTGAGGGGCTAGACGTCATCTCTAATGACACTATTTCCAAATTAGGTTACATTCTGAGGTACTGGGGGAGGAGGGAGACAGGAACATATGAATTTTGAGGGGAAACAATTCAACCCTGAAAAACATAGAACACCGATACAACCAAAATGCTGATCTACCCATCTAAGAGGTGATGTAGGAAATGTGTAGCGGGAGTAAGAGAGGAGAGCAATGACTGGATTCCATGCAGGGAAAGCAGCAAATAATGCCCAAGAGTGAAAGACGTCAAGGCATATGGTGTTAGCATCTTACTTAGAGACTTGGAAGCAAATACCAAAGGATCAACTGGAAGAGGTAAAAGTGGTTGCCTCTGGGGAGGGGCGTTTGGGGAAGGGTGGGTGAGTATGCTTTTTTCCCCAACAGACCTTTACAGCTGTTTGCATCTCTGAGCATGCGCAGAGTGACTTGGGTGACAAGGACCTGTGTTGCCCTTGCTGCCTGCACGGAGCTGCTCTTGTCTTCTTTTGAGACGATAAAAGGAAGTGGGGACTGTATCTGTATTAAAGGTCACGCTGACAAGTCTCAGGCTTGCTGGGACCTATTTTTTTTTAAATTTCATTCTGAAAGACTATAATAGTTACTTTTTAGCTCTTTATATGACATCTACTTTAAGATATTCAAAAGCAGGGTCTGGAGGGACAATGTAATTTATTGCATATTTGAATGTCTTCCGAAGACGTCTACTTTCTTTTTTCTCTGTTGCAGTTATCTATTGAGAAATGAGCTAGAAGCATCTGACAGGAACTTTCATTAGCCTTGGTAAAGTTAGTTTTTTTTTTTTTTTGTTATGGGTACTTGTTTCATGTTTGCTTCTGTGGAGGAACAACAGAGATAGATTTCCTCTCTCTCTCTCTCTCTCTCTCTCTCTCTCTCTCTCTCTCTCTCTCTCTCTCTCTCTCTTCTGAAAGCTTCCATTTTACCTGTCAAGCCTTTCTCTTCCCACGTTCCTGTGATATGATGGGAACCCGAGTGCTGAAGTGGTACTTGGGTCTGCACACAGCGCAGGTCCTATTGAAGTCACATCGCTTGTGCAGGGTGCCAGTCTGTTAAGTAGCAGGTAGAATGAAAGCATCAGGCCATCTGTGGAAATGATTAGAAGAAAAAAACAAAAACGTGGTGAACGAGCAGAAAACTTTAAAAAATATTTTATGACATACAATTAAGTTGGTACTAGTCAGAAATTAATGTTCGTACCATCAGTGTACACACTTAATTGACAAAAAGGAGTCCAATTATGATATGTGGCACATCACTCAATGAACACTGAAATGCTTAGCTTAAAATTTTACACAGTCCTTGTTTGTGTAGTACTATGCCAGGTAGGGGCTAAGGGTAAATAGAAATATATGCCCAATTCCTTCTTTTAAGGGACTTAAATTTGTTTTAGAGTGATAAGACATAATTTAAGAGACAATAAGAGTTCAAATAACAAGGTAAGACAGAGACTGGCAAACTATGGGCTACAGACCAAATCTGACCTGCTGATTATTTTTATAAATAAAGTTTTATTGATACCCAGATATGTTCATTCTTTTTCCTATTATCCATGGCTACGTTCTCGCAAGAGTTGAGTAGTTGCAACAGAACATATGGCCCACAAAGCCTAAAATATTTACTATCTGGCTCTTGCAGAAACAGTTCAGCAACTCCTGGTCAAAGACAATACTAAGTCAAAAGATGTTACAAGGCAGTGTATAGTAATTTTAAATGCTTTAGTAACTCTGTAGTTAATAAGTCTGAGAATATAGTGGGTGTTCTGAGACAGAGGTTGAAGTTGACCTCAAGCCATGGAGATGGAGGACATTTTGTGATGTAAGAAATAAGGAACCAGATTTCATGTATGAGAACATACATGGTACCCTTTGGGGAAAATGTGTGGGTGGGGTGGACCAGGACTATCCAGCTGGAACTGGGGCTGAGGGCTGGGTATAAATACAAGTGAGGTTGTCAATATCAAACCTTCACCAGGTTGAGATTCTTTGAGTTTGGGAATTTCCCCTAAACGTGCTTTCTTTCAAAGACAACATTAATTTAAAATAAATATCAACTGCAGATCTGTTACGTGTTTGACCTCCAAGAGGATGTTAGCATCCATCGAGGCACATCTTGTGGACTAGTGAATCCATCTTTTTTTTCCATATAGTGCTAGTTCTGGGTGTGTTTAAAGAAATATTTCATCTCTCAGAGAGGTTTAACCTTGAGATCCTCTGAAGGCTACAAATGCCAGGAGACTTGTATGGATAGGCAATCTCCCTTTCCGTGGCAGCAATGTTCTGGAGAGTCTTTTGAGAAAGGAATTTTGAAAAGAAACGTGTAGATGAGAAATGTTGGGAGGGAGGAAGGAAGGAAGAGAAGATTCCCTCCCCTCACCTGTCTTTGGCCACTACTTGTATGCAGAAACCCTTTTCACGTCCCTGTTGGGCGTCAGATGTAGGAACCTCTTTCACATCCCACGTGGTTCAGGGTTTCCCAGTTCAGGGTTCAGTTTCTGGAGGAGGCTGCCTGCAAATGAAAAGAGAGACTAGAAAAGTATGAATTTGGTGATATTGGGGGGCCAGGCAGGAGCCTTTCTCTAGTGGGAAGACTACCCTCTGCTCTGGCCTTTTTCTCCCTTTTATTAAAACTATGGGATACACCCATGATGTTTAGGTGGGAAATTCTAAGAACAGAAACTTACATGAAACAAACAGGTAGAGGCTGCTTCAGCGAACAATGTTTCCACTAAACAGTGAGTGATGGATGAACTCTGACCTTTCAGAGCAATGAAGGTTGGCCAGCCTTCTGGTCTCCTGTCCACATCTTTCTATTAGTGAGACAATGTTTGGTTTCCGGCACCACTTTGTCTTGGCCTTTCCTTTGGAACTTCTGTCCACTACTTTGTCTAGGTCTGCAAAGCTCCCTGCACATGTCCTTGCAGGGTGTGCTTCCACCCTCTGGATCCCCAGCCCTATGCGCTTGGTCAGTTGTCATAACCTTTCCACTTGCCACCATCTCCCCCATGCCAGGACTGCGCCCTCACAGTCTGTATCTGGCTGCCTTGGCACCTGGCAGGCATTGAGATCCCTCATTACCTTTTGGTCACCTGCTGGAGGCCACCAAGCTCAGCTCTGGATCCTTGTTTTCCTACCTGGGCACAGCCCCAGGGTGCCCATTCACTGCTTGGCTCAGCCCTACTGGGCTCTGGAGGGGTGGTGAGGATGGGCCAAGGGGCTGTTGTCCATTCTGTTGGGTCCTCAAAGCCACCCGTTAATGCTCTTACCCACTCCATTGTACACGTACACAGACATACATACACACTGTGCAAAAGAAAATTTCTCAGTGCACTTTGCCCTGAACTTCTTTTATTTTTTTTAAAATATATTTTTTGTTGATTTCAGAGAGGAAGAGACAGAAATATCAACGATGAGAGAGAATCATTGACTGGCTGTCTCCTGCATGTCCCACACTGGGGATTGAGCCCGCAACCCGGGCATGTGCCCTGACCAGAATCAAACCATGACCTCCTGGTTCATAGGTTGACGCTCAGCCACTGAGTAATGCCGGCCTCTTCTTTTAGACCGCTTCTAAAGCTCCTCAGATGCTCTTCTCAGCCCTGCACCTCACTACTAGATGACCCTGATGCCTATGTCAGAGAAGGGGTCAGCTCCCTTGCGCTTCTTCACCATTATATCTCTATACAGTGGTACCTCGAGATAGGAGTTTAATTCATTCCATAACCTTGAGGCGTGGGAAACTATGAGACACTCGAGTCGCGGTAAACTGGTGGGTCGTGTGCAGCCAGCCGATCCGCGCAATGACTCCTATCTCAAATGTTGCTCATATTTCAAAGCAAAAATTGCTTGTTTGACGGCTCGAATTTCAAAAATCTCGTATGTTAGGGCACTCGTATCTCGAGGTACCACAGTGGAACACTGATCTTCTTCTTATCTAATGCCAGAGAAAGAAATATACTTGCTTCTCTTCTCATCCTTTCCTGCCTTCTCTCCCATGTTGGGCTTCTGACTGATACTCCAGTTGTTTAGCCCAGTTGCCTGGTCCCTCAAACTCTTAACAAATACAGGATCAAAGAATCCTTCTGTCCGAGAAAATGCCAGGTAATAATTGATAAGGGCAGGCAGGCAGGCCTGATTTCGCCTGGTTTCATATTTGAGTATACTCCCTGCATTCATATGTGCAATGTGGTTATCTTCATATTTTTTACCTGTGTCGCCACAGTCTCCAGAGCGTACATCCTAGAAAACCATCCGTGGGAAAAACGTGAACAGGGACATGGGCAAGAAAAGAGGCTTTAGATCCAGATGGGCTGGCGGCTGAGCCCTCAGCTCGCCACCCTTGGGCAAGTTATCGGGTCTCTCTGGGAATCAGATGCTTTCCAAATGAGGAACAGCAATCAATAGGCACCTCAGTGAGTGTGTGTCCATTCCGACTGCTGGGTGACAAATGGCTCCAAGCCTTGCACCTTCAAACAGCCATGGGGTTCTGATGCTCATGGATTTTGTGAATTGGGACCAGACGTGCTGGAGATGGCTTGTCTCAGCCCCATAATGTCTGGGGCCTTAGCTGGAAAGATTTGAAGACCTGGAGGGGGTCGGGGGCGGGAGCTGGAATCATCTAAAGATTCTGACACTCACATGTCGCGGGCTGGGTGACTCAGCAGTGGAGTGGCCGACTAGAGAGCCTGCGCGTGGGCCTTCACTGTGACTTGGCCTCCTCACAGCATGGTGGTCTTCCAGGTAGTGAGTGGGAAACTGCAGATTAGCCTCTGTCGCCCTGCCTCCAAAGCCACACGTCCCTTCCCTGAACTGTCCTGGTCACAGTGTTCACCAGCCGCCCAAATCCAAAGGTGCGGGGAGGGCGAGCAGACCTCCTCTGTGGAGAGCTGGGGTCGCCTTCTGGCAGAGCGTGACAGACGGGAGAGACTGCTGGAGCCATCGTGGGAAGTACAGTCTGCCACCGGGTGGTTGCCACAGTTTAATGATATGATGAGGAGAAAGGCACCTGGCCCCCAGAAGTTAAGAGTCTATTTCCAGCCCTAACCAGTTTGGCTCAGTGGATAGAGCGTCGGCCTGCAGACTGAAAGGTCCCAGGTTCGATTCCGGTCAAGGGCATGTACCTTGGTTGTGGGCACATCCCCTGTGGGGGGTGTGCAGGAGGCAGCTGATGGATGTCTCTCTCTCATCAATGTTTCTAGCTCTCTGCCCCTCTCCCTTCCTCTCTGTAAAAAATCAATAAAATGTATCTAACAAAAGAGTCCATTTCCAGCCCAGGCCAGTGTGCCTCGATTGGGCGTTGTCCCATGCCCAGAGAGGTTGCTGGTTTGATTCCCAGTCTGGACGCATGTCTTGGTTTGGGGCGATCCCCAGTAGAGGGCGTGCAGGAGTCAGCTGATCAAGGTTTCATTCTCACTGATGTTTTTCTCTTCCTCTCCCTGAAAATCAATAAAAAATATTTTTCAAAAGAGTCAATTCGCTGAAACCGGTTTGGCTCAGTGGATAGAGCATCGGCCTGCCGACTGAAAGGTCCCAGGTTCGATTCCGGTCAAGGGCATGTACCTTGGTTGTGGGCACATCCCCAGTAGGCGGTGTGCAAGAGGCAGCTGATCGATGTCTCTCTCTCATCGGTTTCTAACTCTATCCCTCTATCTTCCTCTGTAAAAAATCAATAAAATATATATTTTTTAAAAAAGAGTCAATTTAATTCAGGAAGTATTTATTATGTTCCGGCTATATGCCAGGCATTTGGCCAGTGCCGGGTCCCCAGGGGCAAACACCGCAGACCTGCTCCCTGCCTTCCTGTAGCTTTCACTTAGTGGGCGGGGGGTGCAGGCAGCAATCCAAATGCGGTGCGACCTGTGATGAGATTCCGCATGCCATCTCCTTTCCCCGAGCTGGACTGGTTGAGTGTCTGGAGTGCTTTATTTCCTCTAAGTGAGAATACAGTGGAATTTCACCACAGTATTCACTGGGGAAGGGTCGCCTGCCCAGTGTTAACGTGGACCTGCTCACCGCTGCCTCGTTAGTGGTACTTTGGTAGCCCCAAAAGGTGCCTCCAAATCATTACATGTGGGGTCCGCAAGCACCCTGTCACCCTGTTGTTCAATGTAGACTTAGGTTCTTCCTTCCTAAAGTGGGGTTTGGGAGAGTGTGGTGGTGCAGAGAGTCATGTAGGGGGCCATCTTCAACCTTGATATGCGCCCCCCCATTCTGATGTGGACCAGGCTGGGGAGAGAGGCAGGAGGAGGCTGCAGGGGTGATGCTGAGACCTGGGTGAGGGACCGATGCAATAGAGATCAGTGTGTCTTAGATGACACCTGTGTCATTCCCCTGGGGATCCGGTTACTCTGCAGCTTCAGCAGGTGTGGGGGAGCCAGAGCCTGCTGCTGAGCAGTGAGGGTGCAGGGGTACCAGCGAGCTCCAGACGGATGCTATCAGGGCTTGCCCTGCCAAATGGGGGGTTAGCTCTCAGAGCATGGTGCACTGAGGGCTAGGCAGCTGGTCTACCATGCTTCCGCATATTTTTAAAATATAAATATTGCCCTGACTGGTTTGGCTCAGTGGCTAGAGCTTCGGCAGCAGACTGAAGGGTCCCAGGTTCGATTCCCGTCAAGGGCATGTGCCTTCGTTGTGGGCACATTCCCAGTAGGGGGAGTGCAGGAGGCAGCTGATCGATCTTTCTCTCTCATCAATGTTTCTCTCTCATTGATGTTTCTAACTCTATTCCTCTCCTTTCCTCTCTGTACAAAATAAATAAAATATATTTAAAAAATGAAAAAAAAGTTTTAAAAATACAAATATTGCCTGGCTGGCATGGCTCAGTGGTTGAGCATTGACAAATGAACCAGAAGGTCATGGTTCAATTCCTAGTCAGGGCACATGTCCAGGTTGCAGGCTCAAGCCCCAGTGTGGGATGTGCAGGAGGCAGCCGATCAATGATTTTCTCTCATCATTGATGTTTCTCTCTCTCTCTTTCCCCCTCTTCATTCCTCTCTGAAATCAATAAAAATATATTAAAAATAAAATATAAGTATTCTGTTAAAAACCAGAATCTTGGTATTTTACACCTAAACAACCAAAACCATAACCTTCCTTATACAAAAGTCTTTTCAAGAACCTCCATATCATATCCTTAATGGTATAACCAGACCCTGGTCGGGTAGCTCAGTTGGTTAGAGTATCATCCCAATACACTAAGGTTACAGGTTCGATTCCCAGTAGGGGGGTGCATAAAAGAAGCAACCAATGAATGCATAGATAAGTAGGGCAACAAATCTTTCTCTCTCTCTCAAATTAATAAATTAAAAATTAAAAGAATTGGTACAGCCATTATGGAAAACAGTATGGAGGTCCCTCAGAAAATGAAAAATAGAATTATCCCATGATCCAGCAATCTCGCTTTTGGATCTGGACCTGAAGAAAATAAACTCATTATCTCAAAGAGATGTCTGCATCCCCCTGTTCAATGCAACATTATGCACAATAGTCAACACATGGAAATGGCTTAGGAGTCCATTTGTGGATGAATAGGTAAAGAAAATGTGGTATGTACGTACAGCGGAAAATTATTTGGCTCTAAAAAGAAGGAAATCCTGTCATTTCAAGAGCACGGATAAACTCTGGAGGCATTATGCTGGGTGAAATAAGTCAGACGGACGGGGACAAGTACTGTGTGATCTCACGTCTGAGTGGATCTAGAAAAGCTGAACTTAGAAACAAGGGCTCAGGGGTGTGGGAAATGAGGAGTTGGTGGTCAGAGTGCAAATTTCCAGTCATAAGATAAGTTCTGGGGCGTCTGGTTGACGGTGGTTAACAATGCTGTAGTGTATACTTGAAAGTCACTAAGGGAGTAGATCTATGTTCTCACTGTTACCACCACCTCAACACAATGGTGAGTTGAAGGATGTGTTAACTAACATCATTGTGGTTATCATATTGTAATATATAAGCATCTCAGATCACTGCTTTGTATACCTTAAATTTACATGATGTTATATGTCAATTGCATCTCACTGAAGCTGAAAACAAGAAAAGACAGAACACATGAATGATAAAAATGAAGTTATAACCTGGCTGGAGTGGCTCAGTGGTTGAGTGTCAACGAGGAGGTCACAGTTCCATTCCAAGTCAGGGCACACACTCAGGTTGCAGGCTTGATCCCCAGTAGGGGGCGTGCAGGAGGCAGCTGATCAATGATTCTCTCTCATCATTGAGGTTTCTATCTCTCTCCCCTTTTCTCTATGAAATCAATAAAAATATACTAAAAATAAAGTTATATTCTCACTGTATGTGTACATGCGCGTGCGCACACACACACACACACACACACATTCACCCCTCAACCCCCCCAAAAATCCAAATTCAGAATGTTCACCGAGATGGCCTTGCAGCTCTGTCCGGAGGTCCAGGCTCAGGGACATGTGATGGGGAATACATTTTGGATTGTACTTGTTTCTTTTAAGTAGGTAAAAGCATATTTTAACAAAGGAGTTGGGATTAAGTATTGTACAACCTCCAAAATAAACGCAGTTTAAGTTCCAGTTGCCTCAGGATTTCTTTTTTAAAAAATGTTTATTGATTTCAGCGAGGAAGAGAGAAGGCGAGAGATCGAAACATCCATGATGAGAGAGAATCATTGATTGGCTGCCTTCTGCACGTCCCCTACTGGGGGGGATTAAGCCCACAAACCAGTCATGTACCCTTGGCCAGAATCAAACCTGGGACCCTTCAGTTCATAGGCTGATGCTCTATCCATAGAACCAAACTGGCTAGGGCTCAGGATTTCTTTTAATGCATGTCATGTAGGTAGATAATCACAAATTTGTTTACTTGTGGTGTATTTTATAATTATTCAAAAAATAAACTATAGCAGTAAAAAGGAAAAAGTAGTTTTAGGACAATTCTTTAAAAATATTTGACAATAATGCCTTTAATAACAAATTCAGCCATTGAAACACACACACACCACCCCCAGCCGGTTTGGCTCAGTGGATAGTCAGCCTGTGGACTGAAGGATCCCAGGTTTGATTCGGTCAAGAGCACATACCTTGGTTGCAGGCTCCTCCCTGGCCCAGGCCCTGGTTGGGGTTTGTGCAAGAGGCGACTATCGATATTTCTCTCTGTCTTTCCCTCTCTCTTCTACTCTCTCTAAAAATCAATGGAAAAATATCCTCAAGTGAAGATTAAAAAAAAAAACCACACACAGGCATGTACACACATACATGCACTTTAATATCTTGCTGCCTTTATAAACCCCATCTTCCTTTGCTGTGCATAACACGGTTAGCTGAATCCCTTGTGAAACTACTGATTGCGCCAGTTCAAGTTACACCAGTGCTATGAATTTTTGGCATCTTTTAGGTCCAGTGTAGAACATTATTCTTCTACTTGCACATGGAGAGCATTTTAACAATCCGGAAGTATTTCAGCACGTATTTCTTCAAGATAAGGACAATATCATTTTTTACATCTGCAACAATGAACAGTCTTTCCTTATCTTCAGACATCTAGCCCAAGCATCCAGTTATTACACACAGTTCAAATATTTTCAAAGGCATTTGTTCTAATCTGGACTTGGAAGGTCCACGCTTTGTAATTGGTCAGTTGTCTCTTTTCATCTATGTTCCCACCTCTCTTCTTTTTCCTTTGCCGTTTTCCTTTTGGTTGAAGAAATGAAGTCATACAGGCCTGCGATCTGTATTTTGTTGCCTGCACCTTAGGGTGCCCTCTGACATATTCTGGGGCTCCCTGAACTCCTTGTAAACTGGCAGCAAATCCAGAGGCTCGATCCCCCTCAGGCTGTAGTTCTTGGTCAACAATGCTTCACAGGGTGGCCCGTAGTTGCCATGTGAGGCTCTCAAGCCTGGTGTCTCTCTTTTCGTCACGTTAACAGCCGTTAGTGACCCTTGCCCAGGTCCTTGATTACATAGAGGCTGCAAAATGTTAATTGTCTAATTCTCTCATTCTGTCTCCAATTATTAGCTGGAATACTCCTGTGAAGAGAAACTTCTCTTTGTTGCTTATTCTGAATCCACATGGGAAAGGCAGGGCAGATATTTTATTCTTTTTTTCTTAATCCTCACCACAGGGTATTTCCCCATTGATTTTTAGAGAGAGTGGAAGAGAGAGGGGAGGACAGAGAGAAACATCAGGCCAGGAAGGAGCCTGTGACCACAGTACGTGTCTTTGACCGGAATCAAGCCCAGGACCCTCCGCAGGCCAACACTCTATCCACTGAGCCAGACCAGCTAGGGCCAGATAGGGTATTCTTTCTCTTAATTAACCAGTTTTCAGAATAGTGAGTAGGTTCCCTAGCATCCTCCAAAGGTGACCATTGATTTTTAAAAAAAAGACATCACTATGAGCATAGCCAGTGTGGCTCAGTGGTTGGGTGTGGTTCAAGGTTGAGGGTCAGTCTATGAACCAGGAGGGCATGGTTTGATTCCCCATCTGGCCATATGCCCAGTTGCAGGCTCAATCCCCAGTAGGGGGCGTGCAGGAGGCATCTGATCAATGATTCCCTCTTATCATTGATGTTTCTATTTCCCCTTCTCTCTTCCTCTCTGAAATCAATAAAAATATATTTAAAAAAATAAAAATGTAGTTTATAAAATAAAAAAAATATCACTATGAAACATAGACCACCTAGCATATTGATTCGAGAAGTCAAATCTGTTTGATGTCTATCAATCCAGTGATGCTTACTGACACCCTTTGTGGCCAGGGGGTCTTTTCTCAGTCATTTCTGAATTCCTTTGACATGACTCTGAGTCTTTGACGGCTTCCTTGCTTTGACAAGGAAGCACTTCTGGAGTGCCTGATGGGGCCGTGCAGTTGGCTCGGCACTTGAGACAAATGAATTGCGCGAAGTGTCTTTTAAGAGGCTCTCTAGCTTCAGTTTTAGCCTTCCCTCTGCCTTCCAGGGGCTCACACTTGGGCAAGATCGTTATGCCTGGGTATAAACCAAGCCTGAGCAGGGACACTGGACTAGGGAAGGCAGTGAAGGCTCGCTGTGGTTTCCTGTCCCTGCCTACTTTCTCTCTCTCTGGACAGTTTCTTGTTAACCAAAGGCCATGCAGTCACTCATCCCTCACCACCACCTGCCCCCCTCGCCCCTCACCCCCACTGGGCAGACTGATCATGGTTTTCTGTGGAATTGGTCTTCACTTCCCTCCTTTTGACCTGGTTCCCCACTCTGCTAAGCATTCTTGCCTCTTACAGCTGATTCAGCCACGCTGAAATCAACAGCAAGGCGTTTGCCTCCTGCCATTCCCGTCCAATGCCCAAACCAGGTCCCATCCGCACCCCGTACTGCCCTCGAGAAAAGCCCTTAAAGCTGTGTTCTCTTACTGCCTTTTCAAAGTTGGCTGTGCTCTAGAGTTTTGTGAGTTAATTTTGTGTAAAAACAAACATTTAGATGCCTTATTCCTAATCAGATGTGTTTTAACCATCCATGTAATATCTGTCAAATAAAGCTGATTCTTGCAGTGAGAAGGTGTGTGTGTATGTGTGTGTGTGTGTGTGTGTGTGTGTGTGTGTGTGTGCAATGTCTTCTAATTACTTCACTTAACCTCTAAGTAAACTAATACAGAGTATAAGCACATATTTGACCATTTCTTCTTCCCTTTTAAAGTTTGCTTGGCCTACAATGTTTTGGATCTTCTCACTGATGGGGATCAGCTGCTAACTTAGGTGCCTGTCTCTGAGTCTGGGAGCCAGGTTGTCATATAAAGTGAGGAAAAAGAACGCCATTTCTACTTATCCTCAAGCCACTTCATTACTCCAAACCAGCAGATATGTATGTAAAACAACATTCATGTCCTCTTTCTCTTCTACGCAAGCATGTCTTTAAGTGGCTAAATTATTTTGACTTAATTGACTTTTATTTATTTAATTTTTAAAAAATTTTAAATACGTTTTTATTGATTTCAGAGAAGAAGGGAGAGGAAGAGAGAGAAACATCACTGATGAGAGCAAATCATCGATCGGCTGCCTCCTGCACGCCCCCCACTGAGGATGGAGCCCACAACCCAGGCATGTGCCCTGACCTGGAATCCAACCGTAAACTCCTGGTTCATAGGGCGATGCTCAACCACTGAGCCATCCCAGCCTGGCACTTAACTGACTTTTTATTACATTGGTTTTCTAAGATGCAGCTTATTTTCCTTCCATGCATATTGTGTAGGACCATTCTCGGTTGGTTTAGTCAGTGATAATCAATTGTTTATTTTCTTTGCTAGTTCTCCCCTCCCCCCACCCCCGCAAATCATCTGCACACTTTCTCTGTGCTTTCTTTCTCATTGAAAAAGGCTTCTTCTTGGCCTTAGCTGGTTTGGCTCAGCAGACAGAGTGTCGGCCTCTGGACTAAAGGGTCCTGGGTTCGATTCCGGTCAAGGGCATATGCTGGGGTTGCAGGTTGGATCCCCGGTAGGGGGTGAGCAGGAGGCAGTCAATCATGATTCTCTCTCCTCATTGACGTTTCTCTCTATCCTTCTCCCTTCCACTCTGAAATCAATAAATAAGTATTTTTTTAAAAAAGTCTTCTGGCCAGGCCATTTCATCCAGTCTATCTAATGTGCATTTTTAAGAGCTGTGCATTAGGTGTGCAGGGGTTAATTGTAGCCAGGAAGTATTTAATAACTCATTGTTCTGGCTCCTTGGGTGAGGCCCTGTGAGGCAAAGGCTTCTAAATGCGGGCTTTGAGGGACTCAGCCCCCAGGCTTTGTGAAGCACTTCCCCGCGGAGGGAGAGAGGACGCAGCCCTGGCCCTGCATCACGTCCTCATCTCTGAGCATGCGCCTCTGCTGTCAGGGCAGCGGTTGTGGCAGAGGTGATACTGGACTCCAGGCTGAGGGCAGCAGCACTCGAGAGGCTTGGAGCCGTGGGCCATACTTGTTCTGTGACTCACTGGTCATGCTGACCTTGGACTTTCTCTGGGCTTCAAGTTGAACAACGAGGCCTACATTTGAACCACATTTCACCGTGCTCAGTGATACGCTATGTTTTGGGGATACTTTCTCAGGACACGCACTCAATCACTAACCTTTACTGAGCCCCTACTATGTGCCAGACACCAGGCGAGGGGGAGGGAAGGCTTCGATCTTTTCCTTAAAGGTTTCCATGCCAAGGGGCGGATAGGGCGGGCGGGCACAGGGAAACCCTTCCAGCATAAGTGCCTGTAAGACTAGTGGCTGTCATTTATGGAGCAGCTTCTAGGTGGAGGAGTTTATAGGCCTCATCCCTCATCCTGGCAATAACCCACTTGGTTTCCTGATTGTAAGAAAATGAACTCAAACCAGGTATCTGGCCCCATGTTCCTCAGCTAGTAAACGGTGAAGTTAGAATTCACTGCCAGGCCTAGCAGGCTTCAAAGTCTGTGTTCCTTACCCTATACCTCGTGCCCTTGACCGGAATCAAACCTGGGACCCCTCAGTCCGCAGGCTGATGCTTCACCAACTGAGCCAAACCGGCTTTGGCTGTTTTCTCTCTCTTTAAATTTGAATACTATAGGTTCCTGACTGGTGTAATTTTTTTCTGGGTATTTTGGAAACTATGTTATATCTGAAAGAAAAAACAACAACAACACAATGGCATGGGAATCTGTATCTCACTGGTCTCAGTTTTTCCTCCTTTTGATTTTAGATGTTCCCTTCTCTCACCTGGACTGTCATCTGGGAGAGCTGAGTCCTACTCTTGATGCTATTACCATTGCTTAGCTCTCACTCTCTCTAAGCCTCATCCATGGAAACTTCCAGGCCCCACTTCTTCATCTGTAAAAGTTTAAAAAGGATTTGACGAGGTTAACTAATGTTCTTTCTGTCTCTATCAGCAATCACGATCTCTCTTGGTGAAATCTTTTTTGGCGAAAAATTCCTCCTGATTTTATATCCAGGACTGGAACAAAACATGAACATTAGAAATCTATCCTTTCAAAATGCACAAAATGCAAAGTGTGAGAGCAATTTGTGTGCAACATTTAGACTTCTGAAATGTTGAAAGCCTCACACTGTACCGTGAGGCTTGCAACATGATCTATACACATGTATGGCCCGAGGAAATTCATCGGCAACTTTCGTTCTCCTTCATGCTTTCCAGTTTATTCAAATATTTATGGAGCCAGACGTGATGCCAGGCAAGTGTGTGGGGGGGGTGGGATCCTGAAAAAGATATGAGCTTGTCCCAGATGGGGCTTCCAGTCTGATTGGGTTGAGCCACCACAAACAGCACCAAGAGCCCCAGGAGAGAGGAAGTACCGGAAGTACCGCTCAGAGGCAGGGCGGGCCCAGGCCACCCAGCAGGGGCCTCAGAACCACCTTGAGAAGTTTGCCTGAGAAGAGCTAGGCAGCTGGCTCAGCCAATCAACAGCTCAAAACCACCCATTTCACCTCCGGGGGAGGAGACATTTCAGCCAGTTTGAAGGCAGAGGTTGGGGGTCAGAGGTCATGGATGGGGGTGGTTGTGTTCTGCCTCTGGGAAGCAGATCTATCTCCTCTGGCTCCGGCTCTGTGCACACACTGGCTAGCTGTGGCTTTGGCTTTTGCACTGAGGGTACATGTAGGAAACATGTGGAGGCTGGCTTCTGGCGTGGCACGCAGCTGAAGGGTGATATTTTTCTGAAAAGGAGACGTTCTTGAGTTTTATAATTGATGGTGTCTTTACATAGGGGATTTTGTTTACTGTTGCCCTAATTATACCTCTGATATGTTCTGTGTAGCTGAATGTTTTAATTTTGTGCTCACTCCCAGAGGTAATTGCCCAAAGGGTACCATTAAAAAAAATCACAGGTGATGCTTTATCCTTGCCACAGATACCTGCAGCTTCCTGCAGCCAAGGTTTGGGGGTCACAGGCTTTCTCATGGGCTCTCGCGAAGAGTTTGAGCGTGTTTGCGCCATGAAAGGCCTTGATCTCCTGTTTGCCAAGTATTATCCTGAGCCATCTCGTCCAATTGAAATGTAATATAGCATGGGATGACAGATTAATTGTATCTATAAACACCATCAAGCAGTTGATACGTGAAAAGTTAATCTCCGCTCCCTTCCCTTACACACACATTCACAGGTAAAAAAGAAATATAATACAGCCACATAAGTGATTTCAAATGTTTTAGTAGCCACATTCATAAAGGAAATAGAAACAGGTGAAATTCGCTTGAGTATTTGACCTGCATATGTAAAATATTATCATTTCAACATGCAATCCATATAAAATTAGTGAGATATTTTACATTCTCTCCCCCCCCCAATATGTCTTTCAACTTGCTGTGTATTTTACAACACGTCTTGATTTGCACTAGGCGAACTTCAAGTATTTGATAGCCAAGCAAAGCCCGGACCCATTAGGAGCTTGCAAGAGATACAAAAAAGAGCCCTTAGGAGAGAGATCGCCTCATGATTTATGGGCCATAAATAGGATCCCTCCGCTCAGACAAAGCTGATATGCAAAAATTCATCTTGACAGGAAAGGTAAAGCAGGAAGTGATTATTCATGTTACAAAAGAATTAACCACAAGATCCTTTAAATAGCGAGCTCCCTTAGTGCACTGAAGAATCTGACTCAATTTGCAAAAATGTGATTGACACTTGGCATTTTAGTAGCATTTTTATTGGGCAGAGAACGATCTGCCATTATACAACGCAGGTTGAGCCGTTGATTTAGTGAAGCTTTAGTGAGCACCTATTACATGTCTTGGGGACCATGACAGAACTAAGGATGATTCATACCCAGAAGGCATTTATTTCGAGGCGCACGGGGAGCCTGAGACTCGCTCAGTTCAGCCACCACAGGGTGGAATTGTCTCAGTGCCAGGCCAAGAGAAGCCGGGAGGTGGGAGGAGCGAGGAGGGTGAGAAGAGGTAGCCAGGGCCCAGCTGGGGCCGGAGGGCGGTCAAGGTGCATGTGATTACTTAAGTGTCAGGGAGTTTAAAGGAATAGTAAGTCAGGGAAGGCTGCTCAGTAGGTTATTGGGAAGACTGGAAAATTAGGCAGCTGTGTTTTCTCCTGGGGTTCCCAGTCCCCAATCCCCAGCCTCCCTGGGAGCAAGCATCAGTGAAGGTGTGACCTTGGCTTTATGGGGAGAGGGAGAGTGAAGGAAGGAGGTCAGATGCGCTCTCTCCACGTTGCAACAAAAGGCAGCAGCTGTGCACTTCTTAGCGCTCATCTTTTTTTAAAAAAAATATGTTTTATTGATTTTTTTACAGAGAGGAAGGGAGAGAGGGATAGAGAGTTAGAAACATCGATGAGAGAGAGACATCGATCAGTTGCCTCTTGCACACCCCCTACTGGGGATGTGCCCGCAACCAAGGTACATGCCCTTGACCCGGAATCGAACCTGGGACCTTTCAGTTTGCAGACTGACGCTCTATCCACTGAGCCAAACCGGTTTCGGGGTGCTCATCTTCTTGAAGCAGATTCGGTGTCCTCTTCCAGCTTTGCCTGGGCGAAGGCCGCAGAGAGCATTGAGAAAAGGAAACCTGCTGTTTAGGAAAGAAGAAGCAAGGTTGTGTTCTGGAAGTTGATGGGGTCTGAGTCCTCCAACGTACACAGGGTTCAAGTTCAGATTGAACCCTTGACCAGACTCCTCCTTAGCTGCCTTCCTGTCCTCTCTTTTCTCCCCAGGGCAGGTCCCACGTGCTGCTTCTCCATTTCCCAGGGTTTTCTGTCCCCATCAGAAAAGCTACGCGCTTTCATCTCCAGGTGCTCAAATGGGTCAGCTGTGGGAGCTTAGATCAGAGTTCTAAGCCCTTTTTCTTTTATTGCAGCTTTTTTTAAGAAAATCCTTTATTGTTTAAAATATTACATATAGTATTACATATATCTCCTTTCTCCGCCATTGGCCTCTCCCCGGCCACCTCTACCCTGAAGCCCTTTCTTGTTTAAAAAAATAATACCTGTTATTAACAAAATAATTGACTATCTGTACATATGAACTTATTTATAGATTATGTGCATATATTACTCTGCGAGTTGATTGAGAAAAGCCCCAAAGAAGCTGCTAAATGTTTATTATTAGGTTTGGTGACCTTTTGGAAAACCTAAGATTGAGTATGCCTATCTTCCAACATTGGTGAAGAAGTGAAGACATTTGTCTTGATGGTTCAGGTACATAGTTTAAAGGACCTTGCTAATCTCATACTCTGCTATTCCACGTAGGTAATTTGCACCTGTATGGAGGGTGGGAAAAAAGCCCATATTACACATTTTCCGGATAATTTAGAGTTTTGGGCCATCTCCCTGTCAGATGCCATTGGCTTGTCCTTGTGTTCACCTCCCAAAATGGCTGCCATTTTCTTGTCTGTTTGGTCACGTGTTGAGTCTTGTCTACAGTCCCTGCTTTCGTTTTACAGATATTTTCAAGCCTCTCATCCACTAGTGAGAGTGGTTTTGGTTAAAAGGGATAATAGCCACAGAGGGAGGGGCTCTATCAAGAGGCCTCACACCCTGCAGCGAACCCCGTGGAGCTACTAGCTGGCGCTGGCAGGCATCCTTGAGGAGCACCACTGTCGCTCAGGCTGCTCCCTGCCCTTGGACCATGCCCGACTGCCTGACCTAACGGCTGGGTGAAGGAGCCAGTGTCACTGTGCAAATTGAATATTAGAGAAGTTGTGTGTTTTTATTTTAATTAAAATACAATGAATAGATGTTCTACTATGTGTGTTTTTTTTTTCACTGTGTCAACTCATCCCTGTAGTGAAGGCATCCCACTTTTGCGAGCACAGGCTCAGCAAATAAGCTTCACTGAGCTTTGGGTTCTTTCCTGGGGAGACGGGCATCACAGTATTGTGAGGATTAAATGAGAGAATGCAGGAAGAGTGTTCCATAAACAGCACTTACTTAGTTCGGTAATCTCAGTTCTGGTGGCAAAACTTCAATAGATCCACGTCGAGGTGATTTAAAGAAGGCTGTTTTTTAACTGACCTGGTTTAGGCTGTTCTTCTGGCTCCTTTTAACTGTTGGGGAGCAGAGCATGGCACCAGGAAATGGGAGTGTTTCTGCCTTCGCCCTTGTCACGCTGATCTGGAAAGGTTGCCTTGTTTATGCTCTGTTGATCAGTGATGAGATTGATTCACGAGTCAACTTGGTCCTGGGCAGATTGATGACAGCAGAGTTGGCCAGCTAATTGTAGAAGGAGAAAATAATCTAGCTAAGGAAATTCCACTTTTCGTTGCTTATAAACTGTCTGGATTAGCTGACATTATGAGTGGACAGATGAGCACATCCATCTGGATGGGGAGGGTCTTCTGATCCGGAAGCACTTTGGGAATTTATCCCTAATGGAAATGCAAAGCCCCTTTGGTAGGTGGGCCCACTTATCTACCAACATTTTCCCTGAAAAACCGACCCCAATTGATTGGGTTTTTAAAAGTTGTTTGTGCTTTTTTTGTCTCCTATTGAAGAAATATTTGCTAAACCCATGATCGCTAAGGTTTTCTACTATGTTTCTTATAAAAATTTTACAGTTTTAGTTCTTACATTTAGGTCTGCAGTACAATTTGAGTTCATTTTTGTATATGTGCTTCCTAGAGAGCTGATTTAACTTTCCCCTTTTCCATTATTTTACTGTAATTTCTAAGTTGCTGATTCACCACTTGTAGTTTTACCTATTTTTTCCTTCCCTTGTATTCATTCACTTGCCATTCATTCATTCATTCATTCATTCATATTAAGCTGCAAATAAAAAGGACAGGACTGATAGAGATGGGTGTGAGGTGAGGCCCAAAGCCTAGATAAGTTGTATAATCCATCTGGGGGAAAATTAACCAGTCTCTGCATTGGTTAGCTCTGCTAACCTGCATTGGTGCTTTGTCCACAAGATGACCCATCTGTATCATCCACTGCTTCCACCTATTACCAATGATAAAAACTCGCCATCAACTGGGAGAGCAACTTAAAGTGGTACGACTGGCTGGGAAGCCATCTGCTGAAAGGGCAGTTGTGTCTGTAACTGTTAGCCGTCTGAAGCATGGTTTTGGCCAACAAGGCCTCTGTAGTAGCTGTCTTCATGTGTGTCATTGTTGAGAGCTGGGCATAGAGCGGAAACTATGATTGCCCACAGTCTGCACAACCCTAACCTTGGAGAGGGAGGAGGCGCCCGAGAGCCAAACTCATGCCTGTTATCTGCTGTCTCCACACGTGAGGACATGATGCTGGACTCCCTCTGGGGGGCACAAATGTCCTTAGCCTTCTGTCACCGTGCAGTTTCCCCTCTGAAGCCCCTGCTGGTCCTGAGACTTGCTGGCCACTCAGCTTGTGCCTGACCACAGACCAGTACTTCGTGGTTTCTGTGCTACAAGGTTTAGTGAAGATTTCTTCAACCAGAATCACCTCCCTGTGTGTGGCCCTGGTGTTTTAATGATCGGTAGAGGGGAAATCCCTTTCATATAACTTTACTGACCTGCCAGGGCCGCTGAGCCTCAGCCTTCTCCAACACCCTCTCTAAGATGCTCTCTCTCTCTTTTTGTCCCTGTTCCTTTCTTTCAGTGGAGGCCATCGTGGAGTTTGACTACCAGGCCCAGCACGACGATGAGCTGACTATCAGCGTGGGTGAGATCATCACCAACATCAGGAAGGAAGATGGAGGCTGGTGGGAGGGACAGATCAATGGCAGGAGAGGTTTGTTCCCTGACAACTTTGTAAGAGTGAGTACAAAGTGAAACCCTTTTCCTGTCTGCTGTGTGGGCTCTGCTGACCAAAGCTGTGGGCTGAGGAAGAATTTCCCGGGCTCTTAGGGGGACAGCTGGACCTCTCGTGTGCTATTAGGAAGAGCACAAATAGCTTCGCCTGGATAGCTAGAAATACCTGTTTTGAAATCACTCTCTGAAGGCCATAATGTTCTCTCTCAAAATTGTGTGTCACTTAGAAAACGCTAGCAAAATAGAAAGCTTTTAAACTGGTTTATTTATGTACTTGTTTATTTGCTTTGATGGTTTAAAGCAGTGATTTTCAACCGGTGTGCTGCAAGAATTTTTAAAACATGCAATACCTGACTATTTAGTCAGGGGCCCTGATTGACCTCTTTTCCTTTAGCTTGTCAAAAGATAAAAATAAAAATGGCAACAGCTAATACAATAGCTGCCTGGCATGAATGAAGGAAAATTATACCAGTTTTTTTTTTTGGTCAGGTCAACACAAATTATTTTTTGGTGTGCCACAGAATTTTAGTAATTAGTTTACGTGTGTCATGAGACAAAAAAAATGTTGAAAATCGCTGACTTAAAGGGATTTTTACCCTTTTCCATTCCATTCAAAATGGGGTGAAACTAGTTTTGACTACTTAAGTAGCAATCAAATGAGATGCAGAATTCCAGTTATACGATGTTTCCCCACCTTTGTATTCAGGTTGCTTTTATGAAAGGAGCACTATTATTTGCTTTTCCCTCACTGTGGCCGTGCAGCATTGAACAGCACCTATGTTTTCAGTAAGATTTTGAAAATTTGCCCTTTGCCAAAGTCATCCAGTGGTAATTACAAAACTATAGCTCATTCATGTTAAGGATTCTAAAAAAACAAAACAAAAACAGACTTGACTCATAGAGACAGACCAAAAGGGTGGTTCCCGGAGGAGAGGGAGGGGCTGTGTGAAAAAGGTGAAGGTGAATATAGTCCAAGAGACTGAGAAGTTTGCATGGTGACAGATGATTACTAGAATGTGTGGTGATCACATTGCTGGGTATAAAAATGTCAAATCACTATATTGTACACTTGGAACTAATAAAATTAATATAATATTGTATACCAATTGTACTTAAATAACAAAATCCTGAAAAAATAAACGATATACTGCACAGTTGTAAAGGTTGAAATTGGGCAAAAAAAAAAAAAAAAAACAAAAAAAAAGGACCCGGAGGCTGGCTGTTCCCTGTGGGACATACTATGAAGGTATAAAAAGTGTCTGTACCATAAACTTTCACATAACAGCGGAGAGCACCGGAATGTTCTCCATGGGAAGGGCTCTGTGCAGATGTCGCCAGGGCTCCTGAGGTAGTTTCAGTGATGTAGTTTCAGCCATTGCTTAAGACCTGAGGCTATGGGGGAAGGTGGGAGGGGAATGTGGGTCTAAGAGCCCCGAGGGCTTTATGGGATGGTTTTATGGAAAGGGGTTGTTGACTGAAAAACAGAGGCGTGCCCCAAGCTTCCAACCCCTGGGTCCTCTCCCTGGACCCACCCCCAGTCTAGAGCAAATAGGAACCCAGTTTAATCTTACTTTAGGATCTTGCCTCAGTGTGATCCTGCTAACATTCCTTCCTCTTCCTCCTCCTCCTCTTCTTCCTTCTCTGAGTTTTGTTGGTAACGTGCTGATGAATCTTGCTTCCTGTTAACAGTTATTGGAATGTGAAGAGTTTTTATTGGACTACAGCTTAACCAGGCAGCCCTCTCCCATTTGAAGAGTAGGAAAGTATTACAATTGGGCCACCATAGATTGACTGTTGTTGTGTAAACAGGGGTGAATTCCTTTGCCCTTTCAAACAAAAACAGCAATTTGGGGACAAGGACTTTCCTTGAAGGTGAGCCAGATTCTAGGCGGGTTTTTCCTAGGTCACAGGGGTAAAGACAAAGCAGGAAGAATGACCGTGGAGGACCATGGGAAAGAGAAGGAGGATCTGGAATAAAAAAGAGAAGAGGACTCTGAGAAGGAGGGGAGGAGGACCGTGGGAAAGAGAGAGGAGGACCCTAGGAAGGAGACTTCACTCAGGGCTTAAGGCGAGTGGACCTGCTGTAAGCATCTGCGCAGGGCAGTGGGCACCGGGGCAGGGCAGGGCGGGAAGAGCCAGGCAGGCTTGCCCGAGGAGCGCTAGGGAGCGGAAGGGCTCTTGCTGTCAGAGTGGGGCCTCTCTCCATCCTTCTCCGCGTTCTTGGCCTCAGGCCACCTCAGCGGGCTTTGGTCAAAGAGGAGCCGGTGGGAAATGGCAGGGACGGAGGGAGGGAAGCGAGCCAGGACCCGGCTTAATCTCCTGGACCCTTGCCCCGGAGTTCCTTTGGTCTGGCTGGGTCCCTGGGCCAGACGGTAGATGCTTCCATCAATCGCCATCCGCATTCCTTCCTTCTCATCCCCGCAGGCAGGGGCAGCCCTTGTTTCTAGCCCTGGCTCCTGCCTGCGAGTTTCTCTGCCTCTCATCCACTTTGTGAAAGTCTCTCTATTAATCGGGCCTCCGATTGCCTCATTCCCGCGTGCCTTCTGTCCCCTCGTCTGAGCCTGACTCACAGCAGGACGCTCTGAGGATTGAAGGAGACAGTGTGTGGTTGGCCACTTACCTGCGTGTGCACTGTCCCCTCCCCGCTGGCCCCAGTGCCCTGCTGTTGCCCAGTCCCTTGTCATCTCACCTGGGCTGGAGCGCTTCGAAGATGCTCCTTCCTCCCAGGCCAGCAAGGGTGTGGCAGGAATGGCGGGAGCTGAGCTCTGGATGGCTGTCCCTCCCGGCAGAAAAAGAAATGTCTCTTCTCTCACATGGCTGAGTCTGTCTGCAAAGCTTCACCCACTGGGGATGGTTTATGCCTATTATTGAAAATCTAGTAGGTGGATGCAGTGGAATGTAACAATCATGGAAACTGCTGTGGAGCGCTCTAGACGCTGAAAATACATCTTTAAGTCATAACCGTATTGGCATAAGTTCATAGTTTTGAGAGCGGTTTGCACATGCTGTATTTAGCTAAGACTCATTTGTCCCCGGATCGAGGGGGAGGGGTAAATCTTGTGGGGTCCGTTGCTTATTTGTGTGCCTCTATGCATTGTTACCGCTGTCAGAGACTTACCTGAGGTATTTTCTTGATTCATGTATTGGATCCTTACTCAGTGCCCACTCTCAACTCTAGTGTCTCAGTTTCTCAAAAGAAAAATACCAGCCATCCTGACATGCCCACGGTTAAGAAGATGCCCGGCCCTCAGTAGCTCTTGGGCTGAGATTTGTTGGCACACATAAATATACCCAACTAGGCCTCGTGGTCTTTTAGGGTTGCCCTCTTTTTCTTTTATTTTTTTATTAATGTATTGTATGCATTGGGTATGCTTATATGTATGCATACAAGTCCTTTGGTTGATCTCTTATCTACCCCACCTGTCCCTAACCTTCCTTCTTTTTCTTTGATCTAGTTAGTTCTTATTTAATTTACTTATTGTACATGAGGAAGAAGAATCTTGTAAGATCCCACTTCCCTTTCTTCTACTTCATTCCCCACCCACTTCTTTAAGAATACATTTTTCTTGCTCCCTTCTCTTTAACAAAGTTATTCCTTTTGTTTTCAGATGAAACTTACATAGAGTAAAATGCTAAAGTCATACTTGTACAGCTTGATTCTTTTACCCCAAGTGCGTACCTCTGTAACCATCATCCAGATCCGTGCTATTTCTCTCTCTCCAGAAAGTTCCATCCTGCCTTTTCCCAGTCATTCCTCTGCCTATTGGTGATCCATCATCCTAGATTAGTTTTGCCTGTACTTGAATTTCATAGAAATGGAATAATGCAATATGTGCTCTTTTATATCTGACTTCTTGGACACAACAGAATGTGGCTGTGGATAGCAGCGCTCGGTTCTTGCTGTATAGATCCCATTTTATGAGTATGCCACAATTTATTTAAGTATCCTCCTGTTGATGCATATTTGTGTTGTTTCCAGTTGGGGTATTTTAGGAAGATAGGCTTTGAACGTTCTTGTATAAATCTTATGGACAAAGGCGCTGTTTACACATGAGAGTGGGATTGTTGCCTTCGCTCGCTTTCAGTGTCTGCTTTTCTTTGTCTGAAGCTGTGGCCTCCCTCTGTGGATGGGGGGGCGGTTCACACCTGTGCTGGAGCCTCATTTATGCCATTTGACTGAGCTAATCATCCTGAATCTGGTTGTCTGCACGTGGCTGCCCTATGAGTGTGACTGTTAGAAGCGAGAGGGCCCTGTAGCAGAGAGCTCAGTATTCCAAGCACCATTTGAGTATCAGGCCCAGGAACTAGCAAAAATTCATTCTTAAATGGTTAAGAACACACAGGCAGAGAGAGCATGTGTCAGCACGGTACTGAACTCATTGAATGAGAGAACTAGCAGGATAACAAAGCCGATTCCGTGAGGATATATGAAACGGATGAAAATGGCAGCGGCAAAGGAATATTCAAAGAAGATTGCAA
The DNA here is from genome assembly GCA_011751065.1 of Lasiurus cinereus. Taxonomy (NCBI): domain Eukaryota; kingdom Metazoa; phylum Chordata; class Mammalia; order Chiroptera; family Vespertilionidae; genus Lasiurus; species Lasiurus cinereus. The sequence goes on along the minus strand of JAAGEH010000411.1, from coordinate 5,212,622 downwards.
AGTTAGATTCCAAGCAGTTTCACGGCTTAGAGGACAATGGAATCTTAACTTCCGGGGTTATATCATTTCTACCAGAAGAGAAGAAGAAAAAAAGAAAGCCACGCACCTTATTGTTTTCCTGCATGTTATCCTCTGACTTTTACAAACAAAATTTTAAATTCTTATCTGAGGATACGTTTTATTGTTTGCGTGTTTTATTGATTTTAGAGAGAAAAAGGGGGAAGGAGAGAGGAAGGAGAGAGTTATCTGAGCAATATTGATTGGTTGCCTCTTATACATGCCCTTACCGGGGATCAAACCCACAATCTGGGTATGTGCTGACTGGAATCAAACTGGTGACCTTTTAAAAAAAAAATTTATTGATTTTTCACAG